>WAAB01010865.1:251450-337945 GCA_013389865.1 Piaya cayana | reverse complement strand
TCCTTCCCTCCCTCCCTCCCTCCTTCCCTCCCTCCTTCCCTCCCTCCTTCCCTCCCTCCCTCCCTCTTCTTTTTCTTTCAACCCCCCCAACTTTTGTGGGTTTTGATCTCTCCCTTTGAAATGGAAGCAAATTCCCTGCAGGGTGCTCTGTGATCACTTGTTGGGTGTAGTCGCATGCTTTCACTTCTTGCTGTAGGTGAAATGGCTCATGTGCAATGATTTTAACTCCCTGCTAAGCAGCCATACGCAGCAGGAGCAGTATTCTGCATTCCTTCTGTTTTCCTAGATGCTTAAGAGAGTAGGCAGCTTCCCCCCAACCCCATAAAACCTCAGTAAAGCATAAGTGTGTGTAGCAGAGTAATGCAATGCTATGACAATACAAGAGAGAAGTCTTGGACAGACCCATCTACCTAGTTAGCCTGAATTAGTTGATCTAAATAAAAGATATTACCTTTTCCTGCAAAGCCGTGCATGATCTAACGGTTTGTTGTCAATGATGATTTATTTGCTGTAGAAGAAAATGTCATTTCCCCTTGGTTTCATTGGAATGAAGCAGTTGGAGAGGGTAATTGAATAGGGAAATTACAGTGATGGGATAAGTGTTGGGAGGAAAAAAAAAAAACAAACTCACTGTTTTAACAGGAGAACTATGGTTAAGCCCAGCCCAGAGAAGTATGTAAGAATGTGCTTGTGATTTGCTTCCAACAAAATTTTTAAGCCTATACTTAAATGTAAGCATGAGTATGTCGTTGCTTAAGGTTAAGCACGTGCTGAAATACTCATCTGGAGGTAAGCCCTGTTTGGCAAGACTGAAAGAAACAGAGATCACATAATCATCTTCCAAAGCAAGAGCCTAATCCTACCCAGTCAGCTATTTTGGGGGAGTTTCCAGGAAGGCAAAGAAGTTGCAGGAGGTGGATCGTCTCTGATCTTACAAATTTCCTGGCAGGTGCAAAAGTGAATGCTCTGAACAATACCAGAGGTGTTTGCAGGCTTGGCCTGAAGGCTTTATCTGCAGCAGAAGATGAGGTTGACAGGATATTTAAAACAAACAAACAGCCCTACTTCCCTCCAGAAATTTCACAAAGAGGGCTCCTCTGCTTGTGGTGTGATATTAAAAAGATTTAAGCAGATTTGCTCTGGAAGTGTTCCTATAACTCTACAAAAAAATAGCCTTTGCTTCACTGTCCCAATCAGTTTTGCAGATTCTTATCCCAAATTCACATTTGTATCAGGGATTCAGTCTGGGCATCTGTTCTTACACCTCCGTGTCTTGGATTTTGACATTGTTTGAAGAAAAATCCAAGTGACACTAACATTTCCTTATGGATACGGAATCAACTTCCAAAATCTAGTTTTATTTTAAGCCCTTGGAAAACATTACAACATTACAAAATGAATGTATTGCCACCTCTTGCCATCTATAAAATACAGGACTATGTTTATAGCAAGCAGAGAGAAAAGTAAATGCAAAAGGAGAGAAAACAAGACAAGTGTGGGTCTGCTGGCGTGTGCTGCCGACGTGTCCAAGATCTGCTTGGGACCATAGGTAGGTATTTAACAAGTGGCTGGAAAAGGGAACTTTGGGTACTCCACACTTAATCAAAATTAGGTTTAAGGTCCTGTTTTTGTTAAGAAGGCTTTTAGCAAAGGCAAAGTTGATGAAACCACTGGATTCCTTCTATGTAGTGGAGATGTGAGAGAGGTGATTGAAGTGTTTCCAGGTGTTTCTGGCTTCAGAGAAAATTCAGGAGAGATTTTGGCTTGCCAGTGGTTTGCATTCAGCACTTGCTGCCCTCCCAGGCTGCTTAGGCAACAAGTAAGTTTATTCTGCAGCATTTGTAAGTCCTGTGTGAGCTGATATAGCCTGGCCACTCCACAAAGAAGGTTGGATTGCACCAACTAGCCAAGACTGCTGCCTAAGCCCATGACAGCTCTAGCAATGACCTCTGTGCACACAGTTTCAGCCTCTGGTTTAGCTGTAATTGCATTGGAGAACAAGCGGCTCATTTTCAAATCCCCAGCGGTGAGTCTGTGAGCCAGGCTGTGTATGTTTTAAATAATATGGTGGCATGACATGGGTGATCATCATATGGCATTAACACATTTGTAAAGCAGTGGGTAATAAGTGGGTCCTATGTAGTGTTTCAGCGAAGACCTTGCCTTTGGATTTTTGTGGAGATGATGATCTACAGAAAAGGTAACATGCTTGAAACAATGGAAGTTATCTACAAGTATGTTCAGGAAGGCCTGGGGCTTTTAGATGCAAATACAGAAATATATTTAACATCTTGACTTCTATTCTTTTGTCATAATACAAAGTGGAAAGACAATGTTTAGTAAATGTTTACATCTCACAAAGGAGAGTTTTGCAAATTGCATTGTAGCTCTTTGGGAGGAACCAGGAAAGAGGGCAGGATGTTAACAACATAAAAAAGAATAGCAATAAAACCCACCCCTAATATTAATTGTCTAAAAGGAAATGCATATATCTCTCATCAGGACATTTCAGACTCTACTTTGCATTGCTGGAAGCCTGAGAACACTAATCGTTTTTTGGCATGGAGAAGCAAGTTCTTGCATACTTGAAACACAACTCCGTTACAGTTGTTTTGATGGATGCTTATAAGCAATATGGAGAACCTCCCAAATCCCTTTGGCTTGCCAAACATCAGACCTAAGACCAGGCCCAAGCTGCAGAGTTCAGATGTAGATCTGGCTCAGCTGCTTGATGTGGGAACTGGAGGGTACTGCTCTGATTAAACACCTCCATTCATTTTTGCTGCTGAGGTTGGCTGTATTATGCAATGAAAATCTATCAACAGATTTTCTTGTGAATTAATAATGCACCTGAAAGGATTCTTGAAAAATAATTTGCACCAGCACCATGGCATGGAGCCATCAGAACAGGCCTTCAGCAAGGTGGCAACAGCTAATACTTCCCGAGGATCTCGTCCCCAAGCATTGTGAAGGTTGATTTAGTGCTGACAGGTTAAATGAACAAGAGCGCCTAAGTGCTTCAAGACATTATTGGGGAGAGTGTTGTACCCCAGAGAGCTGGAGCCTGGTCTTCCTCCTTGAAGCAGCAGCTGAGAGCCACCATGCAATGGGGTCAAGTGCAGACTCAAAACCTGGGCAGCAACATCTAGGGCCATGGGTGATGGGAAAGTGTGGGGTGACCTCTAAAAATTAGCTGTTGAACTCTGTGTGCATATTTGTGCATGCATGTGTGTGTGGAGGGAGGTGGAACAACAAGTTTGTGGCTGCAGTGAAATCCTTCATCACTGGCCAATAACAGCCATCGTGTAAAAGCCTCAGTTGTTGATATTATTTACTTAGACACAAGGCTTTGCCCCACATTTTAGTTTCTCCCACAGACTGCTATCCAAAGATGAGTTTGAAGATGATTACCAACCCTCTGTGGAGAGTGATTTCTTCTTCCCAGACCCTGGCCCATTTCTCCTGATGCTCAGAGAAAAAAACCCTCAGCAAAGTGGTCTCCATGGACAGTTTCTCTTAATGATGGAAATTGTGACTTTTCTGTCCCATCATTTTGAATTCAGGCTGACTAAAGTCCTACAAAGTTGCAATGATCAACATTTTGGTTGTTGAGAGGAAAACGACAGGGGTTATGAACTATGTGACTGTCAATGAGTCCTTCATGTAAGTCACAATGTGGCTTTATATGTGGCAGGTGCAAAGATTTCTACAGAAGACTGGAAATCCATTTGTGGAGATACAGAGGAGTTGATATCAAATTCTTCAGAGCATTCTTCCTTTTGCACAGGCTACCTAAGTACCTATATGCTTTCCTCCTTGCAGGTAAACCAAAGACCTGTTCTTTGTTTTCCTTTGTAGTGTAGCTTTCATGCTTCTTTTGTAGTCTACTTACTCCTATTTGCATGTACCATCCCTATGGAGCCCTGCAGAAGCATGTTCCAGTAGTTAGAAAATGCCTACCTTTTTCCCCCCAGTTTTTCTCTTTCTTTCTCTTTGTGTCTTTCTATTCCTTCCCTTCCTTTTCCCTCCTCTCTCTTTCCTTTTGTCTGTCTTTCTCTGAACATCCATTCTCCCTCCCCTACACACAGTTGCCCAACTCTCTCATTCATGGTGCTGCACAGCTCTCCTAAGAGCTGGCAGGATTACTGCAGGAGTTTCTTCCTGATCCACCCTCCCAGGAGATTTTGGAGCCCTGCAGGGAGCTTCAGACATATTGCTTGCTGACTTGTAAGGGCAGGTGAAGTTCTCTAAACTCTGCTTAGAAGTGAGGAAGATTTAGGATCTGCTTGGCTGACAGAAAATAGGTCTGGAGGGAAGGAAACCTCAGAGCAGTCAAGGCTGTGCAGGAGGCTCAGGTGCAAAAGACCTGGACACTGCTAGTGAGTTTGCCCACTTGTTTAGAGTGATTGATCCTTTGCTCAGATGAAATGGCTACAGTTTTGGGTTTGGGTTTTTTTAAATGATAGGAGCATTCAAATGTCGTCTTCAGCCTTTATCTTGTTTTCATGTTAATTATGGTGTTAGCCTTAGCAGAAGCTTTCTTTTCACATAAGCCTAGGACAAAACTTGGACGTGGGCACAGAGTCTGGCTTTCACAATCAGTCCTGTAATGCTGAGGATAAAGTAAACCAGAAGAGAAATGCCTGTCTAGCAGCTGCTGCCTGTAAAGCAGCACTGCAGCTTTTTAGTGATACCAGGATATCAATGAGTTTATGCTGGCCCTGTCAGCCTGTGTGGTGTCTGTGTTACTTCTCAGCCATGGAAGACAAGCTGCAGGGTTTACTAAGGGACCTCTTTTGCTAAGTGTGAATGTACAGGAAAATATAAGGACTAGCTGGATGGTTTTCTGAGATATTAATGACCCATCTCCACAAAAGCATTTTCATATTCTGTTAAAAGAAGTTTAGGAACTGTCAACTATTCCCTTCTTCTCTATCCTCCCTCCCTCCCTTCCTTCCTCCAGCTCTTGCCCTGGTTCTCTTTTTTTTTTTTTTTCTTGCTTGCAAAAGCGTATGAAATATTGAGAAAAGCCCAAAACTGAAAGAGAAGAGGAAACATGTGAAGACTTACCATAGTCACCACATTCCCATTTGAATAACAGCAGAGGACTTTAGTTTTACTGTTTTTTAAATGAAGTTGCAAAAAACTCCCGGTACAGCTGAATGATAGTAAAAAATGTAATTAATAATAGAAACAAAATAAAATTTGAATATCCAGGGTGACTATTGGCTAAGGTGATAATCGTAGAAAACCTCCTCTGGGCTCCTTCATGAGCACAAGTGAGCTCGGAGAGTCTTTTACACGATTGCCAGTGTCCCCAGTAGCAATGTTATGCCCTGACAAAACTGAGAATGATCTATGGGATCTTCATAAAATAGTTCGTAACTTTTTCAGTTCAGACTTTTTTCCTTAAGGATCAGCCTCCCATGTATTGACCGCAATTGGTCTTAAAGAGACTTGCTCATAGTGGGCTGTGATAGCATGGTAGCTGGGATAAACAGGAGAAAGAGGCCATTTAGGACATCTGAATTCCAACACAATTGGACCAGGGATTTTTTTTGTTTTGTTTTGTTTGTTTTTTAATTGCATCAGGACAAAATTTTCAATTTCTCCCAAATTAGCTTAGAGGCCTAAAGTGACATTTAAAAGCAATTGAATGTTTAGGCTTTGGCATCCCTCTGATTTTCTGTAGGAGAATAGCAAGTCAAATATTCAGAAGTATCATAGTTCTTTAGCCAAAGTCCTTGTGGGTACTTGCTAGGTTTCCCTTCCCTGTTTCTAATTTAGTTTATACCACAAAGCCAATTGTTTTTTGCTATTTTCTGTGGGTGACAAAGCTTGTGAGAAGGTATTAACAGCTATATATCTCAGCTGAGCAATTTTCTTCTCTGAACTTTCCTGGATTTGAGGAAAAAGTCCTTCTCCAACAGCATGTTTTCAGGCCTTTGTTACTGTTGTTTTTTGTCAGGCAGATCTACGTCAGAAAATCTGATCATCCAGGGAATATTCAAGTACAGACTGAACTTCAGGTCTCAGCTTGGATTCAAATAGATATTAATAACTGCAAATCTTTCATCAATGCAGCTATCCTGTGTTAGTAATACATGAAATATTGTTTATTACTCAGGGACTGGTGTTCTGGTTGTTCTGCTCCATGGCACACATACAGGATAAGTGATTCCTGCTGGTTTAGGGCGGTCGTCACCTCTGGTTTGTTCACTGAGGTTGCCGGCATGGATGCTGCAGCCACCAGCCTTGGTTGCATGCCCGTATCTGTTTCTCAGGGGTGGGGTGTGGCTTCCAAACCCCTACACTGTGGTGGTAGATGTTGAGCATCAAATAAGAGTTGCAACTATTAGCAATAGGCATGTTAGCCACAAAATGAGATAGTTACAGGCAAGCTGGAGGGTCCTTGGGGAAAACTCTACAAACTATAACCTAGTGAGGGAGCGAAGGGCTCTTGATCTCTTCCAAGTCGTCCCACTTACTTGTCCATAATTGCTGGCTGCCCATAGGCACTTGCTGTGATCCCACCTTCTTCCACTTTATCCAAGGAGAAGGGCTATACTCCAAAGCCCTTCTCTTTCCTTTCTTGCTGTTGACTGTGTTTTGAGAAAGGCTTATATTTCTCCTTTAGCTAGCAGAGGAGAGCTAGTGCTCTGAGCTAGTCCCTGGTGAAAGGAGGGCTCCAAGCCTCTGTTCTTACTCTTTCACTTGCCAGCTTACCAGGAGTGACCATTCATCTCCTAAGAAGTGGACATTCCTTTCCAGAGACAAATAACAGTTGAATCTCCCTCTGACCTTGGTGGAAAGGCTGAATTTAAAGGACTATAAAAAGTATGAGGATAACTTCTTGGAGTGAAGAGACATCGAAGAATTTTCTGTGTCAAGGCTTCCCCAAGCTTGCTTTGCTTAAACCAGCTTGTTTGCTGTCACTCTCAGAGATGACCACTAAGAGGTTAATAGGCTTCACTGGCCACAGGTTTGGGTCAGTGTAGTAATTTCTGTAGCAATTCCCTAGTCTAGGGGATGGTGTGCTGCAAACACAAGAGGGATCGTATGAAACAGCTCATGGATTTTAATGAAGTTGTATTTTGTGCTAATACCACAGTTTCTTCCTTCAAGAAAAGACCAAAACTTTAATGACATTTCCCAATTAATTTGTTAAAATGCTGCCTCTGACAGGTGTGTGCGTGTGTGGAGGGGGGAGGGAACCCAAACCACCTTTCAGTTTAAAGTTCAATTCAGTGCTGATGCTTTATGGTTGATAAGTGAATATAGCAAGCTACTAGTTAGTCTTTGATGCTAATTATTTTAAGTATCATAGGTTCTGATTCACAAGGCAGTAATCACAGGTCATTATTACTGACATTATTAGGTTAAGTTAAAAATTAGCTTTTAGGCTTAGAGCACCATGTACTAATACACTCTGAAATGGAACACCTGTGTGATGTCTTAGCAGACAATTGAGGGAAATTAGCCCCCTTAATTAAATGAGCTGCAACTGTGCATTGTTTGTGGTCACACTGACAAAAAAATGGTATTTGCACCTTTAGACTGCAATTTTCTACAGCTGAAATAGGACACTGGTTGGAAAAAATGAGCCCAGTCTTTGCAAAACAGTGATGACTTTACTTTGAGATACGATGGTCAATGCCCCACACACTCTTCCAGGAATAGGCTGAACCACAAGTGATTTTGTTGCCTGGATTCTTAAACAGGCTAAAATGAGATCAGCAGAGCTTCATCTATATACTGGCTTTGTGTTTTAGAAAAACACACACACAAATCTGGTTGAAACAACCTCGATGACAGGAGACAGAAAACCAGTTTTTTTTTCCCAAGAGCTTCCTATCTCAGGGTTTCTACAAGCAGGCCCCAGACTGAATCTCTGCCACATCGAGCTGCGCCACTGGCATTCACAAAGAGATGAAGCAGTTTTAACAGGATTAGCTTTTACCATTGTGAGATCTCTGATAACTGTAACTGCTCCCTTCACCTGTGGTGCTTGGGGTTCTACATTTCCTCTGCCAGCTTGGGGCAGGTTATCCCCATGCTGGTCCTTCTTGAACCTTGAAACCTTAAGATGTGCTTGTTGGAAGGCACTCCCTCTGGCTTCATGTTACGCAGGTGCTTTGCAACCGACAAGCCCATTCCAAGTGCAATGAAAGGCATTGGTTTTAATAGTTTTGAATAGGATGTTTATTTCCATAGAGATTGTTCCACTTCCTTTATCTTAGGTTATTGGAGGTACAGGAACAAGTAGCTTGTTTAATTGGGAAGGGGGCTGTTATTTGCATTTCAATGGGACCCTCTAGGTATAGGACCGAAGGAAAAGCATCTGCAGGCCTGTTTGTGTGGGATTTCCATCCCTTTGCATCTCACAGAGAATCGACAGATATTTCATTCAAAGAGAGAAGGAAGTAAGATAATTACCTCATCTCCAAATGTAAAGTTTCTTTACAAGGAATTATGGAAAGCGTAAATACTTGACCCAATAGCACAGCCCAAGATAGGACACACACCAACCTCTAATCCTTACCTCTGGCCATAAGGCCATCTTTCTTCTCTTGATCATAATAAAAACACAGAAGTTGCTTGTGCTGTTGTTCAGCAAGGCAGGACAGGGCACTGCACCACGGGGACAGAATAGGATTANGGGGGGGGGTGGGGGGGGGCAGGGAAAACCAAATGAAAGAGTCACTCAACCAGTCTGCCTGCTGCAAGCCAAAGGGAACATACTCCTCCCCCTGACACCTGCACGTGAGGTGCTCAAAGCAGAGAGTGGGCTTTTGCTGATGTGACAAGGCAGGAGTGTTCCTGTTCACCCCTTGCCTTTGAGACTGGGTCGTTTTGGGTAGCCTCTGGTACCTTCTAGCAGGTCACTATTGAGACCTCTGGGAACACAGATGTGGAGTTGGTAAGGAAATGCCTACAATGTCTTCTCCCCATCTAGTCCACCCAGGAGCTGAACAGTTGTAGTATTCTTGGTTTTGTTCTTGCTAGGTATGGAGGCCTTTCCATCTGTTTTTTTTCAGACACTCCACTGCCTTCTGCCAGACAAAATGAGACTGGCTTGGCAGTACAAGTTTTGGTACTCATCAGTTTAGAGAAACACCTATTTTTCTCCTCCACCTCTGCAAAACAGGGCAGGAGTTGGCTTTCTTTTTGGAATAATCTTAATCCCTCCCTTCTAAAGTTCTATCCAGCTGAAAAGCTATTTTACATTATCATTATGCACTTAAATTTACAAAACCAGTCTGGATTGTTCTCATACATTTCTTGAGCATAACAGAACAAAAAAGGGGACTTTTGAATTGAAATTTTAAGACCTATGATATGAAACACTGGAGCTGCAAAACTGACCTGAAGAATCAGTGTTTGGATTTTTCTGTCTGGAAATACCAAGAGAGCCCAGTTTATTAAGTTCTGACAAGGAAAATAAGAGGTGGATCCTGGCTATCAGTTTTAAGTCTCAGAGTACTTCACAAATGTGCTAAGCATGCAATTACTTTATCTTTTTTTTACTTTTTGACTGAGAGAGAAAGAGAGAAGTGGGTCACTACAGCCCTGAAAAATGTGCCAGTATGAGAGTATGAGACAGCTGCAAACGGCTGTCTTTGAATCTTGCTCCATGGGTTTTGCTGCTGTGCTACAGTGAAGTAATCAGTTGGCTGCCAGTGGTGCATATGGGTATAAACAACATTCATTCCATCACCCAGGAATTGTGAGTGGTGGGAAGTTCTGGCTGATGTGGCTGTGGATTAAGTATGTTGGTGCTGGAGGATAGGGTGTTCCTGCACAGAGAGAGCCCTTGACTTAGGAATTTGCTCCTCACAAAGGTATGCCAAAGCCCTGAGGCTTCCTGCATTTAGGGTGTGATGTAAGATATAGCTCTTTGTTGAGAGCTTTTCTCCTGACATCCTTGCAAGCTAGGCAGATGTGTGGATATCTCCTAGGAGTTATCCCTGGAAGGAAACATTATTGGATATCCTAAGGGGTAAACAGTGCTCAGAGCTGAATTAAGAAGTGTTTTCTCTGTTTACTCCAGTTCTGTATGTACTACTTAATATTATTAGGTCAAAGAGCTTGTATTATTTTTAGCAGTGGCCAGTTTTCACTATTGACTCCCACACCTGCATAAGTGTCCTCTTTGAAATCCAGAAGAATGAGGACATTGCCAAGACTTCAAGTTTTACTCCAGACCCAAAGCTCAGGTAGCACTCAATTGAAAGAACTACCAAGGGAAGATCCGAATGGATGGCTTGGAAGTGGGTGCAACAGGCAATAGGACTGATACTGAGCTCCATGCACAGCCCTACTCCAAATGCCAACTCTTAGCCAGGAGGCATTACCCTCGCCTTCTTGTAGCCAGGAAAGTTGGAAATGGATCAAGCTGTAGGCATCCCCTGACAATTGCAAGCATCCATGACCTTCCAGGACAAGGTGAGCACATCCTGCACAGTCCTTGTGCTGCCACTCACCTTTGTGGATGTACCTTGTCATTACTGTCCTCCTCCAAAAGCCATATCTGCTCTGTACAGGCATCTTCAGCTTTTGTAAGGTGTTAATCAGTCTTGGAGGAGGCTGTTTCTTCTGTCATTTCTTTGGTGAGTGACAGAGTTCCTTCTCTGTAGTGAGGGAGATACAAAACCCACTGAGTAATCATACAATTGTAGAATGGTTTGGGTTGGAAGGGACTTTAAAGATCCAGTTCCACCCTCTCCAGCCCCCCACCACAGGAAGGGACATGTTCCACTAGATTAGGTTGCTCAAAGCCTCATCCGACTTGGCCTTGAACATTTCCAGGGAGGTAGCATCAATGACTTCTCTGGACAACCTGTTCCAGTGCCTCACCACTATAACAGCAAAATATTTTTTCCTAAAGTTTAATCTAAATCTCCCCTCTTTCAGCTTAAACCTGTTACCCTTTGTCCTATCACTGCACTCCCTTATTAGGATCCCTCCCCATCTTTCCTGTAGTACCCACCTTAAGTACTTGAAGGCTTCCATAAGGTCTCCCAAGAACCTTGCCTTCTCTAGGGTTAGCAAGCCCAGCTCTCTCAGCTTGTCCTTGTATGGGAGGTGCTCCAGCCCCCTATCATCTTTGTGGTGGTCTTCTGGACTCACCCTAACAGGTCCGTGTCCTTCCTCTGCTAAGGACACCAGAACTGAATGCAGGACTCCAGGTGAGGTCTCATGAGAGCAGAGTAGAGGGGGAGAATCACCACCCTCAACCTGCTGGTCACACTTCTTCTAATGCAGCCCAATGTTTTGCATAACTTCATGTCTCTCTGTACTCTCTCCCTTGGCTTGTTTGCTTTGTTTAATTTGCAGTGAGGGCAACTGCTTCTTATTAATCTACGCACTGGATTTTCCACCCTGCAATTTTCATCCAAGTTTGGGAGCTCTAGCTGCTGCTTAATAATAATAAGGATCTTCAAGTATTTATTCCTAGACTTTTAAAGCACCTTTCTCTCTTCCACCTCTGGAAAATGTTGAAGTTTTATCTAGAAGTAATTTGATTTCTGACAGGTTGTTTGGAGGGATAATGATGTCTTTAGTCCAAGATAGACTTGAGGGAGGAGAGGAAGAGAAGGCATAGAGACAGGCAGATATACACAAGCAGATGGATGCACCCTCTGTGAAGGAAAATCTTCAGCCTTGTGTCTGATATGTCTATTTTTGTGGGAATTGAGAGTCCAGGTAATGACACTGATTGACTGATATCGGTGTCTTGGCCTTGGGTTTCCACCTCTCCCATGCAACTGTCCTGTTTTGAGGGAAGGAGGGGATCCTTGTGCTCTCCAGAATTAACAGCACAACTAATACTGCAGGCTGAGAAATCCTCCTAGCTGGAGCTCTTATTTTCTAGCTATAGCTATTTTAATCAACTTTTCTCTTCAACTTTAAATGGTATAGGATCAAAGCTCTGGGAGCAGAGATCTGTCATTACACAGGCTATGAATTCTGTATTCCTACCTCAGTTTTTATTCAGATTGAGGGTTGTCTGGAATTAATCTAGAGTCAAGTGGTTTTGGATGTCAAAAAACATGAAACAATTGTCCTGTTTTGTGTGATGTGGATCTATAATAATATATTGCCCTTGCCCCTAGGTTACCTAACCACAGGCTGTGATTCACCTCAGAGGCTTAGCTGCCCTTTTACCAGACCTGTGTTTAGGTTTTTTTGTAATGAACACAAAGTCCAGCCAATGCTTTGGCCTTTCAGGTTTCACTGTGAACACTTTCAGTCACTCTGCTAGTTAATTTTAAAATCTATTTGCTGCCAATACAACACCAATGATCTGTACTTCAAGGACAGCTTTGATGTGATGATCTCAAAGCAAATAAATTAAGGGTTATCCCACACCCATGCTATGGATGAAAACATTGAATGTATGGGGAAATGAATCCTAAAATCACTGGCAAACTGGATGTGAAAACTGGAATTTCTGTCCCTGTGAGAAAATTGGCTATATCAATGTTTGTTTTCTTCCCCATCCAGAAGACCAAAATTTTGCCATTTTGGATGTGTTTATGGACATCAATATGTATATAAAAAAGTATTCCTGGAAAATGTCACAGTGTTAGTTTGTGTATTAGATTCCAAATCAGGATGTATGTTATTATACCTCTGGTGCTATGTGCTGTGTGTCTACCTATTGGTCCTCTGACTGCTGGATGCCATAACAAATGGTGCCTGCTTCTGAGGTCCTGCCTGGCTGCAGTCAGGAGTGAGGGAGGTGCGGAGTATCCAGACTAGTACTGATGTTACTGCATCTTTGGCAAATGGTCTTTAATGCTATATCGAGTCAGTCAAATGCTTGATTTTAAATATGCAGAATATAAAAAGACTCCAAACAAACCTTTCATGAAATTTGTCCCTGAAAAAGTCACCTCCACTTGCATGTTGCTAACAGCAGTCTCCATGTGTACTGTTACAAATCTGACACAAATCAGGTGTTCGCAGTACTTATTTGGAATCAGGTTAAAGACAGAGCTATGTATTGTGGTCTTTATTTAAGAAGAGTTTCACTGTTTATTAGACCATGTACAGCCAGTGCACACAGATCCCTCTCTGGAAGGGATGCTGTGACTGCTTACACCAGCAGGCAGTGGTGGAAATCCATTCTGGAGGCACTGCCCTATCCCAAACTCTGTGCTGATGGGATTTGCCCCATAGGTTATTCAAAGAAGGCAGGCTATGGTTGGCTTCGGCTCTGGAGTCTCCACATTTTTGGCTGAGGAGGCACATAAACCATTTCTGGTTAGTTTGAGTGTTCTTGTCCTCTTCTGCATCCCTGAATGTTTGCATGCACAGGGATAGCCAGTTGGCCAAACTAGAAGGCTTGAGATTCAGTGTTATAACTGGTACATTGCCTTTGATAAAGTCAGCACCATATTTTTCATGTGGTACATGTAAAGACTGCAGGATTAAGCATGGAAAAGCTTTTCTTCCCACATCATGCTTTGTCCTGAGCGCTGGTGGTAGCGGGACTTAGAGCCCGAAGCATATTTGGAAGCATTTGAACACACAGCTGCAATAGCAGAAGGGGGAAATGGCTTCTCTTCAAACGCTCAAGGCAAGGATTACTTTTCTGCAAACTGCCGTAGGATGTGATCTTTCTTTAAAGCTCACGCCTCCTTAAACATCTTTCTAAGGGATGAATTTCCCTCCACATTGACAGTTGGCCTTTCCTGCATTGCAAGCTGTGGACTGGAAAATCTAGGCAGTTAATGGAAACAGTCCCTAAAGCCGAACAGATTCTCCAATTTGTCCTGTTGGGCAAACATCTGCATGTGAACAGAGGCTTCTGCTTTAATCTTACCTTCTCTGTCTTGCATTTCCGGGTTATCCTTTTATGTGAGTCATAGTTTTTATCTATACAAAGAGAAGCTTTAAACTGCCTCAAGTGAGGTATTTTTTCCAGTACTTCAGCACTAATTAATCATTAAAGCGCCAAGATCAAAGGGTAGGGAACTACATCATTGGTATGTTCTTATGATCAGGTTTTGGCCAGTTCCTTTCATAAATGCTGGTATTTTGTGAGTTTCAAATCAAGTCTCCCATGGAGAATGATTTGGCAACAAGATGGTGGGCTGCTTTTCCTTACTCCTTTCAAAAGTAAAGGGAGCTTTAGCCCTGTGAGGAATGCAGTGTCAGCCTCACAATAAAAAGGCCACCTATTATTTCCAATACATTGGCACCCAAAGCTATCAGTGATTTAGGTGTGGACATAAAACCCCAACCTCATGGAGTGAGATACAACAGTCCCTGTCCCGAAGATCTGGTCACTCAATCAGACAAGCAGAGAAATGGCTGGAGACCAGAGCCTATTTCAAGGGTAACTTAAGGCAGTTAAGGGTGTAAACCTCACTGTAAGCCAATAAGACTTACCATTTAAGTGCTTAGCTTACTTCTGAAAGTGAAGCTTTTAAAATAATTCTGCTGCTTTTGAAAAAATGTAGCCTAAGGCCATGACTTCAGTGAAGCATTAACCTCAGTCTTAAATGGCTGTGGCTCTTGTCTTCTCACCTGAAAGGCCAGCGATTCCATTTAATGATTCTTCATGGCAGAGGTGTGGACTGGTGTCTGGGCTTTGCCTTTACTTACACTGGTAACCTCCACACTTCCCCATAGCGACTGCGGGGGTCCTGACAGCCCTCCAGTGGGCAGCCCTGTGCTGTAGCCTTAGAACTTGCTTTCCCTTTCCAGTGTAGTTAACTAGTGTAAAAATCTGCTGTGCCTAAATACTTGGGATCTGACAAAATAGCTATTGTAGATATTGCAGATGAGACAGAGAAGAGCATATGGACTACAAACAGGTCCTGCTGCTGGTGACCACCTGTGGAGGGGAACTTAAGAGTCTGGCTGCCCTGGAAGGAAGGGCTGTGTTGTTATTTTGAGGTTGCAGGGAATGAGCAGACCATAGGGCTTGGGCCTCTCTGCCCTGTGTGTGGAGCAGGCAAGACATGAACTGGGGAGCAGCAAGCCAGAAGTAAATCATGGACTGAAGGAGACACAGGGCAAGGCAAACACAAGCTGGTGACACATGTAATGAACCATCTGTAAAATTAGTGGCTGATAATGGTTGTTCTAGAAACAGATGGAATGGAGCAGTAGTATTTATGAAATGTCTTTTTTCCAAAATATAGGATGTTTGAAAAGACCATTATTCCTCCTTTAAAATAAAGTTCCTTTTTTTTTCCTTTGTTCTTTCTCTTGTGGGAGGCCTGGGACTTGACAGCATGGGCTCTTGTCCAGCATTTGTTCTGACCTAGATTTTGATCTCTGCTTTTTTCCTTTACCTTCTGCTTAGCTGGCTACAACCTCTTAAAGACATGCATATAATCTATAAAACATTTGTGTTTCCCATTAGTTTTACTTTCTATTTTCAGGAGACTGTAACAAAGACATTTAAGTTACAATGACAATAAATGCTTAGGGCTACTAGGGTGATCTAAGTAATTGCAATCAGCAAGGGAACATGCTAAACCATTTAGTAAGGAGAAGTAAAATATTAATCAGTGTTTGTCTTCTCTCAGTGGACAGCAGCAATTTGCAATACCTTCTCTGACAGCACTGGAGAGCTGGTGCCTCTGAGTAAAACCCTTGAAATCAAGTAATTACTATTGCAGCACAGCCTCAAGCTTTGAGTATGATTTGGAATCTTTTGTGCTGGGTGATGTGCACGTATATATAAAAGACAGTCCATATCCTGAAGTGTTTACAGTGGAAAAATATACAAAGAAGAGAGAAAATAGGTGAGATTATGTGGTTTATGGTCCCTGTTTTCCAGTTGGTGATTGGGAGCAGCGGGGAGACTCTAGCTGACTTCAGTTGTGAATCTGGACTCCTTCTTATTGATTAGTTTTAGCTGTCTGATCCCTAATGATTCCTGTTTTCCTCCTGTTCATTTTTCAGCCACTTAGACTGTGGAGTAGGTAAGTTACTGTAAATACAAAGGTATGGAGAACCAAACTCTGCAGTTTACACACGAACAAAAAAATTGAACCTGAACCTGGGGCTGCGTGAGAATTCAAGCTTTTAAAACCATCTGTTGATTTAGTTAAATTAGTTGGAAGAGTACAATGTGATGATTTTCTGCATTTCTTTTACTGTCTCCTCCTATTTGACATGGCTCAGTTGCCCATCTACCAACTGATATTTGGAGACTTGTGGGAAGATATGGATGTTTGGCATGAAGCACAGTGGTTGCACAGGGTCCCTTGCATCTGGAACAGTCCTCAGTTCATACATGAATGTTTTCAGGTTAAAAGAAACTGACGGTGAAGGACATTTCTCATACATATCCCATAGTATTAGTTGGGAGATGTGATGTTCACCCTGAAATTTCAAACTGATGGTTGATCTAATCCTGTTGATGCTGGAACCAGCTGCTGCTTAGTTTTAGTGGGGGCCGTATACATGAAGGTGATTTTTCTTCTGCATTGAATTCACAGATTCCCACACCAAATCCAACCATGACTTGGTACCCAGAGAACGATGGAGAGTTTGGCTTGTGCAATTTGATTTTCATGCCCCTATCAGAAAGATTAAGCAGAAGAATAAGGTTGCCTTGCCATCTTGTTCTGCAACTGCTCTTTCTGATGCTGATCTCTGGGGTGTGGTAAAATGCATTTTACAGCAAGGTTATTATCTTTATACACAGGTGTGCACAGAGATCTATTTTTGTAACCCAGTAAAGGAAGCAGATCAATAAGTAAAGGCACAAAGACAGAAAGAACTTACCACTCTGAGAACACTGGTAACAGTAAGTGAGGCAGCCCTACCAGCCAAGGTCACTGGAAGAGCAAAGGTCAATGGGAACCTGTACAACATAAAACAAGGAGTTTCTTGATAACCTGTGTAATTTATTGATGGGTTAAAAAAGTGTCAGTAGGAAGATTGCTTATCAGATGGAGAGCGGGAAAGACCATTTGTTGTCGGGAAGACAGTCAAAGCTAATACCTACTGAAGGTTATAACTGCTTGGTTAATACATCAGTATGCTGTAGAAGAGCACACTTTCACAGGAAGGTGCTAAAGGCCTAGAGAGAGTAGAGCTTTCCCAAAGCATGTAGCTCTGGCCTGTTGTCTTACTTGGCCCTTCTGCAGCTAAGCAAGTCCCTTTAGACACGTGTTGCTGAAAATATCTAACTGTGGGAGGCACTGACCAAGCCTCTGCCAAAACCAAGACTCAGTATATGAGCTGAGCAGAAGCAAAGAGCAACACCATTGTGCAGGTAGCCCTCAGCAGAAAGCACTTTCATACTGTTGCTTTTCCCCTTTTCCTACTTGCCAAAAATCTCAAATAGGTGACCAACTAGCCATGTGTGCTCACACACCATGTACTGTGAGACCTCCTTGTTAACATAAAAGGAGGACAAGGTGAGCACGCAGTCCCACTGGCCTCATCTTCCTTAGGTGTGCTTCACCACCCAATGTAAATCCATAGGCTAATCCTGTTTGATGATCCAGAAAGAATGTTTCAAGAATGCTTCATCCCTCAGTAATTTTGTTAACCTCTCTTGGACACAAAAAAAGGGGAGGTAATGAAGTGATATTTTCAAAGAACATAAAACCTACACAGTCTTTCCTTCCCTAGAGAAGAGTTAGTAGGTGTAGGGAGGACATCTCCACATGGCTCTGCAATTCCTTGGCAATTTGAAAAAAGATGGCTTTGTGGGGTACTACATCAGTCCTTGATTTCTTTCTTATATCAAATGCTGCCCACTGTGCCTTAAATTTAGGCCAGATACATGATGGTTTTATAATGTGAATATATGGTTGAATATAAGAGGCTCTACCAATGTGGCTGCTCCTTCAGGTCAATGACACCACGCTGGCTTGGGACACTTAAGCTATTCACTCTGTGCCTCTATGGGAATATTTCTTCAGCAGAAATCAATGGTTGAGTTTACCGGGGTTGATTTGGTTTACCGGGGTTTGCTGGGGATGATTTGGTCTGTTAGTATGGTGAAAGGAGCAAAATGCATTCTGATACACTAGGGTTTATGGGAGAACCTTCCATGTCACCCTTATTTGAGAAAAAAAATATCAGGTTTTGTCCAGGTTCACTCCTGAATTACCTGTGTGCTGCTGCAGGCACTGCATTCATACATTGCCAGGGTGGGCCCTCTCCTTGCCCAAATGGATAAAATAGGCAAAGAGTGAGTAATCTCAGAGTGAAGGAGTTTCGATTACCTATCATAGCAATGATGTGGCCCAAACGTACATGGAAGCAGCACAGCTTACCAGTCCAGTTTAGTTCAAGGGACTATCTTGCAAATGAAACCCAATTACAATACTGTCCTATTCTTTTCTGAGCACATCATGTCCTAAAAGCTTTGTGAAGAATCCACCAAATCTCCTGTGTCTTCCTTTACTAAGCTCAGTCAAGTGATAAAAAAACTAGAACACATTTTCTTCTACCCTCAATCTGCACTGATAGAATTGTGATATTACAGGGGGTTAATTTTCATGGAGAGATGATATTAATGATTGTCCATTAATATGCTTAGTAAACTTAAGAAAATATTTGATAGCCTTAACAACTATTTAGCTAACAACAATTGACATAATTTCCTTGAATCTGGATTCTGTAACTCAATGTCATCTCTTCTTTTTGTTCTCTTTCGTAGTTATCTGATTGTGTGTTCACATCTTGGTGAAATGTTCTCTTCTTTACTTACTATTTATTTCCCAGTGCGTACCCAAACTGCAGTGTTGTTATCTGTTCTTAGAACTGTCTGTTAAAGCAGAGATGGTGGAGAATGATGGGTACAGCTTATCAAAAACATTGGCCGGGGATAACCATAGGACCTTTTTTAAAAAAATGATCTAATGTAGTGAGCATGTTATGTAGTGAGTTCCTCAACTATAAAACTTCCCACATGATGAAACACTTCACTTTGAGGGAGTATGAGGGTTGTGAGAGAGGGAGGGAGTGAGTGAGGCTAGCTCAATACCAGCCTGTTCAACAATGTGTGCTTATACAGGGCTCGTTCATCTCCTGATAAACCTGCCACAGTTGTTGATGCAGGGCTTTATGTGGAGGAATCTAAGAGGTGTGGGGTAACTGTTCTTAATGGTAATTACTGGGCGTCATATAGGGTTAAATGTCTAAATTTTATGGCCATTGCCATAGATGCCAAATGGAAAATTATGCTAATACATTGATGTACTGAAGACAAACCATTCCACTGGAACACATATTGCCCATTTTTTCTGTGCTTTTGACAAATACAAATAACTTGAAAAGTTCCCTATACGAGAAATAAGCAGAGTAGTTACTAAAAATTGAGTCAAGTACAGTCAAATGTCTTCAAATAATAACATAAACCAAATAGCTTATGACTCAGGACCAAATTCAGACTCCAAATGTGATCAAGAACTCTTTATAAGGCAATTACATTTCTGCCTAAGTTTTTTTTTTTCCTACGTTTCCCAAGAAACAGTCAAGAAACATCATCTTTCAGTCACTGTAGCAGTCCCAGTCTGTGTTGTGCAAGGAGTGTAAGTTTGCCTTTTTCTCTCCCTCAGATGGGCTCATGGCTTGATGGTCCAACTGAAGGGCCTGGTGGTGAAATGGGTCCATTTCCCCATTTTCTGGCTCCTCCCCTGCCATGTTTTCAGTGGGAGCAGAGCTGCCACACGCTCCCACCTCCAGTGACCCTCTGCTGCTGAATATGCAGGCTAAGGGCACAACTGGAATGGGGATGCATCGTCATTGGAGGATTTAAACCTCCTTTGTCCTGATGCTGTACCAGTAATAAAACCTAGTTCAAGGTAAGTACTATACTAGGAAAAGTATGTTTTTCCTGGGTATCTGTGCCCATGCTGGAAGAACAGTACCGGAAGCTATGGCGGTCAAAGGCATTAACATTTTTTTTTTCTTTAACCTGCCTAGCTATTAAATGCTGTAACAAACTCAGTGAAGCTGCACCGTGATGCTAGGCTATGCTGTGCAAAGCTGGTGTATCTGCTGCAGCGCCCAGCAGTGCTTCAGGGACCCCTTGAGCAGCAGAGCTGCTGTCAAGAGGTGTCAGATTTACTCAAGGTTGAAACAAGAGTGGGTTTTGTGGGATGGGACTGTGGAGTGCACTGTAAACGTACCATCAAGGTCTTTCCTGAAGCCCTTCCCTTGCAAACATTTGTGCTGTACCAGACATGAGATACTACATGGCTGCTTTCCAAAGCGTGGCATAGGAAGACATGGAGAGGGTGTATTATTGTATCCCTGACCATTGCAGGTGCAAACAATTCGGTAACAATATTTGCTCTGGAGCCAAATCGTTCTCAGATTCCCTCCTATGTTTATTCAGTTGAAGAGAATTACCAGGCTTTTCTGCTCTGCAACAATCACGAGGTAAGAATTCCAGATGGAGTATTTTTCTTTCTTTTATTTTATTCCTTTTTGAAATATGTGTCTAGACAAGTGACAGGCAAACCTCAAACTATTTGGTTGCATATTTGAAAAGTACCTGAATGTTTCCTCCCTCAGTCAACCGCCCTGAATGCATTCAACCTACCTTGGTTCCTGGTAATTGGGCTGAGAGCCGCAGAAGAGCAAATTGTCTTGTGAGCTTTTCATCTCCTCCTGGTTTTGAGGAGTTCAAAGACCTCTCAGCTGTGCAGAGCTTTTGCAGATACTTTAGTCTTTGGATTTCTGACTCTGTCTTAAGCCGAGAAGTACAAGGAAGCATGAAATAGTTAATAAATAGACACACAAACACACACACCCCTCCCCGACCCTCCAAACCTTAAGAGAGCAGTGTTTTTCATTCAAATTAAAAATGCAAAGAAGCTGCTTATAAGCAATTTGAGAGAAGAAGAAATGTTTGAATCAATTTTTAAGCTAATTTAGACCAGAAGCTTACTGCCAGTAGCCCTAACATCTGCAGGAGTTATGTAGTCCTGTGAAATGGACCACACAGGACATTTTACCAGTACTGACCGAGGTCATGGTTATAGGCTCTTTGCTGGGCTGAACAAATGCAGTTAGTCAAATCCACCTGATTTTAGTGGGATTTCACATGGATGAAAGAGTCTATTGCAATGTTGATGGCAACTTTTTTAGTACTTGGATCAATAAGTAGTTTCTGCTCTAAATTACAGAGCCATGGCTATTTACTGAAAGCAGTTAAAAAATAATTAAGGGTACGTAAGTGAAGACAATAAAAAAATTATCTGTCAATCCATTTTATTATGTTCTTGCCCAGCAGTGAGGCAGATGGTCCTACCCTCTAAGCAATGAATTACCAAGTGTTTATCGCAAAGTTTGTCCTGTTTACACTACATCATATTTTTTTTAAGTTTTTGGATTTGGGTTTTAATTTAGTAAGTCATCTCAGGAACATGCTCCACTTCACTTGTGTCACTTCTCTCAGGCTTTGGGCATCTCCAGATGCACTTGTTCTGACATGGAGATCAGAAGGGGGTTGGTAGCAATCTGGCTTCAATAACTTTGGTGTGGTTCCGGTCTCTCCACCACTCCACTGCCTTGGTGCAGACACATATTAAATACCTGAGATGAGCCAAAGATCCTACCGTAGTGTGGGTGTGGAAGTTCACTGCAATAAATTAGGAAGGAATAGTGAAAACAACTGGTTTCTGCTATCCAGCAGTTAATTTTTATTCTTATTTTTCAGTTAGCAATCTATAAAAAATTATTGCAAAACTCGAGTTTTCTCTCCAGAGTCAATAAAATCCCCTGTACCAGGTGGTGTAATAATTCAAAATAGGGCAGACCTAGGAGAGAGTTAGATTGGGTTGGGAGGAAAACTTCAAACCTCCAACTCTGCTGCAGCTGGTTCCTTAGTGCTAGAGGCTGAGTTAGGGGAAACCCAATACTGCAGCTCTGCAGTAACACTGGAAGGTTATGATTTCCATTCCATTCGAATTTTAACATGAAAAAAGTATTTATTTGGCTTGATAAATTCCATGCGTCCTTCCCACCTGTTTCCATTTTAATGCAAAAATAGAAACACTCTGGTTTGTATCTTGTTTCAAAGTTGGCAGGAGAAATCGCTGGGTTGGTTGGTTGGTAGTGCTATAACTTATCAGAATATGGTGTAACTCAGTCTCTGTTTTGCTACTTTTTTGTTTTGCCACTGTATTGAATATTGAGAGCTGGTTCTTTAGCTAGTGTCAGCTGGCAAAGTCCTGGCGCTGCTGGAGAACAGAACCCAGAGCCGTAGCTAACACAAATCACCACAAAGTTGGGTAATATTACTAAGAAAACATTCTGTAATAAGCCATGCACTCAGCATTGCTCAGGGAGGAAGAAGAGTTTCTTGTACTTTAATCAGAGGGTGACTTTGAGATCAGCAATGTTGTAGCCGTGAAAAGGGAAATGCAGTCTAAGAGAGAGAGACACAACAGGCACAGGTGAGAGCTTGGATTGAACACAATGCACTTTTTTAGTCATCAAGAAAGAAGAAAGATGAGCTGAAACCAGAGCAATGGCAGAGGTGTGTTGATGAGATTGGAAGAATGGACTGACCCATCCTGGGAGAGGAGACTGGGAGGGAAGAGTTGAGAAAAGCAATGGCTGAGATTTCTGCCCATTAATATGTCACGGCAAAAAGTTAAAGAAGGTGAAGATGAATTCTGTAGGCAAAGGGGCTGCAGTGGTACAAGAATAATACAAAGTGCCATGGATGGATTTATGCTGGAATTAGAGAAAAGGTTCGTAAGTACTGGTGGCAGCAAGCACAAACACTCCACTGCCACGAATCTCTTCTTGCTTAAGCTGCAAGGCCCAACAGTAGTCACACCAGTGACTTGGTAGTTCTCCTTTGGTTTGGAAAAGGACAACTGAAAAACTGTTTATCAGGGGAAAGAAAAAAAGAATTGCATAAAAAGTATGTTTCTGCCTAAGAAAAGCCGCTTAGACCATAACAATGCAGGTAAAAACACAGAAATCACATGCTTTGGGGGGAAATCGGAAGGGAGAATTTTCAGTGTGTATTTGTCTATATCGCATTCAGATAGCTGGGTTAGCTCAGAGAGGGTATTTTTTAGAAAGGTTGAGGCATGAGTGGTTAAGTGCCTGGTGCTGTCATGTTTTCCCTTGTGTGTAAATACAAGTTGCACGCTCCCCAAAATGCCAGGCCTGATTTCAATCTACCTGTGTGTGTTGTCGGGTGTGGGTGGGAACTGAAGGTTGCTCTGAGAGGAAAAGGGCAGTAATGTGCCCCTATATGTGAGTGGAGGTACCCAAAAGACTGCACAGCCTCAAAACCACCCCACATTTTTTCTTACTAAGGGGGAGGAAAATATATCATGCAAGGATGACAGAAGTAACCTGCCAACACTATGCCCCAAAATCCTTTCCTTATTACATTGTCATGGACTGGAGGGTGGCCACTGTGCTGCCTTGGCTTGAAGAGCTGCTTCATATCCAGCTTGTCAACACAGAGAAAGTATTTTTGTTTTAACTGTGGATAATGTCAAGAATAAAAGGCTTTAGTGAATAATCCTAAATAAAGAACTAGCATTTAAACAAAGAGCCACTGTGGAATTTACAGACAACTGCATGAATTAGCCCCTTGTAAAATGGACAGCATTTTACTCTAGGATGCAGTGGCCACTTCCAGCATTTCAAATTTCTAGCACATTTTAGATGCTTAGTGATAAAGAAGATAAAGAGAGATGTTAATCAGTGATGGGATTTTGTCTTTCCTGAGAGTTTCGGTAGGATGTAAGCATTAGTCCATCTTCAGTACACCTGGATTAACTTTAGTCCCAATTACTGCTGCTGAAAGCCAGACATAGCAGCAGAACAGATCTACTGGTAAAATTTGTCTGGCCAGTTTGAAAGTGCACTGCATTTCCATTAGCTCCCATCCAGTCAGCATGTTAGACCTCCCTTTCTATACAACTGTACACAGAAATAATGGCTCCAAGCATGGCAGTACGTTGGTGTTACGTTGTTGTGCAACAAATATTGTAGGATTTTATACTTTTGAGTCAGTGAGGAGCAAAGAAACAAAAAAGAGAGTTAAAAAAATAGCCCTGCATTAGTTCTTTGGCAGAAAAGTGATAATTTCAATGTACATATCCCCGCCCCCGCCCCCGCCCTCCCTTGACACACATACAAACATACTTTTCCATGTTAGAGGCAATGGTGTTGCTTGGCATGAAATGCCACTGCTGTGAACTTTGTTTCATGTTAAACAGGAATGAAATGTTCTCTCCTTCACTTCTGTTTGCAGCACAGGTGACGTGATTTCATATTACATTACCTAAGTGATCAATATCCAAATTATTTGTCCAGACATAGAGTGGCAGGGCAAAAAAACCTGACCCAAAAACTCTGGTGTAACTTCAAATATGAGTATTTCCATACTTGCAATTCTCTTGTGTAGGTGTCCAGTGATTCCCACTGGTTATCTAACTATATGCCTTACTTTTATATTGAAAAAAAATATAAATGATTCAACACTTTTTTTTTTTGTGGCATGTTGGTTTGGCTAAAATAATGCACAGTTGGATCCTGTTCTCATTGAATTTAGTGCTGCCACTCCCACTGACTAGACTGTTTCAGGATTAGGCCTACCCGGGTGAAGAAACGTCCACACTGTGTGTAGAAGTAGCTAGGACTGTAACTACAGTTCCTCTAGATAGTGGGTATATTGAGGCCATTTGGTGCAGAAATAATATTTTTCCATGACCTGACCACATATAGATGGTCCAGTCCTGCAAATTACTGGCAAATCTCCCACTGAATTAAGAAAAGAGAAAAACAGGCTTAAAATTTGCTGTTGCACTTAAGGTCAGTATAACATGATCTATGCAATTATGAAATATGTAGATGTTGCAGTTTTTCTTTGGAAAAGACTATGGTCCAGACGTGCTACTCAGCTCTGAAGATTCACGGAATGATTGTACAATTCATGCAGTAAGGTCTGTCTTCCCTTCTATTTGCACTCTCTGTAAGCACCAAGCTCTCATGTTTGAGGTACAGTTTTCTGCAATGCATTCCCTATATGTCCAGCAAATAGGTTTTCCAGGTGCAAAGTGGCACACAGGAAAATGCCCGATGTTTATGAGAGGGGTAATGGTCAGAAAATCATGATCACTTTGTGTGACAGGTGACACTCTGTTGTGTGACAACAGAGACAAGAGACAGTCCTCAGGGGTGACTAACAAATGCACAGCTTTATAGGTAGGATGATGTGCAAGGTAAGTCTCGGCTTAGGTTTATCACAGGTTTGGCCCTTCCTGCTAAACCACTTGGACAGCTTACTGACAGGAGAGTGAGAACGATCGGGGACAACAGAGAAGTGGTGATAATTTTGCGAAATAAGGAAATGGCTTGCCAATGCTAACTACCCTGTGGGGTTTCACACTGCTGTGAGTCCTAATCCTCCAGGAGAACTGGGTCTGTACCGGCATACAGTGAGGAGAAATGTCTCTTCAGCTGGCTTGTGCAAGCAGGGCAGTTTCAGATGAACTTGCTTTTTGGTGTAGCTGAGAATTCTCCAAGAGAAGGACTGCTGAGAGCAACAGCAGGTACTGTTCAGGCACATGAAACCAAATCAACCATTCAGGATGATGTGGTCTCTTGCAATAGGGCATTAAGGATGGGTTCGTGGTTTTGGCTGATAAACTATAGGAATTCACTGCAAAAGGTGTGCAGCTCACCTATAAACATAAATGATTTTGTATTTGGAAAAAAAAATGGTGTTGTAGCTGAGTCTTTCTTGCCAACTTGAGATCCCTCTGTTTCATCGTCTGCATGGTTTACAGAGAAACCATGATCATCATGATGATCTGATAGTTGTTGAAAATAATATGCTGGCAAATGACATATCCTTGGCTGTGGAATGAAATACTCGACACATCAGATGGACCTTCTTATCACTGATTTCTCCAGCTTACCCACTCGATATTGATAACACTCTCAGAGGAGTTAGGAGAGTCATGCCAATAAACACAAATGCCTAAAACCTGTCTGCAACAGGGCTTTGTGATAAGAGATGAAAAAAGAAGGTTCTTTTCTGAAGTTATAAGAAGTTAAAAGCTGTCTTTTGGGAAGATGAATATAAAGCTCCCTTCACTATTGTGGGAGCTACTGGTAAGTCCCCTCAAGGCTTTGGTTGGGATGTCTGCCACATATCTTCGTACAAGAGAGGTTTTTGTGCATTACTTACAACTGAGGTTGTTGAAATACTAATTTGGTAGTGGTCAGACATATTCATAAATAGTCAGATAAAAAGGATGAACAGTGAGATGAGAAATTTTGCAGATGACGCAAATTATTCAGTATTATAAAACAAAATAAATCTGGCCACAAAGCACTGCTGAAAGAGTTCATGATCCTGAATAACTGGGCAATAAAATGACTGATGTAGTGCAGTGTCAACAAAAGCAGAGCACATGTAGAAAACTCACCCTACCTATACTTCAATGTAGACAAGCCCTAAACATCACATTTAGCAAAGAGAGCTCAGAGGTCTCTGTAAATATCATCTGAGGTCCACCAGAAGAGGCAACTATCATCTTCTGAATGAATTATCAAAAAGGCAGGAGGAAACTATGAAACATCATTACAGCGCTCCTTGAAGAAACTGCATCTCCATGGCAGTGTGTTTTCTTGCCATTTAACTCCAGAAAGGTTGAACTGAACTAGAAAGCACAGGAAGTAAAGCTTTCAGGATAAGGAGAGATGGACAACAGCTTGCATAAAGGTGGAAAAATAAGCAGATGAGGAGTCATCACGGTGGAAAGGGATGACAACAGCAGGAGATACAGTATAGATCTGTCAGATCATGATTGACAAAGAAAAAGTCAAATAGAAACTGGTTATTCACAGCTTTTTGCAAGGGAACTTGATGATGCTGTCACACAAATAAGTTTAAACCAACACAAGGAAGCACTTTTTCATACAAAGCATAATTAAATTGTGGAACTCATTGCTACAGGATGTTGCGGAGGCCAAAAGTTATAAACGACTTGAGAAAGGGATCAAAAACATTTGAGGAGGATAGATCCATGGGTGGCTGTTAAAACACCCTGTTCTGGAGGCAGCCTTTTCTTTGGGAAGTCCATAAACCACAGATTGCCTGAAGCAAAGAGGGTACAGCAGGGGAGGGATCATGCTGAACCTCCTCAAGTTTCCTCTTTCTGCATCTCCTCCTGCCTGAGCTGAGTGACATGATACTGGCCCATGTGGCCTTTTGGTGGTTGGATCCCAGCTCTGCTGGGCCTGTTTGGGGCACATCTCTTCTTACTCCTCTTTAAGTAAAAGCAAAAACCAAAACCAAAATACAAGCAAAAACAGAAGAAGGAGAAGAAACAATCCCAGTCGTCCACATACTGTTAGTAGGCAGCCTGGTAGTTGTTTTATTTTCTTTAGAGTGGACTTTGTGTTGCAAGTGGCAGGAAGCCATGAACCACAAAAATAAAATAATTCTAACCCTAGTGCTAAGTAAGGAAAACAAAGATGGCTCAGCAATTAGCAGCATTATATATGTTAGTACTAAGTAACAACAGATGTCAGGACTTGAGCCCTTTGCATTCCTTGCAATCTTTCGGAAACCAAAGCCTTTTGACGTTGCTATACATTATTATAGTTATTTTGGGTCTGAGAGAACAGTAAGGGCTCTTTGAATGTTGAAATATGCAGGTTGCTAGGACTAGCTGGGTCTTACCTGCGTCTACCTCACCATCCTGCATACTTCTGCTGACTTAACAGGCTAGCGTGCGCTGTAAAATCCTGCTCTGTAAAGACATGCGCTGGCCATGAGTCGTTAGCAAGCATGCGAAGCTAATTGGCAAAATACTCATAAAAGATTTTGAAGGTGGGTTAATTACAATTCATTACACTGTAAACTGTCCCCAGGCTATTGTTAAAAAATGCAGGAGTTTCAAGGTCCAGTATTTTATGATTCATTTTGCCATGCAGGGAAAAACAGACTCTATATCAAACTACATTCATTATAGTTAAGACCACAAAAATCTTTATTGGTTTTCCCAACATTCCCTCCTTGTTATATGAATTCATATGGACTGCACATTTCTAACAATTGGCAAGAAGGCATGAAATAAAATTTATGATATTTTCTTACTTTCTACTCAGTGCAGCCTTAAGAATTGCCTGTTCTGATTGCTTTACCTCCTCCCACCTTAGTTCATTTGAGCTGATAGGATAGGAAATTGAAAATAAACAGAGAAATGAATGGGAATTACTTTGCCATGGTTAAGATTTGGTTGCCTGATGAGTCTGGCTGCTCTGTGTGTGTGTGTGCGCGCACAGGAACTTCAGCTCCAAAAGGATGCTGATAATGAAACAGCAATAAAGAAGAATTTCCTCTTGTAGTAATATAGGTTTGTTTTTCTTTTTTTTCAATTCAGAGCAGATACATTTTCACCAATTACTTCTATTTCTGGATGGAGGCTTTTGTAGCTAAGCCCAGGACACACCTTCAGAGAACTACTAAGACAAATCTTGCAAGCTTGTACATCAGTTTATTCACAAGTGATACTACCCACATGCTTTGCTGGGTGGGAGGACCTTTGTCTACTCATAACCAAAGTCTCCATCTTATAAAAGAAGATAATAAAGCTTCTGACTGTTTTTCTTTATTCCACAGATACCAAATACTTATATTTTCTTGTGAAAGGTCTTTGGGAGGGAGGCATTACTACTGAGTAGCTTCGTGTAAGTCTCAATAAGGAGAAAAATAATGAGAGTTTTTGAGAAAATGTTAATAGAGGACCCAGCTGTGACCTTTGTGGGAGCAAAGCCAAGTGTTGCTCATCAGTGCTACCTTTGTACCCTTCTCCAAGAGTGCTCCTTATCTCCTTGTTCTGGCTGGCACTTGGGCTCTCCTTTGAGGCTTAAATGATGCCATTCAGCTACGCTTTTTCTCTACCCCAAATGCTGATCTCTGTTCACTTTGGCAAAACCAGCGGGCTTTCTCTTACGCTGGCCCAGCCTGCATCTGACTGCACCGACTTCTATTCTGTGAATTGACATACATCACTGGGAGAACCATTGGTGGTGGCATTTCCAGTTCAGATGAACTAATTTTGGGTTTAAATACATGCCAATAAGCTCTAAGCATATTGCTATTACTGTTACAAGGCTGTGAACTGCAGTGGTCTGCTCAGAGTCTGAGCTCAACTCAGAGTCCAGCCTTGCCTTGCTTTGGGCTGCTGCTCTTCTGGGCAGAGCAGCCACCAATGGCAGTCAGAGCTGGATCAAAACCAGATTTAAGCATAATGAGTAAATAATGAACATAGCCAGGGGCTACTCCTCTCTCCTATGAAAACTGTTCATGACATGGATGGATTTTGGTCTTTCAATGAATATTGTGCTTTTGTAGGTTTTTTGAGGTGATGGGGAGAGGGAGGGTACTGAAGAAATCTCTCACTCAGGAAATAATTGAACTGCTGATCTTAGGTTTTTCCTATTGAAGACTCTAAACCTTTCACTGAAATGAAATTTTTGAAGGCAAAATTTTTCATATCATTGAAATGTGCTTTGATCTTTGCAAGAATACATCACTAGGAAAAAAACCCCACTCTCAAACCATTCCAGCTTTAAAGTTAGCCTGTAGGACTGTCAGTTTTTTTCAGTAAGACTCAGTTAATAGGTTTGTTGTAATGTGCATTGGTTTTGTTTGCCTTAACAGAGTTTAAAGTGATAAGTATGTTGGGATGGCCATTTTGTGTGAGGTTTTCTCTGGGAAACTGGATTTTCTTTACATGATGGTGTCTGACAGGAGAGAACAACTCACCATGGTGAACTCTCTATGGATACAACTGTCTACTGGAAGCCATTACAGTTAAGGTTAGGGTTAAGCCTAGGCTTAGGGTCAGGCTTAGGTCTAGAGGTGTCCCCATGTAAAGTTGCCCCTGCAGTGGGTCGTCTATGAGTAGAGTTGTCCCTGTGGAAAGTTGCTACACAGAAAACCAGCCAAAGGGAGTTGGCTGTGGAGAGTTATCCTACACCCAGTGTCTGAAGAGTCATATTTTTAGGGACCAAGAATCTGTTTAGCTTGGGTTCCAACAGAATTATGCAGAGAAGAGTGAAAACTAATCCAGGCACTTATGATACTTGACCTGGGTAATTTGCCAGCCTGCAGGTCTGCTCTATCACGCTGGGGACTGACACCTTCCTACCGATGTGACTGGAGGCTATGACAACGAGAATGAAGCTTGAGGGGTTCACCTGCATTGTATGATTTACAATGAGGGCATTTTCCTACTGGGTGATCCACCACAAGAGATGTGCTGCTTGCTTCCCTTCTTGAATTGCTCACCCAATTGCACTGGCAGGGCCCCAGGTCATTGTTCCAAGAACTGAGCAAAGCCCAGAAGGAGTTTATAGCCCAGCAGCCAGAGCTCAGCTGGGTTTTCACAGCCGGTGGGCATTTGGAGAAAAAGAACTTGGAAATTAGAGTTCAATGACAGTTCTATTTATAAGTATTCTGACTAATCTCTGTGCCTGGGACCTAACAACTATATCCAAAAGTTTTGGGAAATACTTCGTTTGTCCTGTTTTGTTTTGATAATAATTATGGCTGTTCCTATTGCCATCTCACCGCGAACGCGTACATAAACTTCAACTTCACTTCATGACATTTAACAATGTTTAGTGCTGTTATTCAATAGATGTACCACTGAGTGAAATGGAAGCAAAAGAGGAAAAAGTGAGTGACCAAAATTTTCCGAAGTCTCACAGAGATACATTTCTAATGGTGGAGAGATTTTGCAAGTAGCAGGTGTCAGTATCAAGTGCTGAATTCTTCATTTTCCCTTTGGTCTCATTAAAAACCAGGATATGATTTCAAAATAGACCTTTTTCATCACTTCTTTTTAGGGTCGTGCCTCTGTAAGGCACACAGATGCTGAATTTAGACAGGATCTTTCATCCGTAATACATGAAACTCCAAAATTTCAGAGGTTCCATTAAGAAAATTGTGCAGAAATTGGGATTTTTGCCATTGACTTGATTGGATCCAATATTAAACCCTTGCTGCTTCTTGGAAGTAATCTTTGATTTGGAAATCATCTTGACAAATGCTGCAATACATTGTTCTCTGATGAGACTCCTGCTGCTTCATCGTTTTGACAAGGCTGTAAATAACAAATGGGCCTTACTCATCAAGTGGTCCTCCAGTCCCAGCTCAACTCAGAGTAGTCAGGAAAATTCCTCTGGATCTCAAAAGAAATTTTGAGTGGAGCTTCTCTGAGACTGCAGAAAACTCTCCATGGGAAACTGTCAACATTTCTATTTAACATATTATGTCAACATTTGGCATTTGGCATTTGTGAATCAGAGGGTGAAGTGTTTGGAAAAAACAGGAAAATACAATTTTATGGATGTTGGAAATATATATCTATGTGAGTATACACACCTAAAATATACACATCTTTCTTTCTAAAATATACATGAGGTTTTCCAGTTGCCAACTATGTGTGAGTGTGTATGTGTTTATGTGATATTTATGTATAACAACAGGAAAATGTTCAACCAGTTCCAGTTTTGATACAGTCACTTTGAAGGCAGATTTGTTTGTTTGTTTGTTTGTTTAACGAAACCTATTTTGACAAATGGTCTCTTCTAGCTAGGAGTTTGATACCCTGACAGCCGTTCTGGTTGGGCCTTGGGATGGGACATCACTGTTGGTGCTTTCAAAGTTGCTACCATCAATAAATACTCTGGACTTCTCCTCCCTGAGCTGTTGTAATTCACTGGTCTACTTACTGCTCTCCACTCTAGCAGCTGCTGAGCCCATGCAAACATTTAGGGATAGAGCTTGGCTCCACAGCCTTCTATGGCAAAAATCCCATTGACATCAGTGAACTTGGGTTTCACCCTGAGTCCTTGATATTTACACATGTGCAAATAACACAGTATATATATCCTATAATCAAAGCCACCGCTGTTGAGTTGATTTGCTTTTACACTGTGCATCATTTTAAACTGAAGCTCTTTAAATTCCTCTTTTTATTCTGTGTCCCCCTCTTCTCTTTTCAGTGAAATTCATAAAGGTTGGTGACCCACCTTGCTGAAGGTCCTTCATGTAGATTGCCTTCTACAGTAAATTCAAAGAGATAAAACATCTCACAATTGGCTTTTATAAACTTATGAGAAAAAAAAGTCTGGCTCAAAAGCTGCTGACTTTTTCACTAGCAGAGGCTGAGCTGCTAAGAGATCTGTAACACTCCCCCTCAGCAGGCCAAACCCTGTAGCTCAAAGCAAGGAAAAGCATCATAAATCATTGCAAACAAGAGACACTGCTATCTAGCTGTGTGCTGATGGCCTAGCCAGCACTTTTGGAGCCAGCAGCTCACCAGTAAAGATGATGTTATCACTGCCATGATGAATTATCACCTAGGATGAAGTAAGATCCCCTGTGTAACCTTGGTAAAGGTGCCTTCACTTCCCCATCTAGAAGATGGAGCTAGTAACACTTGGTTTGTTCATCATGTTTGTTTAACTTATGAACACCTCCAGGCAGAGGCAATCTCTTACAACGTGTCTATACAATGTCTAATAGAAGGCCCTTGTCTTGACTCAACCTCGAGGTACAACAAGGCAGCAAATAGCAATACTTGGCAGACTGTGGATTCAAATTAGAAATCTAATACCAAATAGTTCTCATTCTCTCTTTTGGCACTTGGCCCTATTCAAGATGACTTTGTTTTGTTTTGTTTTGTTTTTAAAAGGTACAAGATCAAATTGTGAGGGCCCTGTGTCTCTGATTCCCATTAACGTTTACATTGCATTTACTAGCATTTTGTCTCAGAAGGACTGTCCCAGGGTTTTCCCCTTAATTTTTAAACAGCCATATGGCAGAAAGCAAGAAAGCATGAACTCTATCTGGTCCTGGAGCTGCAGCTGTAATCAGAAGCTTTATGATGAAGTTCAGCTGGAAGAGCAAAGGAGAGAAGAAAAAACCAACACAACACAAAGCAAGGGAATGCCATCAAAGTCTTTCAAAGACAGAAATTCATTTTACCTTTGTCAATGACTGTAGTTTTCGAGGATAAAGATCAAAGCGATGACCGTGGGCAGAGCTATGACAAATGCCAAGATCAGTCTGTTAAACCCTAGCATTAGAGCTACAGTTAGACTGGTGTCTAGACTAGCAGTGGGTACTCATGCCAGGTTTGGCAAACACGGCAGCAGAGCGCTTGCATCAGAGCTGTAGCAAGAAGAGTGAGGCATCCAAATTGCAGAGGGGAGGGAGCAATCAGAGCAGAATCTAACTGGAAAAAGGAAGTTTAGGAAAAAAAATCCCAACAACCAACTGAAAAAAAATCCTCCACAAAAAAACACCGCTAGATTATTGCCTGAGCTCAGGGAAGATTGCTGAGAATATGCATTCCCCCTCCTGGATTTTGCATTATGATTAATATACACAGAAAGCTTAGATAACTGGCAGAAAGTAATGCCAAATTCTTATCAATACAGATGAGCTGGCTTCATATTCCTCCAGCCCTTTCATGTGGAAATGAGACTGCATTTGAAGAGGGCCAAGCCCATGTTTGAAATAGCTCAGCTGGGATGTGCATGTGGTGAGGGTCCAGGTGCCTGTACAGAGAATCACTACGGCTGGATAGAAAGGGCAGAGAGTGCCTTCAGCTTCCTTGCTTTTTCTTTTCCTCATGGGGAGGACAGAGAACCCTTGATTGCTGAGATAAGTACACACTGAAGTCTGAACTGATGGACTGTGCAAGGAAGCATGATAGTTTTGGCTGGTGAGGGGCCCTGGTTTGTGTGTTCTCCTTGTTCTTCCAGAGACCTCTTGGCTGGATCCTTAAAAACAACACCCTGTCATGTCCCAAAGGGGGAAGGTGGATAGAAGTGGGGAGTGCACACATCCTTACAGCAGCTCTTGTTAGTATACTTGGGGGCTGCCACTGTCACACTGCTGCCCTGGTGTGTGTGCTTGCTCTGGGGCTGCAGATTTTGACAAAGAAGAGATGAGCAAGAGCATCACTCTCTGTGTGTCACACCCTGGCCTAGCTGAGTTTGAAGCTATCCTGGCCTAAGAATGCCATGCAAGATGAGTACAGAGACAAGATCTAGAAAAACTGCATGTTGCTCGACAGCCCCCATCATCAGAATATCTCAAAACTCCCCAGATAAAGCAATTGTTTCTCATCATAGTTACAATGGCTTTCTACAGTGATGATGAATTTGAAAGAAGCTGCAAACTAATTTGAGCAAATGTAGTCTCCAGTGGATGGAGATAGACTGGAGGAAAGATTTTTATAAACACAGCTGGTTTCGGCTGTGCTTCATGCAGGGGCTTGGACTGCCTGTGGTCAGGAACACAGCAGAATACTTGCTAGAAATGATTAGCTAAGACTTAAATTGGTCATACACTATTCTCAGCACTGCTACTGACTCACCTGCATGGCCTTGGGCAAGTTGTGCCTTAGTTTACCCATTGGTAATAGCAGAGATAGTAACAGTCTCAGAGAGTGGTGCGAGAATTAGTTAATTAATATTTGGAAAACAGTTTGTGCCTTGACGTCTTTGTGCCTTTGTTTACTCATCAGTAGTATCACAGATAATAACTGTCTCATAGAGAGGTACAAGGATTAATTAATTATTTGAAAAGCAGTTTGAGATCCTTGGATGAAAGATGCTATGTGAGTAAAACATATCATCAAAAACATCTCCCGGTCCTCTGTGAAGTTAAAATAAAGCTGGAGCTTCTTAGTCATTCAAATAATTAAACCATAAATACTGTTTATTTTAATCTTCCCTTTAAAAAAATAATCTAATCTAGGCAGTGATACCAGCCAAAGAATGAAAAATGTTTCAAATTCAGAAGACCTATCAATTTGAAGAGCCTGATTCTTAATTGCTTTTTGATTTCTATCAAGGGAAAGTGAGAGCAATTGTATTTACGAATGCCTGCAAAAGCACAGGGCAACTAGGACAACCACAGTTCCTCTGCAGGGTTTCAGCCTGCATATTCACATGGGTACAGCAGCATATACACAATGTATCTCACACTAGCCACGCAGATGATCCCATTTGACTTTTTAACCGACAGGGAGGTACAGACTAGCCTATCTTAAAGTCTTTAAAATGTGGGTGTGCAAAGGCAGGGTTACAAGAGCAATTTCTCCCAGGAATAGTGCCAAAAGGACAACTTGACCAATCAAAGATACTGGTCATCAGCCACTGATCCACTCTGCCTTTTGGATCCTGAACAGTATGTCTCTCCTAAAACTCAGTACTGACTGCGTGCTGTGAGCCTATGCTGTCCTGCCTGCTCTGCCGAGGTCCAAGAGAGGAGAAATCCCAGAGCAGTACTGCGTGACACTGGAGAGGAACAGTAGGAGAATCCATGGAGTGCATATTTAAATCATCTTTTATTCAGAACTGTACATGCCAAATGTACACTCACTTTCATGGGGACTTACTGTATATTGAGGCATAACATGTATGCAATTGCCTCTCTTGCCTCTTTCTTTCTCACTAGCTTTTGCCCATGTTTTTGTTTTACAAACCACATGCATGAAGAAGAGGTCTGCAGGATCTAAGTCAGGGGTTTCAATTGAATGGGACCTCTTTTAAGGTGCAACTATGTTGGGAATCTGTTAGTGTACCCATCTGCAGTACTGAGCACTCAAGCCACCACTCCACATGGGCCTTCCACTGGCTGAGAGGGACTTGTCTCAAGCCTTTCATGGCCTCCTACTCCTCTTTCCTGTAGAATATTTTGCAGCAATCTCTGAGTAACCTGTGTGGGAATGTGAGGAGGAAGAAAGGATGTAATTGCCTTCCTGAGCACCACCGCTTTCATTAGTTAAATATCCTCCTGTCTTTTCCACTGTAGTCCAGCTTCTACTGAATTTTCATCAGACCATAAGAAGCCTTTAGGGCCATTTGAAAGTAACCATCAGATAAAAACAATTGTCATCTTCCTTATGCAGCAGGCAAGGAAGCAGACACAGGTAGACTCATCACACAGGAAGGAGGGAAGAGAGCTGCTGACTCAGAGCTTTTGACTCCCAGCTGTCAGCTTTAGACGCTATTCCAGCCAAGTATAAAAGCACATGGTTATCTCTGTTCTCATGAGTAATCCTATTGATTTAAGCTATAAACTTCAGCATCAGGGCCTTAATGACCCAATTGTGCCTGCCAAGAGCAGATAAATGGGAGCACAGGTCTGGATAGGTATGAGATATTCCTGTTAACATAGAGGAATAGCAGCAAATGGTAGTTTTTCTAGTGTAAGTTTCTGTTCACAGGAATCACCAATGAGGGTGAAAAGGTGGCTTGATATGAGGGGTCCCTTGGGGATGATGTAGCTTGTCTGGCAGTCCCAGGCGTTCTCTCCTCAGTGGACATGAATGGCCTTGGCCACCTCCCTCACAATCATGCTCTTGGATGTATGTGAAGGACTGCTTTACTGACTGCAGAGGCACTGACCTTGGTGGTGAGACCCCAGAGTGCAATGCCCAGATGGTGGGACCTCAGTCCCCAGGCTTTGCTGGAAGGGAATCGGGTTCCCCTGTAAGGGGAAAGGGGCATTTGCACGTGTGGCAGTACCAACTGTCCTCGCCTGACTAGGATTTAGTGAGTTCCTTTATCTCTTTGCTCACACAGAACTGGGAAATGACCTGGTTGTGAAGGAATCTCACTCACAAGCAGAGGTGCCCCTCAAAACTCTATACTGTCTACCACCCTCCTCCCCCCCGTGGTTTCTTTTGACCTTGCATTTCTAGCAAAAGGGCTAAGAGATCAAGGAAAACAAGAAGGAAGCTACATTCCTGTTGCTGATGGGAGAGTGAGAGAAGCAACCTAAATTATACATGGCGTTGCCTACCAGATGGTCTGAGTGTCTCTCCCTTCTATTATGCAAAGTAATAGTTTCACAGACAAAGTAGAGGGGACCAGAGATACCAGAGTGTTTGGGAAACATGCTCCATTGCTGATTGAAAGGTGTGTTTTACTTCTAGCTGGTAATATGGTATTTTAGTTGGATGCTTGTTGTTCAACCCTTCCCCAGAGGTGGAAGGTGTCACCTCTGGCTCTCAGAGGGAGTAGAAAGACTGGGAACTCAACAAAAAATGGAACAGTAATTTATAACAGCAAGATTTAGGTTTTGCAGACTGGGACAGGAGGTGGCAGTTGAAATAAAAAGTTCAATAAACCTAGGCACATGTTATTTTTCTTCTCGTTTATTAGAAACTTTCACTTTGGTCCTCTGTAGCTGTAGACACCAACTTGTGATCTCTCTGCTGGAGTAACAGCAGGGGTATGTGAGCTAAATGAGCAAATCCCCATTTCCTACTATGTCCAAATATTCTTCCCAGTCCACATCCCTCTGCTGCCTCATGTCATTATGGCACGTAGACATGAAAACTGAAGGTGTGAGTGGAAAGCTACCTCTGCTGGCTTTAACTTAACAGCAGTTTAGATATTAGCATATTGCTTTCCCAGGAGTCTGAAGCTCAGCGTGTGCTGAAGCAGTGCTGGACCAGATTTCTGGGGCTAAGACTGACAGGGGGACTCCACTGCTGGCTGGAAGTCCTTTTAATCTTGAGTTTGTTTGTAGCGCATATGTACCCATCCTGAGAATGAGGATGAGAATATTTTGTCCACTTCATGACTGTACATTGGGCATTGGGCCTAATCCATAAGTAGATCTCCTCACAACACCATTTAACATCTATTGAGAGCATGTATAAGAATGAAAATTTTTCTTATTAGCCTTGCTAGATTGGGCCCCTTCATGCCTGTTGAATAAAATCACTGACAGGTAGGACACACAGACATAGTTTTACTGATAATGGCATTGATCCATACATAAAATAACCAAGCCACTCATGGTGTTGTTGTGTGCCTTATTTGATCACCCAAAGGCTTTTAAAAGGGTATCACATAGATCTCATCTCATACCTGTCTTCTCTCACATGCAGCTTTCACTGGAGTAATGCAAGATATCAAAATATGTCAGGCGTTCCTTATGGCCTTTTGATAACTAAAATTTGACTGATTAAACCTCAGATTAGGAATGGTGGCCCTTGTTCACACTCAGAGCTGTGGGCTAGCAGCTCTTGGGCTGATTTCTGAATCAGTTCACTCTGTGATAGGAAGTTCTTTAAGAATCAGCAGTCAATACTGGACCAAATTCAACCACCTTCGACTTGTCTGCAGATTCCACTAGAACAGATGTTGGATTTTATAATCTGCATTTAATTTTTCCCTCTTTTATTTTTTTATTTTCCCTAAGATTACAAGGGGAAAGAAAACCAGGAAAGGACAGAAGGGAAGAAGAAGCTCTGCTTGCACCTGGCACGCTTATTGTGTTCCAGAAGTTTGACTCCTGCTCCCAGCCCTTCCTTCAGACTACTACCTAACCTCAGGTAAATTGCATCACAGCTTCCCCATCACTCAAACATAGTTAAATATATAATTCATTCTACAGCGTTTATAAACCGATAGGTGGAAAGCATTACCTAGGAGCTAAACACTTGTCATATAGCTTTTTAAGGCATATACTGCCAAATTCAAGGCATGGCAAAACCAAAGGTCTTATAAGAAATTGTGGAAAAAAACCCAAGAAATATTGACCTAAACACTCCCTTTTAGGCCACACCCAAAAAGCAAGTGAGACAATAATGGACACATCCTCCTCTGGCAGTGGGCCGATCAGCCAGAGTGCCATTCGCTCAGTCCAACCTATTTCACACTGTGCAAAATGACTGTGGGAAAAGGTTGACAAGGTTCAGACAGTCCATAGCACTGTACCTTTGCTCATGACAGAAATGCCAACCAATTGCTAGCGTCTCGGTGTCTGGCCAAAGCAGATGGCAGACAGCTGTCTGAAGCTGGGACCTGGGAAAATGGGGATAACATCAGGAAAAAACAAAAACACCTTACATACCTACTACTCCCATCTCATCCCGCTCTAGGGAGATGCCTGCTTGCCACTGACTGAGTCAGTGCCTGGTCTTGTGGTCCTTGGCACTTCACGGAGATGCCGTGTGCTTGCAGACAGTAACAGGCTGTTGGCACATCTTGTCCTTTCTGCTGCATGCAAGGACTTTATGGCCAATGCTGCAAACCAGCAGCTTGGCTATTTCTACCCTGTTTTGGCCTGCCTTTGTGTGCATGAAAGAACACACAGCCTCCCCGGTGGGTCAGCAGGTCAGGATGGAGCAGCAGCACCTATCCAGGAGTATTTAGTGGCTTCTTTGAAAAAAAAATCTCCCTGGACTTTCATTGGGTCTTAAAATACCACAAAGTATCTGCCTCCGATCTGGTCTTTGATTCTAGTGCCTTTGCCTCAGAGACCACAACTGACAACAGTTTTCTCAGGGAGAGGGAGGAATGGGGCAGCGGTTGCATTTTGAGGGTGGGGAGAGAGAAAGGCTCTTTGAGGCTACTGTCTGCACAGGGGAGCTGCAGGGCTGGAAAGGATGGTCAGGAGTCATCTTATTTCTCCTCCTCTGGGTTGCTGACTCCCTCTGGGGGACAACCACTCCTTGGTTTTTCCACTGCATCCCTCCACACATCCAAATCCATGGCTCTCCTCATCCAGCTGTGCCACCCCAGCTCTATCCTAACCTCCCCACCATTCCCCAGGCAGGTCCTGGCCCTTTGGCTCTGGTGTGCCAAAGTTCAGTTTTGCCTACGCAACTGAGAAACATTGTCTCTTCATAAAAATACGAGCTCACCTGCAGGGAAAAATGTGGTAGCTAGGCAAAGTCGAGACCTTTTATTTCCTGCAAAGGTGTGTTTGCAAGACACTCATGGAGGGCACTATACAGATGAATAACACTGTGAAAGGAAGAATCAGGTCCCCAGTAGGGGGAAATGGGATAGATTAAATAGTTACCCAGATTTCCATCAGCTGTGGGGCTAGCCAGGTGGCACTTATGTTGGCTTGCCACTTTACATGGATGGCTCACCTGTTTGCTAGCTGTAACAGACACAGGCACTTGATGCCAACAGTGCTGGGCTAAGCTTCACCAACAGGCGGGCATTTTCTTCCCTGCCTACTTCATTGGTGTGAGTGGCTTCATCTCTGCAAAATAAGCAATTGAAGAGAAGCTGAAATTGCCAAGTGGGAATTCTGTTTCTGTTCATGCTGAGAGCTGGCCAAAAAACAAGAAAACCTCAGTCTCAAAAGGGTGTTCGAGATTTGGATGTTTGGCTTCATCTTACACTATGTTCAAACGCAATCTGTCACGTCCATCAAGAAAAATGAGGGAAAATAACTTGGCCTTTAAAACTCAGTGCTGCCATGGCTAGAAGGTTCATGAAGCACATGGCAGAAAAAAGATTAGTCTGAACCCATGACTTGAACACAAATCTACACCTTGTAACTAAATATTGTGATGTTCCATTCTCTCTCATGGTGCTAAGAAATTCTGGCCAGAATATCAGAAAGTGAAGTAGAAAAAATGCTGTTAAAAGTAGTAATAATCCTCCTGCCAAAATCAGACCTAATTTGTGGAACTTCTGTTCACAAACTATGTATGTTTTGTCTTTGAGAAAATTCATAGTAGGGTGTAAAAATTTTACAGCTTTGGTTGGATTCATTATTAGCAAGCCACGAATGAATTAGAAGGATGATGCAAAAATGACTGCCAATAAAATAGTTACACTGATTCTTCATTCTGTGTGAAACATCTTTTATATGTATGCATATACATATATGCTATAAGTAATAGAAATAATGCTCGTATTTTATACTTGGGATGTAAACATTGGTCCCAGCAGTGGCAAATGAACCACTCACATTCCTGATTGCATAATTTGCCTAGAGGATGGATACATAATTACACTATAATTAAGGATAATAAACAGAGAAAATGATTGGAGAAGGAAAAATTATCACAGCCTCAACCACATCAGCCAGAAGCTCTCTTCTAATTAACTTATTTTATTAAACAAAGTGTTTTTAAGGTGGATCCCCTTTGAAAATGTACATTATAGCCCATGTAATGTAATTTACTTTAAAAGTAAAACATGGCTTGTGTATGGACAGATCATATCTGATAGGACTCATGAAACATCCAGCCATTGCATCCAGTCCAGCCAGCTGCTGAGTCCCTCACATCCTTTGTCCAAGGAGAAGACCTGTGTGCTGTCTGGGAAACTGCAGCAGCATATAAACAAGCCTTTTTTTTCTCTCACTGGTGGGTTTTTTTATATCACTTGGCAATTTTCTGATTTAAAGGAAGAAATGCTAGCAGGTTGTTGTTATTTTGCAACAGTACAGTAGCAGCAAAAGAAGAGAAAAGAGATAGCTCAAGCTAATCCAAATAGCTCATGCTGTTTGGAGTTGAGTGAGTCTTAAAACACTATTCCTTCTCAAGTGCTTTTACCCTTACTAATTCTGCCCAAGGCTTGGCAAGATTTTAAAATGGAGCTGTCTTCTATCTTACTGCAGCTGAAGAAATCCAAAACTGCTTCACAAACTATAGGACTCAGGAAGATCACAAAATCTGGTACCTCACATGGAAAAGGCCATCAAGCACCCTTCAGTTCATTCCTTTTAGGACTTATTTATTTAAACATCTGCCCCCAGCCACTTGGGGACTAAGGAAGGTATTACAGAAGCCTTGGAGTATTATTCTGAAGTTAGCTCCTGTTCCTCCTCCCTAGAAAAAGCGAAAACCATACAGCATTAAGTGTCAGCCATAAGAATTCTGTGTACATCTGCCTCATTTCCACATTTCTCTTCCTCTTGTGAGTACTTAGGAAGTATGATCAAGCCATCCCTTAGCCTCTCTTCTGTAAGCTCATTAGATTATGCTGCCTGATACAAATCTCTGCTTGTTTCCTGGCTCTTCAAGGCTCCTACAGCCTTGAAATGCTCTTTGGGAAGATCTCTGTGTATCAGTAACCTGTTTTCTATTTACTCTCTCCTTCAATACCCAAGTCACTTTTAAGGCTTATTTGCAAAGATTTAAGTTTTCTTTCGGAACACAGAATCACTAGGTTGGAAAAGACATCCAGGACCACCAAGTCCAACCATTCCTATCAACCACTAAACCATGCCCATTGTGAAAAATAGCATAACTTCAGCAATCCATCCCTTTGGTACCTGCTAGTGATGAAATCTAAGAATGAATTTATATCCAGCATAGCAGAAAACATACGTGACCAAGGAAAATCCAGGGAAAGAAGAAATTGTGTCCTTTAATATCAGTTGTCCACAGCAGCACAAGGTCCTTGATTTCAAAATGCTGAACATTGTGTTGTGAGAACATCTCCAAATACCCAATGGAGATGTGTTTCTCTAGCTCTGTATACTGTGCGCACATCTTATTGGGTAATGGAGAGAACAGTGTGGTGGTCAAGAGGAATCTTCTCTTTAGTGTTTTCCACTCTTAAATGTTTGCAGATCTTTGAGCCACAAAATGTTGTAGGTTATTGGTGAGATTATTGATGTGTGTGGTTACTGCTTGCAGGGTCCCCCAGGCAAGGCACTTAAGTTATCATGGGTCTGTATACTCCTGCTGACTACTTCAGTATCTCTCCTAATCCCGTGCTTTTTCAGTTGTATAGTGACCTGATTTCAACTAGGAGCTTCCATGAGAAACCACGTGGCAATCACAGACATTGTAAACTCAAGCCAAAGAGTCATTTTTAAATGCCTGGCAAATGCCAGACCACAGAAACTCAATGTGTCGTAAGATTCCACTTGGTCCCATCATCATGGGTGGGAAGAAAGAGGAGGATTATCCGTAGACCTCAAAGTGTTTTATGAAGGGAGGCAAATGCTGCTTTTCCCATTTATTGGATAGGGCAATGGCAAGTTGAGACTTGCACAAAGTCACCCAATTAATCAGCCAGAAAACTGCCACTGAAACCTATATTCTGGTCTAAACAGGTTCTCAGACTGCCCTCATCACTGTGATATCTGAGTACCCTCCAGTAGAATTGTACATCAGTAGAATTTGAGCATGTCTACACTGGCTGATGCAAACAGCTGCCTGTCAATCCAGCCCCCTTCTCAGCCAACTGGACAAAAGCCACCTCAGATGGAAGCCATGTAGCCACATTAACACTGTCTGAACTCAGATGTATGAACCTCACCCCAAGCTGGAGAGAAAGCTCAACCCCCCACTACTCTAACTCAGCTCTGTGGCTTCCAGCATGTACCTTGCTCATGGGGCATGGACAAAGCAGATGCAAGACTCTCCCTGAGAGCTGATAGATCTTTCTTTATTCTAAATCTAGTTTCATAATTCACAGTGTCCCTCAATATTTCCTTATACTTCAGTTCTTACTAAGCCATGGAGACATGGTACAAATGTGTTGTTATCTGGTTACAGTCTTATAGCTCCTTTGTAGAAGGATCTGGAGGGTGACAGTTTGAACAGGGATATTTGAATACACTGCCTTAAACAAAGAAAATATTAAAATATATTTAGTAACTCAGGGAAACAGAAAGATAAACAAAGCATCTCTTTAAACACAAAACCTATTTATCATGAGCATGAGTACTAGAAAAATTGGTAACTTAATGGCCTGAAGGAAGAGTAGCTGTTATTACAGGGCAATGTACTGGCAAGCTCCAATACATCACAAAAATAATTCTCTCCAGACTTGTCTTCCCTTCCAAGGCATGAGGAAACTTCAGCGCATTTAGCCTCAACTCCCTGGCAGGCGGCATCACTTCCTCGTGAGAGGTAGGGAGCTGACACAGCGATGGGAAGCTCCTTTGTAGCAGCTACAAAAGCCCTGTGTGACCCAGTAAGTCTAACATAGAGCTGAAGAAATGAGTACTGCTCCAAGGAGGCTAAAAATCCCAAGGTGCCCTGACAGCTGGTACTGGACTACTCTTGCTCCCAGGTTTAAAAATCCTTTGAGGGTTGCTAAATTCATATGAACCACTCCTAGTTCTGGAAGTCCCCATGCCTTGAATGGTTAGAGGCTGAGAAAGTACACTGTGGATGCATACAGCTCTGCTCACCCTGATTTTGTGTTTCTTCCTGGGCATCTACTTCTGCTGTCTTCCAACAATGGACCATTGGGCAAGGTGGGCTTTGATCTGGAGCAGCTCTGATGATCTCACCTCTTTCTGGATCCAGATCCCTGGTGGCAGGGATCCAGCTGCTTCACTAGATCATCACCTTTTGCCTGGGGAAACCAGGGCAAGGCGTAGGCGGCAGTGTTTCTTTGCAACTTTGCATTGCTTTGACTTCTGTGCAAAGTCCTGAATGGCGAACGTATGCTTCATGCATATGCAACAAGGGCACAGACGCTGCTTGAAAAAAATGGACCTGGGTAACTTGGCTAAGATCATCCAGGAAGTTTGTGGCAAAGCTGCAAATAAAATCCAGACATTTTGCCTTTTGGGGCCCTGTCTTCACAACAACACTGCTCTTCCTCTGGGCATCTGGGCTTGTTGTCTTATCAGGACGCGCTGCTCAGCGTGTCTCCTTAAAGGGAAAGAGTGCTGGGAAAGCCTCGCTTCAGTTCTTTAGATAAAATGACACCACCTACATAGGAAAGCCCCATAGCTTTTTGCAATTACTGTTGTGCATGTATGTCTTTCCCTCCCTTTGTGATCTTTACCACTTCCTCCCCATATGTAAAAGGCCTGATCCTGATGAAAATAGTCACGGTTCCAGAAGTGCCACTCAGATGATGTTGATTTACCTCCACAAAGGATGTGGCTCAGTGCTTTTGGCCAGATTTTTCTGCAAACAGCCAGTCACATCTTTCTCTCCTCCACCCAGAAAACTAGGGGAAGTTGTGCGACAATAACCTTGCTCGACTTCACCTGGCCCACCCAGAGAGTAGCTATTTCTGGACAGACACAGAAAACCCAAGCCTTGTCCCTTTAATCTAACATCTCATGCACGTTGCTAAGCCTAATGTTTAATTTGGAAAAAAACAACCTGAAAATAGCATTAAAGGAAGCACAGGATTTGAACAGCAGTATATTTTTAAGATAGCTTTTCTGCAAAACACTGTATTTAAAAACTGACCCTTTTACCATGAGGTTTCTGAAACTATAGAGACATCCCGAGCTTCCTGTGAGATAAGGCTTGTAATTTGGAACCGAGTAATGGAGTATAAATACAATTGGCTTTGTATTAAGATGCAGTAGGCTATCATCTGGCAGTGTCACATTGCCCCTACTCCAGAATGGCTTGTGGCTATTTATGCTGGAAACTAAAGTTAAGAGCAACACAATGATGCAGGTAGCTCATCTTCCATACCTGACAGGAGAATGGTGTCTCAGGGTAAAAAAATCTCTCCGGGGTTTTGGAGAAAAATACTGCATAGTTTGAGCATGTATGCTCCTCTGTCTCCCACACTTGCAGGACTATTGATTTAAGCTGTGAGACTGCAACTTGAAGTGTTTGGAAGGGCATCTGGTGAGCTGTGGTGAGCAGAGTAGACATTGCAATCTCCTCATAACCAAAGTGATACAAACACAGGACCATTTTAACAAGAAGATCGCATTCCTTCATATTCACTTCATATATTTCTTTTAAAGGTATGGCAAAAGCAGAGAGAGAAAAATAGGAGTTTCTGCGGTGGTTTTATGCCAAGCATAAATATCTGTGTAGGAGCCTTTCAGGCCTCTCTGCACTCCCAGAGCAAAGACCAGATCTTACCTAGGTTTTAAAATTTTCTTCCAATATGTTGGCGTGAAATCTGACAGCCAGGCAGATGTGTCTGCCTTGATCTTCGATGTGGATCTCCTGTTGCACTCTCCTATGTTTTTCCAAGCCTCAATAGGGAAAAGTGAAATTACTGTCCAGAGACATTAATCACAGCATCTCAGATCTGTGAATTCTCAAGAGTTTTCCTCCTGGAGCACTGGAAGGCTTTGACCCATTTTCAGAAGTGTGTATAAAGCATATATACATAAGGCAAGCACACATACTTGTAGCATCTGCAAAAACATATGGTAGTTTCATATCCCACTAACCAGTTTCCTGGATTGAATACATATAAGTGCAGGCTTTGTGAGAACTAGCAGTTTTTGAATGCTGGGTTTCTGACTCTCATCCCTTAACCACAGCCCTTCCTTGACTTTGTGAGAGATACCATTTCCCTCTTAATTTGGCGAGTTACTGCAGAATCTTTCTGGATACTTTTTCTTGTATTGACTTCTTTGCAGGTGAAGCTACTCCCTAGATCCTCTGACAGTCTCTTCACCCATTTTTCCATTGCATATAGAGGTGCTGAGTTATCTCTGTTTAATCCCAAACTGTGAAAAATAACCATTTCCAGGACCAGTAATTACACTTCAGAAGCCTTGGGATTTCACTGGGCTGCTAATCTACACAGTTTACTGCAACTTTTTCCATATAAATCTTCTGCTTAATTAAAGACTCTCTTTTGCCAAGGGATCAGTTTTCCTTAAATATACTTTTTTTGAAGCAGAATGTCTAAAACTTTGGCTGTTGTTTCTGACAACAATATCATTTTTCCTGTCTTATCAACATTTTCTGTGCAAATATACTCACATATCAGCATGTTTTCTGTTTTAGTAACCAAACTTCCAACATGCCTTCAGCTACTGCTGCCAAAGCAACAAACCCTGAAGAATGGGTTTAAGCAAAGGCATGCAGATATGGAGAGATACTCCTCCATCTTTCTATGCCTATATCTACACTATTCCTGTTATGTATCAGTTTTAACTCTTGTAAACACTCAGAGGTGGAGAACACAAAGCTGCTCTGAGCCATCAGTTCCAGCATCTCTCTCTCTTTATGCATAGTGCTTTCCCAAACATTTACCTTAGTTTTGCTGCAAATAAAGTCAAGTGGATCTTCTCCTTCCCCATACCGACAAATAGACCCAGTGACCACCATACCCTTCTACTGTACCAATTTTGGCTACTATCTTCATATGTGAAGTCTCTCATAGCCATCCTCAATCTTTTCTAGACTAAACAAATCGAGTTTAAAAAAAAATTCCTTACAGGTCATGTTTTTTTGAAACTTCTTATCAATCCTGTTCCTCTCCTCTGGACTTCCTGCTGTGTTTACATCTTTATTTGAAGTATGGAGTGCAGATCCGTGGTCTAGGCCTCTCCAATACTAGCTAACAAACTGTTAACTGAGATTTAAATGAACTGTGACCAGAGCAGACTTCTGTTGATGGTCCTCTGGCTTTAACAGTGAATCATGCATTGCATCAAGGATGAAATTCCAATAAATCATTAAAAAATAGCAATTATTTCTCTCAGATAAATGTAATTTCTGATACCAATAGCTGTCCAAAGGAGACCTGAAGCCAAGAATGACACTAGTGAATAACAGGCAAATACCTACTCATCACCTGTTCTGAGAAACAGGTTTGAGTACCAAGCCCTGAAACTACACTCTCTCAATTTTTTTCATAAGAAGATGGCATCGAAGCTGGATTATTCATAGCTCTGAAAGCAGGATGGGCACATCAGTATGCCCCTAAAGCCAAGATGATGAGCTAATCAACTTCATATTGTTAGAGAAGTCCCCACCTAGCTTTCACACAAAGGGCTGATTAGCTCACAAGCATGCAAAACTCTGGGAGGATGCCATCTTTCATCGCTACCAGAAGATGTTTAATATACATTAAATTGCCAGCAATTAAGTGTTTGTGTGCATGTGTGTACACACACGAGCCTCTTGCTTGGATCCCAGGAGCTGCACGTGGTGTTGTTCTAATCCTCCATGCTGGGGCAGAGCCCAAAGCTGGGCATGGCTGTACTGCTGAGTGCTCAGCTGCATCGTGGGGCCTTGCACTACCAGGTAACAGGAATACAGCAGCTACTGCAGCCCAAAGGAAGTAGATTTTAACATGCTTGTCCTGCTTCCAACAGCAGCAGCTGTGATAGAAACAGTTGCAAGCTGAGCATGTCTGCATGGTGAGTGAGGGAGTGAGTCTGGAGAGCATGATACGGTTCTACCCCTCTTGCCATGTCCTGATGCAAGAAAGTGTTCCACCATCCAAGCCACTGGTGGAAATGCTGAATTTGAGTGTGTGAGCACACTAAAACATACTCTTTACACGTGCCAGTGTGTTCCATATAGGAAAGTCAAATAAGGAGCATGACTGTAAGTGCACATAGCAGCATATTACTACTTAGGTTGGTTGCTGTGATTCCTATTTCAAACCAGAAGCGATGACAAGAAGTATTGACTTGATGTGTGGGGGTGTTTAGCACCTCCTCTCCATTGCCACCCCATGGGATGCACGTGGGTGCAGCACTTTTCTGAGTAAACACTGGTTTTACATTGCTTTCAATGTCACTTGTATGAAAAGTGCTGCACAGCCCAAAAGGGAAACAAGCAGGGTGGGAGGAACTTGGCAGAAAAATTCTTTGAAGCAACACATTGTCCTCTTCCTCCTGTGGTGAATATATATGCTAAGGCTCCATGCAGCACATTGCAAACCATCGATGGTGTATTTGTTCCCTTCCAATGCCCATCAGCATTTCTCAAACTGCAACATGCTAGAATGATTTTATGTCACAGAACAATGTCAGAACTAAACAAATGATAATTTGAGGGAAAAAATTGTTCCCTTCTACAGGAGAGGAAAAAGTGAAAGACAGCAATATATTTGCTACCTTCCAATGGTGTATCTTATTTCATGTGTATAGGAAGTAATGTTTTCTCACTGTCTTTTTCTGCAGCCTTCTATGCTTGTTGCTGAATGTTTGCAGGATGTCAGGAACGCACCTTACTCTGTGTTAGTTTAACTTAACAGTTATCTTGGGAGAGAATGGGAGTAAAAGAGTCATGCATTGAACCAGGCTTTTCACAAGTATATTAAAATAGTTGTTTCCCAATATGCTTTCTGACCATAGTGTGTAAACTGTAGATGACAGAGGAGTGCATCACAAAAATGTGTGCTCACAAATAGAAGAGCTTTCTTTAATCTTGCTTATACAGGGAGACATCAGCCGTTATAGTACAGAGGATTTCGCCATCTGAGACACCTGCCTTCTAAAGAGTGGAGATACTGAGGGTGTGCCGCCTGCATCTCCTCTTCCCTGGGATGTGTGCAATGAGGGCTGGTTTATGTTGGGCAAATCAGGCCAGCAAATAATTGAGTGTAAATTCATGCCCTACAGCTCGGGGAAGAAATTATACCAGAATAACTTTGGTCTATTGCTGACAAAAAGTAACTGGCTAAATCCTGAATTATTACATCCCTGTAGAGCTTTGCTGGCTCCAGAGGAGCAGTTCTGGTTATATCCATAGGGCTCCAGCACAGCCCCTTCAGCCAGTGGGAGCTCCCAGCCCCAGTCCAACCAAAACGGCTCCTTCAGATGGACCACGACTGTTCCACTGCTTGCTGTTGTTGGCAGCACAGCACATTAAGTGTAAGTCTAAGAGGGAGTCTGCAGAGCCAGGCAGATCCCTTTGCTCCCTCTAGCCATTGCTTGTACTTAATGCAGAGCATTTTTACTTTATACAAGTCTCTGCACCAAAGGACTTTTTCCTAATCAGTGCACTACCTCTGTTATCGCCTGCGCAAACATTCCCTTCAGATCAACATACCAGCTAGGCCAATTGATGTTTTGGTTTCCACTGCCTTATCTAAATTCAGTTACTGCTCAAAATGAGACTAAGTCAACAGACTTAATTGAATGAAAAAGCTGTGAGACAACCTAGAGATTTGTGGCTGTGTGTGTCCGTGTATGAGTTAAGCACTAAGCAAACACTTTGCAACAAACAGAGCTGGGCTGAGAGGGATTGGGTTTTCTGCGGCCGGGAAGCTCCCAACACACTAGGGTTGCATGAGCCATTGTTGGGGCTGGCAGGAGGATTTAAGCAGCATCAGAAACAATGTACTGCCACAGATAAATGCTGGTGATGGACAACATAGCAGGCCATGAACAAACACTTCTGCTTGTTGCCTAGATCAGGAGATAACAGAGACCCTGTAGTAGCAGCCAAAAATAATTGCTTCCCTTGTAATTGTTGCTGTCTGGGTATGTGAAATAACCCTTCTGGCACCCAGTATCTAGGAGCAGTGAGTTGCTTGATGTCCTTAGCTTATTTCTGGGGAGGCAGCTGCCAAACTCCTTATGTCACTAGCTACTAGCTCTTGCAGACATCATAGGTTTTCCCAGCTGTACAGCCATAGCATTCCTTCTGGCTCTGCAGTTCAAGAGAGAAAGGTATATATCATAGAATCATAGAATAACCAGGTTGGAAGAGACCCACTGGATCATTCAGGCCACTGCTGAAGCTGCAAATTTCCTTAAACAGTCAGTATATATGTTCTGTACAAGATAACTCACATACTTTCCTGTCTGTTGGGACAATGTTAGATGATGGAGAACCTGAATCAGGTTCTTCAGTTGGCAGTGACAGCCTTACACAAGATGGTTTTGCTATGAGAAGCTTATAGACAGAGCCTTGCCATCTTAGCTCAGTGTTTGAATATGATTTTGGCTGGAAAAAAAATATCCCGTGCTACAGAGAGAAACCGCACCCTGCACAGGTCACCCACTTGCCACTTCATGCAAGCTTGGGGCCAGGACACTTGTCTGTAAAAATGTGACTCTGGTGGTGTCCCCTAAAGAGAGGGATACTACACTCAGCTAGATCCTTCCCTAAGGGAGGTCACAAACACTCCTGTTGCATTTGTAATCTGTTTGACAGTTCTTGCCCTTTGGCACACTGAACAAGCAGGCAGGACAATTTTTCTAGCAAAGCCAGGAAAGATGTGAAAGATAATTATCTTTGTGATCAGGTGCTGTGCAGTGAGAGTGCTACACAATGTCAAAAGAAACTGCTGCCCAATGCCCGGGTTTCAGGATGTAACAATAACACATAGTAGTATATTTCATTCTTTTAACAAGTGCTGAATTTGAGAAGGCTCCTTTCCCAGCTTCTGTCTCCATCTTGGAAGCTGAAAAATAGATGAGAGTATAATTATTTTCAGATGCCATCCACTTTATTGATTATCTGAGTGGGATGCACAAATAACGGTAGCTATTGCCAGGAGCAGAGATCAAATTAAGCTTCTCTCTCTTCAGAAAAGCTGAAATGAAACCACCGTATGAATGGGTCATTGATATCAGGCTGGAATATATTCACTATAGCTATTCCAAAAGTTCACGGGCAGGGGAAAAGGCCAGGGGAAGAGGGGAAGAGGCTATCTCTGTGTTCACTGAACTTCTAATACTTGAAAGTGCTTAAAAACCCACAAATGATCTTTTTTTCATTTTATCATGGAAAAACACACTAAGCTTTTGACTCAGTAGTTTTGTTTTTCCAGTGAGTCTCTTCCAGGTTCCATGCGCCATCTCATAGTCATGTCTGCTGGGTAAGCTTCGAGCTAACAAACTTAGAAGAGCTCTCTGTGATTTTGCCACATTGAGTTTCAAGTATCAGCTTGCTGGAAGTACAGCAGAGAGGGAGGAGGGAGGGAAGTGGTGTGAGCTTTGCCAACACACCTGCACAAGCTTTGGGCTCTCCTGGACACTCTGTGCACTAATGATGTATAACCTGTAGAGCCTGGCAACACTCTCACTGAAGACTATAACAGACAGCCTGTGCGTGCCTCTGATTTCTAATTTCTTAAAACAAGTAATAACTCCTTCCTCCCCCAGCCCTGTGCTGTAGGTAAATGCTTAGGATGGAAACTGAGCTGGGCAGAGCTTCTACCAAGGTAAGGAACAAATGACAATTTAATTATGTTTTTTAAGTCTAAGTAATTCCTCTTCTAAAGCAAAAGGGAGGAAAACAACTAAATGAAAGACAGAGTTCATTTCAGCTCCAACGTTCTGCTAGTTTTTCTTTTGACCGTTAGAGATGCAGCTGGATCCTATTTCTAATCCACTTTCAAATTTGCTTGAATTAAAATCCCAGATCACTGCTGTGTTTTTAAGTTGAAGCATGCATAGTAGCCAAGGTTTATATAGCAATTTCTGGTGTTATGGAATGATGAGCTCCAGTAGAGGAAAGTGTGTTGTATGCCTGAGTCCTGGGGAAAAAAAAAAAAAAAAAAGGTTGGCATCAGTGTTATTTGGAATCAGAACTCACTTGTAGAATAAATAGCCTAGAAGTTAATATGCTGGGCTATGTTTTACATTTTGTTCCACTCGCTGGAACTGGTTGGTATGGAAGAGCAAAGACTGCCACGGGGGAGGGATAGGAATGGGAAGTGCTATTTAATGATAAACCTTGGATGTTTTTGAACTTTCATTTGAAATGTAAAAGTTCTCCCATTAGTTTGGGGCTTATTTTAATAAGAAATTCACTTTCTGACTAAAATAACACAGTAAGACTACCCTTGCTCTGAAATACCTGCGCTTTCTCTAATGCTACATGAATCCCTGTCTAAAAGCTAACATTTTTCCGCTAGTATCTTGTTTATGTCTAAGTCCAATAGCGTAGTCTTGTTAGACTTTGCCACCTAGAAAACACCATGACTCACATGAAGTTTTGAATTTCTGTACTCTCTGGGCTTTCATATCTGCCATAACAATTCCTACCCACTGCTAGGTGAAGCCAGACAGTATTTATGGAAACTGAACAGACTAATCATTTCCAGTAGTGAGGCTTGATTATGATATAATTGCAACAGTTTACGTTGACATCCAAGTGGACAAAGATGAGTCAAAAACTGGAATAATGACTACACCCATCTACCACCCAAATGTAAATAAGAGAGCATGGTTAAAAAAAAAGAACTACAGGCAGGGCTCAAGCGTTCTCCTTCAGCTGTGTTATGGTACAGTTGCCAACTTGCCAAACTACCTTCCTGCCAGGCAATTTATCCAGCCATAGATTGACCCTTAGCTTACACAAAAAGTCCAGCGGCTTCTTTCAGTATCAACTTCTTTTTAAAGAAGACTGGAAATTCATTGTTTGTAAGAGTGAGAGACTATATTTTGGAGACTGGGTGTTGTAGGGTCACAACTTTAAACTGTTAAGTACCTAAAATCCAGCTCAGCCTAAGCTATGATTGTCATCATTGTGATTTGTATACATTACTGCCAGCACGCATAAGAGAATACCTGCAAAGAGGAATGAAGTCTGTATGACTACAGCTGGAGATGCGGTGAATGGGACTGGTAGCTTTTTACAAAAAATTGGGGACTGGCTCCTTTGCTGATTGATGACAGAAAATCCAGTTGTGGATTATGAGGAGCTTGATGTGATGTGAAGGGAAAGTGGGGCAGGTCCAGTTGAAATAAATTGATATAATGATCCTGATGCTGTGATTTTGCTCTCAATTTGTAAACTATTAGCAGCTTTCAGAGGAGAGTTTCTCATAGAAGAAAACAGTTTTTAATTTCAGCAATACTATAGTCAATCCCACTCCACTGTGAGTATTTCCCTCATTGGCAGAAAGAGAGGGAACAAAGACATCTATGATTGGGCTGGTCCTAAGAAAAGCCTTGCAATTACTCTTATAACCTACTTCCTTGCCTCTCTCCAAGTTGGCCTAAATTAGGCTGAATTACACTATTCCCAAAATTATATTTCAAATAAATTCGTGACCCTGAATGAAATAGCATCTGCCATTTGTTAACGCATCTTGGTGTGCAACAGTCAATCTATTTCTCTTGATAGAGCCACCAGGAGAAAACTAGAACTACTTAGCTTCAAATTTTTGCTGCTGAACACAAGACCAGTTTGGCTTGAGCAAGGCCTATGTCTGCATATCTGAATATCACAAATAGGCTGAATATCTTCAAATGGGCTGGCAAAAGGAGGCTCTTGTGGAGGCTGGGGCAGTAGAGGATCTGGCTTGTGAACGCTTGCACCTGCGCTGTGAGGACAAATAAAGGCCCATGCTCCAAAGCATGGTGAGCTCCCAGCTTCCTAAGCTTTATGAAATCCCATTTCCTTTCTACTTGTGCTAAATGTAAAAGCAGAAACAAAGACACACACCTAAATAAACAGAAAAGTACAGGCAGGAGAAGGGGAGGGAGGCCCTAGTACAGGTCACATGCCAGCTAGTACAGAGAGATGTTTTCTATTTGCAGTCCTTCATGTGAGACCTTGCCATATCATGTGAATGAGAATGTGAGTGGGAGACTTGTTGGACAACGTTGATTTTACAAATGTCTCACAATTGCAGAAACACCTGCTTTACATTATTTTTCTTAGTGGTCCACAACAAAATTCCTTTCTGGTCAAAAGTTCTCGGCAAGCCTCATTTCTTTCTTCTCTAAAGACAAGTCAGGTCACTGATTCCTAAATCCTAGGCCACTGTGAGATCACACCAGAACCTCCTTGAGTAGGAAAGGGAATACAGAAAGCAAAACAGCACTTCTGCACAGAACCGTGCCAGTGTTGGCTATGGGACCAAAACCGCATGAGACTACTTACCATCGGGTGGGGGAGGGGGGGGCAGAAGGATTACCCAGGCCAAATGGATGGATCTGTAAGACCCATCTGTTTTCACCATGAAAACCTCACAGCCCACACCTATGCAACACACACTATTCCAGTCACCACAAGTTATTACTCTTGGTCTCTACCTCTTCCTGTGAAGCTGTAATGGGTCTGAAACAGTGTCCAATGAAACCAAAGGGAGCCTTTCCATTAACTCAATGGGCTCTGGATCAGGCCCAACATCTGTTTGGCCTCTCTCTATACACAGAGCAGCCAATTTATTCTTTATCCATTCCTGAGCTTTTCTCTCCAAAGCATCCATATTTTTCCTACTTATGGTTGTCAATAGTCACACTAAGCACCACCCCCAAAAAGAGACCATCGCCACCCCCTTATCATTCCAGCAAGGTGGCAGTCTCTCCTTCCTCATTGTTTATGTTTCCAAGCCATTCCTTTAAGCTGCTAAGCTTTTCCTACTCTTTTCTTTGATAAGGATAGTTGCGCGTCTCTTGTATTTTAAACCTGATCAAGAATCAATGCAAAAATGAAAGAGAAAGATCCAAGGGCCTGTAATACACCTGAAGAGCACTGCCAGAGCAGGAACAGGCTCTCAGAATAGACATTTACCACCTTGGTTGATGACAACCCAGGCAATGACTTCCCCGGAGATCCCAAGTACAAGGGAAAATAGTCAACAGGTAGCTCCATAGTCTTATGTTGGGGTCAAGAGATACAGTAAGAGAGTACCTGGCAATAGTTATCCCCATGGTAGGGGGGTGGGTGGAACTAGATGATCTTTAAGGTCTCTTCCAACCCAAACCATTCTATGATTCTACGATTCTCCAAACCGTCTGTATAAGACTGTCCCCATATATCCTCAAGTGTGAATCCATGCATTGTGCCAGTTCACAGCCTTTCAGTTTCCAACACCTTTCACTAAATTTGTGATTCATATTGCAGCCCAGGCACAGGTCTTTTCTAGGTCCCACATTGACAGAAATAGCACTGGCCCATGAGACAACATCCATGCACTGAGCAATACAAAGAATTAATTTCTTAATGAATTCACTGAACACTTAGATTCCAGGGTCTTTTTTCACCTGTCACATATGGATATTCATGCCATGAAATGTGTCATTGATAAGCAGAGCAACAGATTTCATTGAGAAGCTGAGCAACTTCTTACAGCAGAAATACAGTTCTCCAATGTTAAATCTATAGATTGTTCCTGACCTAGAGCTATAGATTTATTTCGAGCACTGACACTGTGTAAGCAAGAATCCCATGCAAAAATATCCCCTCAACATATCCCAAAATAATGTAGCTTTGAAAATGCAAGCGTGATGCCTGAAGCCAGATGTTTGGACTGGGAGGCTGCTGGCACTGTGCATAGGCACATCTGCATGTCAGGCAGTTAGTCATCCTTGCATACTTCCTTGATAAAATCTGGATTGCCTAAAGCTGGTATTTTCACTCCAGTTTCCTTATCAAGGTATTTACCACCTCCCGTCTGTGCCTTGCAGACTGAGGGTGTTAAACACTCCCTTTCTCTCTCTCTCTGGTACAGTGAGCTCAAGCATGTAGGAGCTGCCATACAGGATGGGATTTCTAAACCCACTAGAGCACACAGTGGGTGGCTGTTGGCCTGGGTTCGATAGAATCTCACCCTGTTTGTACCTGGGATGTTGCTCTTTTGATCCTCATGGTGGCTTTCTGCAGCTGGCAGGATGCTTCCTGTGTTTCAGGGTGTTTGTTGTGGTGTTTTCTGGCAGATCCTGATTGCATTTTAAAAGCTGTTATCTCCTGTGGAGAGTTCTACCCTGGTGTACCTGTTCTACAGCTGTATGAAGAGAAGGATAGTTTGGGATGAAGTTATTTCAGGAATGGCAAAAATGCATATGGCGCCTCAATATATAATATCTTATATAACAACTCTTTTTTTCCTCTCTTCAAAACAGAAAGCATCTCTCTGTCTCTCATTAAGAAGTAGGTCTGCAATCACAGATGAAAGCTGCCCTTAGAAACTTCGAGTAGTCCTTTTCCAAGAGCACCCCATACCTCTTTCTCAGTCACTCATGATACCAATGATCTATTTTACACCCTCTTCTTCCCATGAGAGAGAACATTACTCTGAAGCCTGCAGAGGGTGTCCTTGATGGCTCTGCTGTTCCCCTCCAGGCTTGATAAAAGGGGGAAAAGAGTGACAACTTCTGAAATGCAGTATCTTAAAAATTATTAATTTCCTTCAGGAATAGTATTATTAGATTAGCCATTGGGGAAACCTAAGCAACAGATCTATTTCAGTTGGATTTGACAAACATGAAAAATATTTAATCAGTTTAAGAATAACATTTGTGGAGATTGATCAGCTGAGTCCACATGGTATTGCGGGAGGATGTAATTTATCCTAGGATGCTGCATTTATCCTAGGATGCTGTATTTGTATTCTACAAATAACACTGTCCTGAACAACTCCTGTGAGCATTGTGCTATAGCAACATAACTTAGTGCCAATCAGACTTAAAAGGAAGATTTTTTGCTAAACTCAACAGAATGAAATGAAGTGCAACTCGATTTCAGAAACAATACCAAGTTCTTTGACTTAAAAAAAAATATCAAGACAGATTTTTTCCAAACTTCAAATAAAAAGATTTTCTTCTGACATATCTGCTCTATTTTTTTAATTGCTGTTCAGGATGTAGAAAAAAAAAGTCAGAACTATCATGCAGGCTAATTTTCTAAATTACTTGAAATTTCTGTCTTGGCAGGAGCTGGTTTAAGAAAGAGTTATCTTCTCAGTTGCCTTTCCTGTAGCAACTGCAAAGCTGTTACCAGCTTGAAAAAACTTGTTTAAATCACACCACTGCCCCCCATACATGTAGTACACTTGGTATGCTGGACAACACTTAGTGGGATGCAGGAAAACCACCTTTATTTTAGAGCATTTAACCTTTCTGTTATCTTTCTGCTGCAAGATGTTAGACTTGGATTGAATATTGTTGTCTTGACAGTGTCTATACTGGAGAGAACACTCTGAAATCTGCCAGCTGGGCAAAACAAGCTCCGTCTACTGGTAGTGCTGAAGGAGGACCAGGCAGGGCTCATGGGGCCGGCTTTCCCCATCACTTTTTTTTTTTTTTTGGATAAGCCAGCACTGAAATCAGAGGGTTGATTGCATATTTGAGGTAGCATTAATTAGGTGCCAATTGCAATGAAGACAGGATGACATGGTCTTCAATGCGAGCTGGCTGCCTGGGATTGTATCCTGCATCCAAGACATAACCTCCTTTGCCTTCTCCCTCCTGTTGGTATTAAAACTAGCTAGGCTAAAACCAACTTGAGACATGCCTGCTCTTTCTGTGGTTTCTCCTCAGACTCTCTCTTTTGGAGATGTCATGCACCTGGCACAATCTGTGCCTGAGTTCTAGGTGCCCAGATCATGGGGAGGAGCAGCCTAGAGAGGCCTCAAGCAAGAAGCGCAGGAAAACAGATGTTTTACAAAATGCTGATCTGCAGTTTTGTCCTGTCCTGCAACCTCCAAAGACAGGGTGTGAGAATAATACATAGGGAAACCATGTAGTGTGAGAGAGTAACTAAAAAATTACTCCTGTAGTGAAGAAACGGCATAATATATTCAAGATGTCAGAGGTTAGCCATGGTGCATGTGAATCATGCTGCAAATACCTCACCTTTAACTTCACCATCATAATTAGATTACAAAGTTTTTATTACGGTTTTAAATTCTGCCTTTATAGGTTGCTGCCCAGCTGTGTGCTTAAATCTGGTTTTATCACACTTTCTGAGCTCATCACATTTAATTCTGCCCTTACAATGCTGGATTAACTTTAAGGGTCACTGAAGTCAGAAGTCACTCACCCTTGCCCTACTAATGGATTCACACCATCCCTGTATGGACGTGAAGAGTGATGTGTACACTAAACTATATTTATTGGTGTGATGGAAGGAAAGGGGCATTTAGGTTGTTTATTTATTTACTCCACCACTGTGCTTAGCTATCAGGACATTTGCGCAGATTACTGCAGTGATAAGATGTTTCTTACCTATTGCACCGAAATCTCAGCAGCACTAGTCCGAGGGCTAAAAAGGAGAATATTTAAGTCCACCTCTGAGAAGTGGATGGCTGATTAATGATGCATATAGACCTGTATCTTCTGAAGAGTGATCAATTGTTTTCATTCAGAAACACAGAAATCACACTCTGCCATCACACTCACTCCTGCCAGAAAGCACAGACCTAGTATTTTATGGATCTTGTCTCTGATATCGTAGGCAGTCCCAGAAGAATAAAATAGCCCAGTATTTTATTCTAAGGGTATCTTCTTTGTTGTTCCCTGTCATCAAGAAAGCAGGGCAAGGCACAAATGAAACTCTTCATCTAAGCAACACTCACCCCCAGGTTCTACCTTCATCTATGTTTCTTTGACCAGCAAAGATTAGATGGGTTGGTGTTAGATGCCACCCAAACAAGATGATTCATCATATAAACAGGCAAATTAAAGGGGAAATCATACTCTCTCCATTAAAGACGTGGAGAAATAAGGTACTGAACATGAATTCACAAGTGTTGTCTGAAAGGGATCTGCAAAATTAAACTAGCTCTGGTGGAAAGGTCATTTCTCTCTTTCTTACAGGGGAATACTTTGAACAGAATTAGAACAAACCTGAGCCAGAGATGGACAGCTGAGAATTTATTGAAAAATGGAAGGTAAAAATAATCACTGAGTAATGTCATGACAATTTTTGACTCTTACCATTCAATGACTAGACACAACATTTTTGGAACTGAAGTTAATAATCTTCAGCAATATACAACATTCTCCCAAGGAATGTGTGATGATTAGGGCAAAGAATTTCACATGGTCACAAAATATCTATCTTGGAGTCCTGGGCTTATAAAATACTCTATTTCCTCCATTAATTGTGTCCACGTGGAGCTGTAACTAAGTAGCTGAAACAAATAAAACCAAAGTAATATTGTTTCCTTTTAAAATATTTCACTTAATTTGTGGAAGAGGTTTGGGCTCATTAAAAGTAGGCCATCTCCCATGAGGGCTTTTTTCTTTTTCTTCTCCAAGCCTCTCAACCATTCCTTAGCAATGTGTATAGCAGCACACTCCTCCTCGACACAGCCCTGGCTGGAGCCGCTCTCTTGTTTGACTCAGCAGCTCCTGTCCTGCTCAGCAGCATGGGCAGGCAGCACTCGTTGGGCTAAGAAAAGCGAGGCCTCGGTGTCTTCAGATGCATCATTGCTCTGAGATGATTGGTCAGTGTCACTGACTATAATTTCCTCCTTCAATCTCTCAGCTCATTAGGAAACTCCACTTCTTCCTCTTAATCAAAGATTCAGCTATCATGATCTATGGATTTTTTGTGGGAATAAGTTCAGTGCAATCAAAGGTGCAAGCAATGCCTAGACTTCAAATAGAGTCTACATAGTTAAAGCTACTGTGCAGACACTTGGTTTATTCTGGTGAATCTTAGTCTTTTCCCTAATCTCCCAAAGTTATAAATCAGTCCAGACATCAGAAACCTTTGTGTCATCACCAGACCGAGATAATTTCTTTCCCCAAGCTAACATTGATCACAAAGCACAGGACAAAGCACACAAAACAAAGGTAAAGAGCAACCTGTAGCAAGGGCATTAGGCTGTAACAGCAACATCCAGAAGAGATCAAATGATTCCACGGGTTCCTTTCCTGTTCAACACAAATTTTTCACCTTCATCAGGATATCTCTTCCAAGTCTGCTCCTCCAAAACAAAGGTATCCACAATCACAAGTCTCTCTAAACAAAAATGGGAGAAGATCCAGTGATTCCACGTAGTTCCTTGTTACAGGAAGCTTAGGGCAGAAGTTACTACTGTGATATTCTCTGCACTACCGTGTTTCACAAGGTGGTAATGCCAACTGATGCCTAATGTCCTTCTCCTCTTCCCCACTGCTGATGTGGCCCCAGGTACCTAACACAGATGTCACGGTATGTATGCTGCAGCCATCTCTTATGAAGACATTTCCATAAAATTAGATCCTGTGATCCCTCTCTGAGTTTCTCTTTCTGTCTTGTGGGCTCAGTCACACTGTTGAAGAATTTATGCCAATGTTACCAGGCAACAACCAAACTAGTAGTGAGGGCATCCCAATCAGAATATGCAGAGGCTACCCCAGTGCTGGGTCACTCCAGTTCTTCTCACTAGTTTCATTTTCCTTCTAGGGGGAAATCCACATCTGGAGAATTACTGGTGTCCTGCAGTTCACTGTGGACACCACTGGGAACTGGGTTATGGTCTTGTAAACTGTGATTAGATCTACAAAGTAAACTCTTGTAATGACCTCTCTCAAGGTCTTTAAAAACACATTTTCCTAACTGCTACAACTATATTTAAATTCTTTCCTTTTGTTAGTAACAACATCATCCACATTTTCCCATTCCCTCCCTCCCCCCCTCTCCCCCTTTTCCCCCCGATCATAATCTTGGTAGGCATAATAGAAAAAAAACCATTCCATAATTCTTTTTTGTGACCATGCTTTCCAACTCTGGATATGAACATTTTCCTCCCACCAGAAAAATATTATAAATATAAACATAAACAGCTTCTATGCTCTGGATGAGCTGAACTTGAAGCATGGACCTTTTCTGGACCATATTAAATGTAAGGGTCATCAGTCTTTAACTGGCATCAGCATTAGTGTTATTAAATATTGGTATTATTATTGCTTATGTTAGAGCCTTCCTTAAACACAATAGCCAAAATCAAGGCTTGATGAGTGCTCAGATGCTGTACAGACATAGCTTGAAGGCAGTTCTTGCCCTCAACAGCCTGAAATGTGTCTGACCAACAGAGACACAAAACAGTGCAGGACGCTGAGTGAGACACTATGTCACTGTGAGAACCAAAACCCAGATCAATTAATCCTGTGTCACTGCCATTCTTCCGCTGCCTCTCTGCATAACTTGAATTCTTCCTTCTGCAACCTCTGCTGATCATCAACATGATTGTACCAAATGCCTTTTCTCAATGTGAGAGACAAAGCCCAAAGCAGCCATTGCTCAGCCCCAGGAAACTCACTTCAATCAGCTGATAGGGATAGCAGTAAGGTTTTACCCAAAATCTTGTCTCCACTGTAAGAGCTGTGAGAGAACTTGAGTGGAATGAATATTTCTGCCCTGACTGTGTTTATTCCATAGTATAATGTTCTGCTCCAGGCAGGCAGGCACTAGTCCCAGGTGACTTAAAAAAAGCTGATTCAGGATGACCTCTCAGCTTGTCAGAGACCAGAGGGAGAGCTGGACCTGCCAACTCTGCAAGGACCAGTTTAGATACTGAAGCACCTAGGATAACTGACTAGGATAACTTGGCACGTCTGATTCATTCTGAAGGGACTTTGTGCATTCTCTGAGGGACCACATGCAAACCCTATATAACTGACAGAGAGTTATGTATTGCCTATAACAGACCTGTAAAGAATCATGTGATGTTATTCAATATTTGATAAAATGGTATGGCTCAGAAGGGATCTTAAAGATCATCCAGTTTCAACCTCTCTGCCATGGGTGGGAACACTTTCTACTGGATCAGGTCGCTCAGATCCTCATCCAACCCGGCTGTAAACACCTCCAGGGATGGGGCATTCATGGCTTCTCTGGACCTGGACAACCTGTTCCAGTGCCTCACCATGCTCACAGTAAGAATTTTCTTCCTAATGTCTAATCTAAATCTCCCCTTATTCAGATTTAAGCTCACCCTATCACAGCACTCCCTGATAAGCAGTCCTTTCCCAACAGGGTGTCACACTCAGAGGTATTGTGAGAACCAGAGGTAAAATTATCCAGCAGCAGGTCACTCCACAACAGGGACTGAGTGTGTATGTCACATATGCCTATACAGGCGTTTTCTGGATCACATTCATCTGTGCGTCATAAATGGAGACACAGATAGAAGAGCATTTGGTTTTAAGGATTGAATCACTTAGCTTTGATAAGATTTTATCTAGATAAAAACTGAATTGATTTACATCTTGTATTTCTCAGGTTTAATGAGTTCATAATAGCACTTTAATTAGTTTAATTACCAGAACATAATGTTATGGGTATGTCATGTAGACCTGTACTATACAGTTATACAAAATATTACATACCAGATACATAATAAAAAGCAGCAGGTAATATGAGAAATTTTTTCATGAGAATTGTTACTAGGATTATCAGTAGTGAATATTCAGTGACATGAATAGAAATTTCCTTCAAGTAACATCTTCAGGATTCAGCCCTCCTTGTATAAGCTTCTAAGAACAGCACACATGAGGAAAATGTGAAGGCTGTGAAATACAAAATTATTTGTAGGTTAGGGTGGGACTTGGTTTCAGTAAGTTCAGGGTTGAAGATCTTCTGGCACCTAACTTCCATTTCAAATTTCCATATTCACTTCAGAAATACAGTTTTTCCTCTAGCATTTTCCAAGTCTGGCTCAATGCTCCCAGCATCTTTTCAATCTATTTACTCTCTGCATTTGGGAAATTAATATTAATAGTCACCCACTGTTTCCCAATATAATAGTTTAGATCTCTCCGGTGACATGATTAGTGTCTGGGAGAAATGCCGTGGTATGCAATTGTGTCTTTAATTATTTTTCCATTGTGAGACAAGATACTATGTGCCAAGACAGTTATTATACCTGACAAGGACAATGTATTTACAATGGGTGTTTATATAGGCTAATTCCTTATAAAAATATCTTGACAGAAATGTTCCACCTGCTTTCATGTTCCCTATCACAACTGCTAATTAATATTATTGTGCTGAAAATGATCCTATCAAATAAAGCCTCTTCTGTCAAAACCACTGTTCCGTGCCTAGCTATGCCTAATTTAACTTACTGCTGATTCACATGCCAGCAAGGACATTCATCAACCAGACTTCATCTTGCTGATCTGATTTCTGTTGCTCTGCTTGATTTTACCCAGAGCCTTCTGTTCAGCTAAGTATGTACCTTCCCTGAAGCACACTACACAGTCAGTTTGCTTCTCCACTTAGCAATTCTCACACTTAACTACTGCTGCTAATTCAGGGTTTAAAACTGTATTCAGGTTTGTGGTAAAGTTCTCATTGGTTATTTGGGCTGACTGTAAGCATATGTTTGAAGCCAAGTGCCATCTCATTCACTTTGCAACACTGGATAAAATATGGTTGTAAGTGCATCCTGTGCTTTCAGACAAAACTATTCTGCAGGACACTGGGCGCAACAGTTGCAGCTGTTCTGAATTTTTCAAGCTAAATTAATGCTTGTATTGCTTGAGCCAATAAAACTTCATCCTTCACACTGAAACAGAAGGGAACTGCTTTGTAGACCTGGTCTCTGGGATTTGTGATGGGTACTGGGGAGGACAGCAGCAAAAGCCCAGTTATTAGTCCCAGAAAAGTCAGGTTTGAAGAGTAACTTTGCAGTGTGCAAGATGCTTTGGGCTTGACTTTGGGCCTGTAGCCAGGTATGTCAGGATATATGCAGAAGTCTAATGGGATTGTCAAAAGGACATTACTCACCCCTCGAGAGGCTGCCTCTTCTGCCATAGAGCTCCTGCATAGCTCAGCTCAAATTTCGAAACTCTGTGTTCTTCTCTTTCTCGTATGTTACAAGCAAGATAATTACAGAAGCTCTAAGAGGATAAATGCAGTAAAGTCTGGGAGGTGCTCAAAGAAAGAGCATGTAAGATAGACGGAGCATGACTAGTCACTCTTGTCTAGAGGCAAGCCTGGACTCTGCAGGGACACAGACAGGGCTTCTGACCAACTGAAAAATCAGCCATGGCTCAGTGGCCAAAGGGGCTGGGTGAGGGTTCTAAGGGATAAGGGGTCGTCCTCCCCAGCTTTGGTTCAGATCAGCTGATGAGAAAGATATTGGACTCTGAAACTTTCTTATGCCTTTTCATTGATGAAGAAATCATCCAGATAATCCTGGAGGACCATTTTAAAAATGAGATTTCTACAAATATCAGCAAATCACATGGAGGGTTAAAAAGCCACACCAATCTCTTTCCAACCCTTCAAGAAAGACTAGTTTAAACTACGGAAGAGCATTCCAGCTGCAAGCTGCTGTTCACTCATCCCAGCTTGCTGGCTGTCCTTGGTAATAAAGCTGTTCACCACATGCTGCTCAGTGGCCCTACAGTGATTGTGTCAGACTAGAGCAGCATAGTGGGGGACTCAATTCTGCCAACCTGACAAGCTGAGGCTACGCAAAGGAAATGGGATCTTAAGTATGTCACATGATGAGCTACTACCTCTTTTCCTTGGGACTACCTCTATGGTGCTGTTACAGATTAAACTCCAGGCAAATGTAATAAAATCTTGTGGAGGGATGGCAGAGTAAGAAACCCTTCTGGCAAATAAGGCATTCACACTGCTCTTTCTGGAATTAACCAACAACAACAAAAGTAAACAAAAAAGAGAGAAATAAATAAAGCTTAAAAACTGAATGCCTCTTCCAGTGTACAAAACAAATCAATGCACTGTACAGGCTAATGGGAGAGATGTGGAAAAATCAAGACTTCTCCTTCTCCCTCCTCCCCCCTGCCCTTGCTCTGCCCCATGCAATCACTGGATTCTTTAAAGAGAGGGAGATTAAATAATTATTCTCAGGGAAAAATTATGGTGTCACTGTGAAACAAAGCACATGGTCAGTGCATTGTGTCTGTGCATCTTTAGCATTAATCAGCATTAAGGCATTGCAGAAAATATGAACCCATTTTCAAAGCACCCTGGGATCTCCTGCCCATGAGAAGCACCTTCCACCCTGGAGGTCTCCCTCCTGTACTTGGAGAAGGGCTGGAAGGTGGCTGGGATTAACCATAAGGTCTGTACATCACAGACAAATATCCTTCATGGGAATATTTGTTCTCATCAGGAACTCCCACGGGAGCTGAAGGTATGCAACACTTCACTGGATCAGCACTTACTATTGCCACTAGTAATAAAAATAATAATCAAGGGCAGGCGAAGAAATAATATTGCAACTTCCTTCCAGCCTTAAGGTCTGTGTGTGTTGGGAGAGCAGGGGTTCCACAGGGCACTCAATTCTGCTTTTTTTTGAATTGGCAGTAAATAGAAATAGCCGGTAAAACTTTAGAAGAGCCATTTATGTTTATGGTTATACAGGGTAAATATAAGGGACACACATACATTTCTTTGAAATATGCTGTTCTACCAAAAGGGAATCACTTAGCAAAAACAAATCCCTTTTTGACTACACTTTACTTTGAAAGAAAAACAACCAGAGGAAAGAGAAAAATGCCAAGAGGACTACAATTGTGCCATTTTGAAATTTAGAGTGCAAAGCATTTGGCTTCTTCACCTTCAAGTTTTCATGTAGATCATTATTCAGGACTGTGAAAAGCAGGAATGGAGGCAACAGACTCAGGCTCACTTTTGGGGAGAGAAGATGAAAGAGAAGCTTTTCTTTTGGGGTGATTCTTAAACTCTTAAATCAAATATCAAGATCCTTTTCGGTCAGATCATTCCATTCGGACTATTGCTTATATGTCTCTCTGTATTACCACCATCACCTTAGGAGCCATGCATCACCTGCCCTGCTGTACTAATCCTCACAGCACTAGGCAACAAGCTGTGTGTTATAAGCCTGTGATACACAGTTCTGTCAAAAAAAAAAATAATCCATTTTTCTACTTTGTTTTGAGTCAGCCTGAGTAATGACAAAGTTTGGGTTTGCCATTCCAGGAGCTGACTGTTGGTTGGAATTCTTGCACTCTTATTAAGGAGGCAGTAAGGGTGAGTGTCAATCCCAGCAGGAACATGTGTCCTAGGTTGGCCCATCTGCAAAATAATTCTTCTGTGTGTCATCTAGGCCAAAAGCTGAGCTTAGGATCTGCTACATGGCTAAATTCCCTCCCCACAGTGACCAGAGTGAGCGTGGTGATTGTTGTGGGGAAGGAAATTCAAATGTTTTGGGGAGTTAAAGCATGAAGGGTGACATCTGCGGCAATGGGCCGATTCAGCGAAGGATTTGGTGTAATACATACTGCAACAAGGTCATATTCTCAGAAAACTAGGACTTGCCAGAAAAATGAACAAAATAAGCCAGGCTTTTGATTTGGCTTGATTGATTCCAAACTCATGTTTAATCTAAGTTCTTCTCAAGGTCATTACAACTGGGCTTGCATCTTGGGGTCTAATCCTTGTTTGGTGCAAACTGAAGCGAATCCATTTAATTCAAGGGAGCCTTGCCAGTTTACATCAGATTGTGGTTATTTTTAAGGGTAGGTCATTAGAAGTAATATTTCCAGCTACACTTTTTGAATAAAGCAAATAAATCTAAAGAACATCCAATATGTTTTTAAGCCATGGTACAAGTATCCCTATGTTGAATCACTTATGCTGTAATGCAGGAAACTAATGCAAGAGTGTCAATGGCATTGGGGTTTCCATGGAGTGTTCCCCAATCCATCTTTTGCCAAGGAGGGTTATGCAGAAGAATGCTAGGCTGGTTGCTGTGCTTGACAGTGGTGGTAGCCAAATGTGCAGCCAAGGAGAGAAACTGCAGGAGAACAGCCTACAAAATCTCTTACATGCCAGCCCTGTTGCTCGTCCTTCAGTAACTCTGTTCTCTCACAGGCTTACCCTATTGAGTGAGGAGGTGAAGTTTCCTTGAAATAAATGGGACACTTTCAGAATGTAGCAGGTGAGGATGTGGCTGTGGGTTTCAGAGAGGCCAGCTCCATGAAAGAACTTGGATGAAAAATGTATGTGGAAGTAGCAAAGCTTCAAACAAACCTTAAGCCTCATGTCAGCTTTCAAAACTGGCCAGTCTCAGCTTCCAGCACCCCAAATAGACCCTCTCCAGAACAAATTTTGCATTTTCAGGGATGAAGACCAGCTATGATTTACCTCACTGCTGGGTTGGGCTGGTTCTAAATAGTCACCTCATGCAAGAGGAAGTACCAAATTCATGAATTACTTTAGATTCTTCATCTCTAGTAATAAGTCCTTTTCCCACATCCTAATTTCTAGCCATGATGAATTGCTTAGCTTTCAGTTCCACAGACCTGTAACAATGGAAAGAGTCAGAAGGTAATGAATGAATGCATTTCCCTAGGAAGGAGAGGTCATTCATAAGTTTAAGAAGAAAAGAAGGTGATCACCTGGATTGAAAGCAGTTTGGTAGGTCAGAAAAAGAAGCAGCAGCCTACTGAAAAAGAAAGGAAAACACCCACTAGCAGTGGTTTGTAGAAAAATATGATCAAGACATAGGGAAGACCCATGGTCCAACAGCTCTTCCACTATCTTTCGGTCTCCAAGTGAGATTGAGACCTCTGGGTATTATCTGAGTCTAAAGAGTATGAGCAGTATTGCCTAATGAAGTACTGAATCGGAGAAATGCCTATATTGTTCTATGCTTTATTTTCTTTTTTTATAAACATCCTTTGCACTTGAATAATTGTCTCCTTTAGCAAAAAGGGTGCACATAATATATGGCAGAAAAACCCCAGTATTTAAAGGCTATAATTACTGCTGTTTAACAATTAGTAGTTCTATTTGAAGATGTTTTGAATAAGATTTATGGTATGTTTTCTAGCTTTTAATTTATAATTATGGAGGACAAGCTTAGCCTTGGGTATTTCTCTAAAAAATTAAAAAAAAACATTTAGTACACTTTTGGTTTGTAGAAAGGTATACAAAACCAGGAAAAAACATGTAGGAAGAAAATGATTTTTTTTTGTATGTAAGCAAAGTTTAAATGGAATAATTAAATTTACCATAATCAATAAAATGTGTGAGTCAAGTTTATTGAAGTGGCTATGTCCCATTGCATAATTTCCCTGGGGAACTTTCATTTTTAATTCAAAAATAAAATAAAAAAATAATAAAACCCCCAACCCCCTGAGCACTTACTGTAAATATGCCAGCATATGTGTGAGGTTAAGAAAAGCACGAGCCTACACCCAGGAATCAAAGAGGGGCTTACCACTGCTTTGACACTAATTGTAAAAGCTGAACATTTTCTAGAACTATAATCAAATCTTAGCTGCCATTGGGGACACATTCAGCAGCTCACAGTAATTCTAATAAGATGCAGAGCCTTTCACCTTTAGGTCACCAGTTCAAACCCACTTTGGGTTAGTTCGTAAGCAGAAGGTAACTCCCAAGACCACTGAAGCACCAGAGCATCTAGAACATTTGCTAGAGTAGCTGCTGGACAGAAATAGGAGAGGGTTTTCTGTTCCATTCTAGGTCATCCATGCCTCCCATGGGACTGATGTGACCACTTTCAAAAGAGACTCACTTCTTCCCTTCTTCCTTGGCCTCAGATCCTCCCTTCTGAAGGGGCAGATGGGACACCTTCCTTGCTGTCCTTTCTCTGTTTCAGCTGGAAGCTCTCCAACTGCCCCATAGCACCTACCACCAGAGATCCTGGTATTTCAATAGAGATTTCAATCCCTTCCAAGAAATCATAAAAAGCAATGTCACCTCTCTCCCACTTCTACATATACAATTCATCTTAATTAATTAGTTCATTTATTCGGCCACATGGAAAACAGTGATCAAACATGTCATTGTAACTAACAGGCCCCCAGCCTGCTGTCCTGGGCTGCGTGAAATCCAGCTCTGTCAATAGCAGCAGCATTTGAAACCTGAAGATGAGTCCTTGCATCAGCACTTCACCTGGCTTCAGGTATAACTTCTTGCACTGCTCAGAGCTGCTTGTATGTGAAATCAGAACTCCAGCTGAGGCGCCAGTGGTACTAACAGCTTCAGAGCATCTTAAGTTTTGTGGTGAGCACCCCACGCATCCCTCACTACACAAATACACCTGGATGGATCCTAGTTCTACCCCGTCTTCCATGAGGAAGACATGAATATTTGTGTTTCAAACTGTCTGAGCATCAAAAGATGGCTATGTATCCAACCAGCCTAAAGACAGTTTGCCACCAACATGAACAATCTCTTCCCTGTCTCAAACATTTATCCCCCTCAGAGGCTGATATATAGTTATGATATACAAACATCTCTTTCTGACTATGATGATATATAAACTTCTACATACATATATGAGCAAATATAATAGTCTGAGACCTTAATTGTGTCTCATACTAATAAAGCTGAGAAGCTGAAGAGCTCCAAGGAACAAGTCATTCATTGTCTTCTACATATCTGGGTCAGTATTTCCTCCTTGGATTAGTCTGTACCAGCATGTTCCATCTCTGCTTACCACAAGCTAGCAGTGCCAACTTCCCTCTGTGACAGCTCCAGCAACAGCTGTTCACTTGGAAGCTCATGGATTTGCTGTATGGGCACTAGCCACAAATTAACGGAATACTTTCAAGATGCAATGTCTTTAAATATTCCAACAGTAAGCCAAAAGAACTAAGCTGTTTTGGCCCTTTTTTCTCTTAACTTTGAATGTCTTTCAGAGATGTTGTAAACATAATTTACTGGGGCAATGACCAGAACACCTAAGATGTTTCAAAGACAAGCAGTAGCATGAGGTGCTGGATAGTAGAGATTTGATGGTACTATTTGTCATCTGAAGCCAAGATCTGAAATGGCAAAAAAAGAAGAGCAGAAGGAAAAAGAGGTATTGAGGCTAACTACTAGCAGGTTACCTCCCCAGCCTGCTCTGGTCAGGGGTGGCATGTGCTGACCTGGACCTCTTGAGGGCAGGTTTGCTGCTTGGTGTGGGTTCCAAAGAGCAGCTCCTAAAAAGGTCTCCAGAGGCTCATCAAGAATATTTCAAAGCAATAAGAGTCTGATGAGAATACTTAGAGTGAACACTAAAATGTCTTAATCACTCCTTGCTATGTGTCATCTAGAAATCCTTCTCAAGCAGGGGATTTGTCATCTAGCTCAGAAGTGGAGATCAAGCTCTCCACCAGGTATACCTTTCTCATAAGCTAGTCCTTCAGCAGTGCTATATCTCCTGTGATCTCAGTTTGCCTCATATTCACCCTAGTTCTGAGGAGTGAGACGAAAATAGCATTTGAGGGTGAAGATCAGCATAGAAAAGTGGGCAAAATTGCTTTGTGACTGGTATAATTTTGATTGTTATTGCCTTTGCTGAAGGTTGACAACAGGTCAATTGAAAACTTCATTGAATTAGAATAGCTACACTGAAGCTGTGTGGTAATGATTTATATCACCTCAGAACCTTGGCCAAGAAGTGTAACTTATTTCTTGACCAACTTACATCACTTTTTCTTCCCTCACTGCATTTTCTCTGGCATTTTCTTCTTTGCATTTTCTCATTTTCTTCCACAGAAATTTAAAATGACCTGGACAGTTGAGCTACCAGGGTATGGATTTCCTATCCAGTAGTTAAAGGGAGGAACCTTCTTACACACTTTAATCTACTTAGAAATACCAACAAACATGAGCCTTATAATGGAGGAGGGCAAGAGAGAGCTCCAAGTAACCCTGTCTGAATTTGAAATCAGCTCAAGACTGAAATGCTGCCTGCTTGAAGGCTTCTTCTTTACTCCTTACAATGTTGTCATTAATTAGAGAATTAGTAGTTATTAAAGTTATCATCAACTTCACCAAATGGAAAAATTCAAGTTCATCATCTAATGGAAGGAAAATAAGCATCATTTTACAAGGGTTTTAAAGGAACAACAGTAATAACAAACTGCCCCAAAACTCTAGTCCACAGGCAGAATGGACATCTGCTAGAAAAATACGATGATTCCCACACACACCACCCTCAAATTTAGGGATTTGTGGAATATGGGCCTTGCCTAAAGTTGCTTGGCAGAAATCCTCATGTTAAGTTCTTATTTAATGAAGTCATGTAGTAGTAAATCAAACACAGAAACAGGAATAAGTAAATCTACCACATCCTTTGAAAAAGTACAGTTTGACTCCATCAACTTCAGTTGCCTGTGCAATGATTTATCTGTATTTGTCAACTAAAAAGCAATCGTCCAAAAGTCACCCACCTTTTTGTATTATTTCCTAATCTGCAGTCTCAAAGCTGACCTAAGAGCCAGCACAAAAAGGGCAGGTCGCTCACATAAAGATCTCCTAAAACTAGCACTAAGCTACCACATCTATGCAAAGCCTGTGGAAATGGCCCAAAATGCAAAATACGGGGTAATTTACAAAATGTTCACCTCTGAATGTTACATATAAGGTGGCAAATAAGTAGCTTAGGCAACAAGAAGGAAAAGGGACAGAAAAGTGGGAAGAACAACACCAACATCACAATAAAAGAAACCAGAGGTTCTCTTTACTTTTTACCTACTGAAGTCAACAAGAACCTTTACATAGATCTACTCTGCATGGTTTTCTGTATGTGCTTGGTGCACTCACCTGGTGCAGGTGCTGGGTAGACTTTTTCATCTGATAATTCATTACAGCTTGGTCACACTTATCAGAACAGGCTCTCTCACAGGAAGAGGTCATGAAAATTTTTCTTTTGAAACTTCCTGCAGAAACTACGTCTGTTGAATCAACAATATCTGTAGACAATGACTGATCTCTTTCACATTATGTTTCAGTTTTCTATCCTGTTTTACTTCTTTTTTCCTAGCAAAGATGTATTTGAGTTTTGGTTTCCAAACCTTCCAAAGAGGAAGTGAATTCAGTGAAATTTCCAAGACTTTGGAAGAAAATTTGTATTTCCTCTAGAAAATCACAAAAAAATTTAAACATTTCCTGTCAACATTAGCCTTAAGAGTAATAAAATACGGATTTTGTTCACTCATATGTCCAATAAAGCAGGCATAAAGAAGAGATCACTAGTGGCTTTGAGAACAAGGTTTTACAAAGAGAGTAATCTTGTATTTAATGAAGCAATTGAAAAATACATTGTACCCCATCCTGCTGTTATGCCTATTTTGATCACAATCCACTCACTGAGATTACTGTCCTACCCTTAACTGCTACTCGAAATTAATTGGTCACTCAATAACATGTGGACCCTTTTAGCTCTCTGATTTTTAAGGCAACTTTAATTTAATGACCAAACATAAAATTTGGTATCCTACCTCATTCCCTGACATGCTAAACTTCTAAATTAAGGTTTTTGTTTTTATAGCAGAGTACTTAGAAATATTAAGATCATGGTTTTATGCTTGTTGATTTGTCTTGGATGCATTATTGTTTCAGTGTTGTGATTCATTTGTGTGAAATCAATGTGAAATGAACTTCTCGGAAATCTTGAAATCTCTCAGAATCCCTATCTGAATGCCATTTAAGAAGAATTACTTTGTAATTAACCATTTCTGAGAGAGTTAAAAAACAGAGAAAGCTCAAATCTGATTTTTTTTTACAATCTAAAATCAAATGCAATATTTCCTAGGTGCATATTTTAACAAAAAGCAAAACAGCAATTACTGTAATTTTAAGCAAAACCAACAGTAATTGTAGAGCAGTGAGGTGAATGTTATTGGAGTAAGAAAAATTCTTTCTTTGTACTTGAATAGGACAACTTGATGAAAACAAGATAAAACCACATGGAAACAGTCTGCAGTACTTAGCAAGAAGGGAAAGTAGCTTTTCCACTAGACTGCAATGATTATGCAGTAATCATGACCTGAACACTTGTGAAAAGCACTGAGTTTACTCAGACTATTGTGAATTTTGGTAAAGCAGATGCATGGACATCCACAGTGTGTTTCCTTGAGGTAAAAACACAACACTGCTGTAGCAATTCTCAGCTACTCTGAGCTTCACTGATGGAGGGAAGCAGCAGTAGCTGCTGTGCCCTACTCACATTAAGGATAGTGGTGTGCTCCTGATGATGCATTGGCCCTCTTTGTGGTCCAGTTTCTAGAGGTAAAGATGATATGAACTGCAGCTGGGTGATGTGATTTGAACAATATTTTTATCTAGGCTAATTTTTTTCCTCTGTTAATTTCATAGTCCATTTTAAAATAAAGTTACATGAATTCTGAAATTAGCAAATATTTTCATACTTACAGTAAGCAAAGTGTCTGTTTGTTTAACTTTTGAATGAGACTTGTTTCCAAATGCCTACTTTTTCATGAAAAGGAGGCTTAAAACTTCTAGACTGACATATTTGGGACGAATAAGTGATGCTTTTTAATTGTTTATTTTTCTCCTTTCTTTCATTTACTGAAAAAATGGGGGAAACAGTTTGCTCCAACACTGACCCTCTACAGAAAAAGCCTTGCTGTTATGAGTGCCGTGTGTACAAGCTGCTGTGAGTTACTGTGTCCAGTCAGACAGAAAACTCTGGAATTAGGACCCAGTCTTCACAGGCTTCATTTATCGCTTTTTAGAGCAAAGAAGAAATGAACTTCGAATAAGCCTTCCAAGATGATTTAACTCCTCCTCCTCTTACAGCGGGAATTAGTGCAGCCATCAGATATGCTGCAAGAAAAATGCTGTGTAACTTTACCTATGTTGAGCTTCAGAGTGCTGCAAACAAAGAGCACTACATTTTATGGCTCCTGCAGAATACTATGGGATACTAATTTTACAGGTGCATTCTAGCAAACTGCAGTCCCTAATATCAGAATGCCATTAAAAATAATGCACTCCTTATGCCCAGGCAGTTAATTTAATATTAAATCAATAAAACATTTACTAGGGCTGGTCAGGGGCCTGGTTGCTGACAGCAGACTCAGCTCACAGCAAAAAATGTCTCCTCACCCTTTGCAGACAGCTGCTGGTTTATTGTAGAAGACGTCTTTGGTCCTGACAAATAGCCTCCCTAAGCCCTAATGAGTGCAGAAATTCAAAACATTTGTGGTACATTTATTAGCAAGAAAGTACACCAGTCTTTTGGGAGATTTGGATCAACAGCAACAATCATCTGTGGGCCCAGTTCCGTCCAGCTTGTGCAAGGAACACAAAATTACTTTCTTGGCCACAAGGAAGGAGATTGCATGTCTTTCCACTTGGTTTCATCTCTGGGATATAGAGACTGGGGTGGGAGCTCTTCCCTATGCTGAGTTTTCACTGATGGAGTCATTTTAGACTCCACCAGGTTCCCAACAAAATCCTTAGATGGCAGAGGTCATTGGGATGGGATTCATCACATCCCATCTGCTGCCAATCATGAGCAAATCACCTGGCACGGCCACCTTCCTCATCCACGGTTACTTCCAAATTAACTCAAGCACAAAAACCAGGATTTTGTCAGAATGCCTGATGGGCAAAGTCTTATAGTGAAAATAAGGGGTAAGATTAGGGAACTTTTTTTGTTTGGTGTTTTTTCATAAAATAATAGAACAGAAGTCAACATTTTAACAAGAATCTGAGAACTGAAGTAGAACTCCCATAGCAATTGCAAATGCCCCTCCCCCCATATGTATNAGAAAAGGAGAAAATGGAAAAAAACCCCCAAAGGAACAAAAATCAACCAAGCTCATAGTGAGTAGCAATCTGGCACTGTTATATGACAAATTGACACATCTGAGTTAAACAGATACCTTCTACCCAAAGGCATTGTGTGGAAAATCCAATTGCCTGACACCGCTGTCCCTCCCCTGCCATGAGTTATTTTCCAGCACTGTTCTCAGGCGGCCAGTCCTGCCTCAAGTTGACAGAGATCCTGGGACCCGTGGCCGAGGAGCTTCACTCAAGAAAGCAGATTTGGGACTCTGACTTCTGTAAGAATGGCAATGTGCACTGTTTTAGGCACAGCCCACCCATAAACGCTCCCATCAGTCTTGCCTCCTCCAGGAGTGAGGGCATGGATGGCTAATGGAGAACTTGTCCTCATGGGAGGTGTCTGCCTGGAGAATAAGGTGCTTCCTGTGCCTTCCCTAAACCCTGAGCACCTGGGACAAGTTGGGGCCTGGCCCAGCTCTGACTTGTCCTGACACTGCTGACGTTATTTGCATGATGAGCCTCTACTCTGCACTTACAGGAACGCTTTAGCCGTAACCCACAAAGCCAAGCCCGGTCAGAATTAATATTGAACTCAATCCCTGGTAGCTTCTCTTAGACATCATCATTCCAGTGCATGTAATATGATGAAAACAAATTTCATGCCATGAAAGCAGAAATGTGGGTGAGGTCTGAGAGCATAGTTAGGATGTGGTTTTCATAAGTACTCAGTGCTGGCTTAACTCTGCTCCTATTACAGTCAAGAGTAAGAAAGCCCCATTGACTTCAATGGGAGCGGAATTAGGCCAGCACTGAGTGGTTTTGAAAAACCCACCCTTATTTTTTTTTATATAACGTAGAAAACACAAATCACATGCAAACGTTCAGAGGGTAATTGGCCCATTAGAATGTATATTATTATTTATTTTAGTGACTATCTTTAATGTGAAGATTTGTGCCACTGATAGATGCAACTTGACAATAGTTGGGGAACACCTTCCCATTGGGGAGAGCTGAACTTTGCTGTGAAGAGGAGCGTGGCAGTAGGGAAGTCACAGGGACAGCTGAAAGCAATGTGTTGACACTGTTCTCCGCTAAAATGGGGGGAAAAAATCTTTTCAAAAACCCAAACATGTTTGTGGAGGTTTCATTATTTAGGGGAGAGAACAACTTTCCACTGGTAGGACCAAAGTCTTCTACCTCCTTTTAACAGCCCGCTTTTATGTTCTCTTGTTCTTTCTGATTTATGACAAAAATATCTCCGTGGCGGGAAAACAAACAAATCTCTTCATTTCTCCCCTGCCATGCAAAAGAACTCTAGAGATGTTTCACAGGAAAATGTAGAGAAAAGCTTTTTCACCAGCAGCCTTTGATGGGAGGTGCTGGTGTCATGGCTGGCCATCATGGTCCTGCTGGGATCAGGTGTATGATATGGGACACGGTTGTAATGCAAGAAGCAAAGGGACAGAGTTTGTCCCATCAGTCTGGAATGTATCATTCACCTGCCCACATTCCAGAAGACAGGGGAGTGTGGCAACGAAGTATTGTTTAAAGACTATAAAGCCCTGAGCTGTTTCCTGAAGGGGAGCTTTGGAGCACATCACCATTTCCTCAGGAAGTCTCAATAGGAAGCAGAGAGAGAGAGGTGACTTCCAAGTGGTCTGCAACCCCGTGGTCAAACTTGGGGGTTGCACAAGGGCAACCGCCTTTGCTTGTCCCCGGGGTGCTTGGGGACCTGATGTGCCCTTGGAGTGACAATGACTCAAGAATGACTCACAAAGAGCACAGACTCATTCTCAGGCACTAGGGAAGTAGGACACGAAGTTGAATGTAGGAGGAGGACAACCAGGATGTGAAGGTATCTTAGTTGTGCAAGAAGAGAGGCTGCTGGGTTTATTTGCTCAGCAGAGCAAAAAGCTGGGACAATGCAGTATATCAGGACCTTGCCATCATCAACAGAGATAGAGGGGTAAGGCCATGGATCTTTTGCTTTCTGACCCCAAGTGCTCCAGCTGAACGTGGGCCTTCGCTACATGTCTTGAATGGAAAGCGCTGTAAGCTTAATCCAGATGCTGTCAACAGTGTGTTTATCAAGCTGATCTGTTGTAGGAATAAAAACAACACATGCCTTTGGAGCAACGCAGTTAGTGTTCCCATCACTCCCAATAACTGCTCATCTCTCTATGCTATACCCTGATACTTGACATATTGATTGCAAAGGTTTTGCTGATGTCCTGGCGTATGTTCATCTCGCTGTTCTATGTTCCTAATGCAGGAGCATTAGGCCCCTGCCACACAGAGCCTTACACACACCTTTCACACGGCCAGGTCCTTGCCCACAGTAGAGCTTTGTAGGTCAATTTCAGCTGCACTTGAACAGGCTCAGATGGCAACAGTTTTGCGGAGACCACATCTAGTCTCTGTTTCCACTACTGTGCAGGCATTTAGCATGAAAAAAATCACCATGGACAAGCCATTAACAGTGCTGGGCACAGGGACTGCAGCCCCTGTGGAGACATTACTACCTTGTCTGAGTCTGGGCTCCTCATTCATCTCTGAAAGTGCATTGAAGATTTCTCAACCCCTTACTGAAGGTACCTGTGATGAGGAGACTGGGGAGCCTGACTGATGCCCCTGGCAGCCATAACCCAAGTAGGTTCTTCATTTGCCACGTGAGATGTGACCCCTTGTGACTTGAAGCTATTGGAGGAAAGGATGCTTTTATCGAACACTTTTGCCACTGCAGACACAGGGGGCTCTTTGCCAAATTCCCTCACTCTTTCCCCTGCTTTATTTGCACAGATGTTTTTGCCAAGTCTTTTCAGCAACTTGGGGAGGGGACAGTTGAAAAAACAATAATAATAAAAATGACTGAACAAGTTGAAGAAATTGCAAGCAGTAAATCTGGTGCTCACTAGGTTGAGTAAGTTGCTGAGGTTGTACTTTTCAGATCCAGTTTTAGGCTCTTGTAAATTTTCAGTTATTTTTAACCCACCTTTCTGAGCGAGACTAGGAATGAGAAAGTAATCGTTTCATCAACTCAGGCTATATAAATCTCCTTGGAGTTTATTATTTGCTGTTTCATTTTACTGGCATAAGTGCTCCTATGAAAGTACAATAACCTATGCGTTGATTTACAACTTGGAAACAGGCATATGCTGAAAAACCAAGAGTGTAGCACCTGAGGAAAAGTGCACCAAGTTAATTGAAAAGCTTCGGGAAACTGGAATTCCTTGCAGTGATACTGTCACATGCGTCAGTCACCAGATGTAACTCCAATTTTCTGCTTTCATAATAAGAATTGAATTGACATCCCTGGAAATAAAAATCTGCAGAGAGAGTAACAGCACATTTATCATGTGCAGGTTTAAACCTTAGAGGAGAGCTTTGTAGAGCCCTCAGCAGAGGGCTTAGTAAGTCCTGTGGGTGCTCTTTCTTTTTTTAAGTGTGCTTTTTGAGCATATACCTATACATATAGATACAGACAGATTTCTCACAAGGAAGTCTAAGATTGGAATGAGGGTGTGGTCTCTGGAGAGTTACTTCCATACCCAATGCTGAATGTCACTGCCCTTGTTCCTTTTAAAAATTTTTGTTCTTCCACTGACATCTTCATTTTTCTCTCTCATGCACCAGCTTCTCCTGCAGTTCTGACCCATGCCATTGTTCACGAGGTAAAAGGGGATTTTTCTCAAAGTGGATCATTGCATTTGATTAGAAATACAGACAGGTCATGAGCAGCACTGCACAATGCTGCATACCCCTTCACACGCATACCTACTCCCAACCAGTNGGCCATCAACCTTCTCTCTACAACCTCCCCTCAGGTAGTTATAGAGAGCAATAAGACCTCCCCTCAGCCTCCTCTTCTCCAGGTTAAACAACCTCAGCTCTCTCAGCCATTCCTCATAAGGCCTGTTCTCCAGCCCCTTCACCATCTTTGTCGCTCTCCTCTGGATGTGCTCCAGAGCCTCAACATCCTTCTTGTGGTGAGGGGCCCAGAACTGAGCCTGTGTATAGCAAAGCCTGTGTATTTCCTTCTGGATATCTAGATGTTACAGTCATGCCAAGGGAAACACCAGTAATTGTAACTCATCTATCCATTTTCTAGAAGTGTGTAGTAACAGGTTCGCTGTAGAGGAGAACACAGCCAGATGCTGCTGACTGAAGCCCTGTTCCCATGGGCTAAGGGAAGAAGCATGCTGACTGTGGCTGTCCTTGGGGAGCTCAGCCATGGCACTCCATGAACTCCCTCGGGGAGAAGAGTGGAAATCTACAGCATCTCACCATGGAGGAAACGGAGAGAGTGGCACTTTTTTTGGTCTAGATTCAGACGTTTCCAGTTCAGGCAGGTTTCACACTATCTTTAGCAGGCCCTGCATTTACTCAGGTTCATGGTATTGTGTCAGGTAAACAGCAAAACCCTAACCTTCACACTGCAGTTTCTAGATCTCCGTTGGACAGCAACACATAACACCCCTAGAGACAAGGTCACTTTACTTCCTATGCTTAAGAAACAGGCTTCACATTATATTTTGGTGAGAACTTATGTCAGTCTATAGACTTGATACTATACATGGAATCCAACAGGGATTTAAGTGTCCTCTCAAAATTGGCAGTCACCTGACCAATACAAACATTCCCATGGTTATTATACATACGCTTGGGTGAAAAAAACCCACTCCTTTTGTTGTTTTCCAACCAATTTTAACCTACGTCTAACTTTATATATTCAGACTGGATGGAGTTGGTTAAGAATTTGCTTTTTAAAAGGACAGCTCTGCTTCTCTGCTTCTGGACAAATTGTGACCATTTTTGCCCTTGCATAGTTGTAATCTGCAATTCTTTTCATTTCTTTCCATAAAATACAATCAAATTAGTGTCCTCACTGGAATTTAATAATCTTAACATTTTGCACCCATGTCTGTGCAAAGCACAATATGTATGTGTATTGTCAAAACAAAACATCTGGTGTAATAACATCATCTCCTAAACGGGGGCAAATACTGACGGTCACTGACAGTCACAGATCCTTTCTGAGAAGGCAGATGACCTGTAATACTCTTTACCTGAAGAAGGTTCTGCTGCTCTTGCTCTCTATACTCCTGTCAGCGGCCCCAGCAGGAATCACATCCTGACAACACAGTGCAGATCCAGAGTTTCCACATATTTTGCAACCCTCAGAGTACTGACAGCTGTCAAGATTTCACCAGGACGACAGTACATTCTTGTACCCAAACTCCTAATTGAACCTCCACCACAAAAGCAGTCTCAAGGGCAGCCACAGGCTTGTGCCATGGCATGCTGGGAGACCTGCAGCTGCTTGGCCAGAGTTTGGGACTAGCAGCAGCACATTTGCAACACCAGCAGCTTCCACAACAGACCAGGTTGTTCTGCTGCTAACATATACCATCCTGCATTTGCTCCAAGTCAGTGCCAAGGTAAGAGCTTTGTTTTGTTTTGTTTTTAAAGAAAAACCTCCACAAAAATTGTAGCAGTTTAATTATGTCGGTTAACTTTTGTCCTGTCATCTTGTTTAACAACCTTGTCTCTTACTAGCACTCATTGTGCTCAGAAGTAAATCAACTCAGGCATGAGAGCCCAAATTACCTCTCAGATTTATTAGACCTTTGATATGAGTTAATCTATCCTGCCAGAGGAACACCAGGACAGGCTGCAAACTTTCCTCAGGCTTGGCAAGAAATATCACCCTTCTGCTGGCTCTAGAGAGATTTCTCCCATCATTTGCCATGTGTGACCCATGAAAGTTTCTTCCTACAGCCGCTGAATAACTAAACCAAAGTTTGCAATACATTTCAGATAAGAAACTTGTAGGTACTTTATGGAAAGTGACCCTCTCTCATCTGAGACCCTCTATGTTTCATTTTTAATGATTTGCTGAAATCTCACCAATGCTTATTTTACACGATGCCAAACTGGTGAGATTTTGTACGATGTGTTTTGAAGGAATGACTGATGTCCAGGAGCAGACTAATGAAGTAAATCCACAGAGGAGCAGCACGCACGCGTAACGCCTTGCACTCTACAGGCAGAGTCAGTCCAATGAGTCAGGCCCAAATACTTTCACATTAACCTGCCTCTGAAGTTTAGATAAACCTCATGATCACTTAGACTTTTGATTTATTTTTAGGATACTATTTCCAGTAAGTGGTTCAAGATGGATTACAGTTTAACTGGAAGCTTGGGAGAAAAGAGATGGTCACAGGAAAGCTGGGTTCAATTCTTGCCTCTGCCACAGACTTCCTGTATAAATGTGGATGCACTGCACCCGGGAGGGTATTCACCCATCTAACTCAAAACATCTAATTTTGATGCCTATATTAAGAGCTCAGGCTTCCATTACAGCCAGCAGAGTGAGCTAGGCTGGGGTGATTCAGAGCTTTTCCAGGAGTAGTGCACTTATCAACTGTGTAAGGAGCACAGGCTCCTAAATTACAAGAATAAAGGAGACTTCTATATCACCTCTGCCCTTCTGATGTCCTCGGGGCTCAGTATCTTACATGTGAAATGTGTTCTGGACTAGTGACATGAAGAAAGTGGTGCCTAAACTGAGTTTGAGACCCAGTTCCCTGTCTTGGCAGCTCAGGAATAATGCAAGAGCACACCAGGCAAGACCAAATTTCTGATGTAAAAAGTTTACATTGACATCTGTGATTTATCTACTTTCTGAATAAAACAAACAGACAAACAAAATGAACAACCCCTTTCCCCCAAATAAACCCCCCGAACCTCCAACAAAATGATCAAGCACTAGCTTACCCCCACCTAATTATAAAAGAAAAATGTTTCAAGTACATTTGTATACATTTGGTTTTTTGCCTTTTATGTCTCTCCTAGTGATTGTCCCTGGGGTCTTGAGATTGCAGCACAAGCGCAAAAGAACTTCTGGTGACATTTGTGAAAATATGTCATAGAACCAGGTATCTTTCCTATCAGTGTCTTTGAAACGAAAAAGGTAGCATGTATATGCTACCGAAGAAAATCCAATTTCTTTTCTTCGAGTATTCTTTCCAGACATACTCTGTGAGTATTTTTGTGTTCACCTTTAGTTCTGAATAACTGAGAATATTGCTCTTTACGTCTCTAGAAAGAAATTAATTGAGAAACTGTCTAAAATGCCTAAAAAGAGAGCAATGACATGCAATCACTTGATATTTGTAAGGAATTTTAAAATACAAGGCTTCACATGTATCAGATTCAGCTCTCAACAATAAACATGTTATGCATTCTGTGGGGTTTTGGGTCTTTTTTTTTTTTTTTTGAGGGCTGTAGACTTTCCCTTCAGAAAATATCCCATTTGGGATTGACCCTGTATCAGTATCCAAAGATTGTGCTACTGAGCTGCTACTCAGAATCCTGCTGTGATAAATTAAACCAGAGGAAACGGATCATTTCTACTATCAGGGTCACTGTTGTCAACTCCTAACAGGGCAATTGACTTGTCAAGTCGTCTCTGAAAGCCTGAGCTCAGATTTCATTACCTTTCACATTTTCTTCAGAATTGTATACAAGGGTGTCTGAGCCTGTCTTTCACCCAGTGCTTTGGGAAATTCCAGGCACCAATCCTGCTCATAAATCACTGAGGAATAGATGAGGCCAGTCTTGGTATGAGAATCTCCTACTGGAGCAACCATGTGGAAATATTAAATACAGGAGAAGACACGATAGGGATGTGCATGTGAACAGATAGGGATTTGTTTGTGTGTCACTATCAAACATGAACAAGATCTTAAATGGTGAAAGGTCATTTGGAAAAGCCACAGGACATCTATAGAATCAAGATAAGAAAAAGAAAGCTCTGACACTCTGAGGCTTACTCTATCACTTTGAATAACAGTAAAATCCACCTGCTAGAGAAGCAAGACAAAAACTGTAAGCAGACCAAACTCACTAATAATGTTTCCTACCTACATTTTTATAATTTCTGTAATACAGAATTATAAATACGTATATAGTAGTTGGAAACCTAAACAAGATCAGTATAAGTCCTCTGTTTTAATCAACTTCCAAACTAGAAGAAATAGCCAGGGCAGGAGAAGCATTTCATTTGACTATCATATCACAGCATAGCACCAGAGAGGAGAGGAAAAGCCATTCTGGTATATTGCTGTAATGCTTGGGTCATGTTGCTACCCAAATTAGAGTTTCATTTTTCAAAAAATGCTTTGGAGTAGTGCAGAAACATAAATGATCACTTAAGGGAAATGCCACTATTAAAAAAAATGTTCTTGTTCCAAACCCAAAGTTGGTTGGTGGTGAACTAGAAGATTTCTTTTGTCATTAAAGATTTCTTTTGGTGGTGGTGTTTCTGCTGCTGCAATTAAATTGAAAGGTTTCTATTATAATGTTTACATCCTTGGGTTTATTACTGATTAAAGAAATAGTTCATCCTCCCCTGCTCCCTGCCCCAAATTAAGCTACATCAATTTTTTCCATGGAAGACCTCACTTTCAATGAAAATAATTTCTGGAGGAAAAATGTTCTGTTGGAAAATAAGTGACCAACTCTTATAATCATGGTTCAAAGTCCAAACACACCAAGATGTACTGTAAGCCCTTGTTATCTTTGGGATGTCGGAGTTTTTGTGGTGTTTTCCACATACAGCCATGGCACTTTGAATGGAGAAGGTGAAGCAAGAATTTGCGTAGGGAGTTTCTCTACTTGGCCCTGTAAGAGTACCTCTTCCCTCCACTCCCCAGAAGACTGATTTTCCTCCCAATTCCATGCTCTTTACCACCTCACCCCCAGCTTACCCTCTTGTCATTTCCTCTTGCCCTCTTCCCGCAGTATCACATTTCCAGTTCAGAATCTGTGGATCCACAATTGTTTAAAAAGCAGCTCAAACTTCCAACTTATAAACATCACTTCCTCTGTCTCCTGAATTTATTTTAATAGCTGATATTTGAGCCCAGGGGATTGTTTTAACTAACACTGTATAGTCAGAAGGAATCACTTCCCTTAAGGCTACCTCTAGGTCAACAGCATAAGGCAAGACCCCCTCACATTTCATTACCCAGGGATCAGATCCCCTTTCCCAATCCATCATTCTGAAGCTTGTTCCTCCTGTTCCGCTCAGATTTGCCTATATGATTCATGCAGTACCAAATCAACATTATATTTGCTTTTTTCTCAGTTCATTGTTTTTATTTGCTTACATGTTCCCTGTCGTAGTTCAACTCATAAATCAACGCTGGTTTATTTTTTACAAACCCGTTGAAAGTTTGAGCCAGTTTCCACTGTTATGAAAGACTTCCAATAGTACATATCCTTTAACAGGTGGAAAATGTCTTAAGAGACTGTTTGGATAGGAACAATTTTCTGACTTAAAGACAAAGTAGCATTTATTTATGACTTAATCTAATTCCAAAACAAAGTAACAGTTCCCTGCACCAAATTATCTCCTCATGATGCTATCCCACTAACACATGGGTTTATTATGTAAATAAAAAATGTGATACTGAAACCATTTCCAGCTATTAAACTGTGTTACTAATTACAGCTGAACAATATTCTTGCAATACTTCAACAGGCCATTTTTCCCCCCTAAGACAACCATTAAGTGACTGTCCTATCTAAATTAAGCACTGTAAAAGCAAGCAAACAAAACTTAAATGCACTCCCTCCTCCAACCGTTTTACTTTACCTTATTTTTTTTTGGTTCAGAGTGAAGAACTATTGATTTACCAGTTTATCAGTGGAACAAACCCACCCTTTCTCTGGTGACTTAGACTTGGAGAAAAAGAAACAGCAAAGAACCCCCAAAGTTGAGTTATATGTTCATTACCAAGATAAAGTCTTGGTTCAGTAGGCCAAGGCCAGACAGTTTCTGTGGGAATCAGGCTCACCTGTCCCACCCAGCCAGGTACAAAAGTAGAACAGAGAGGAACCTGCCTTTGCAGCTGTATCCCACTTCTCTCCCACTTGCTAAACTATCTTTTGGAGGACAAACAGCTATTGTGCATGACAGGTATCCCCCCTTCTCAAGGACTGGACAGGACGGTTCTTCTCTCCTCCCAGCTCCGCAGTGCAATGGGATGTGATTCCTGATACCATCTAGTGTCTCTAGAGCCTCTTCATCTCCCTGGCTGTCTTCAGCTCTACGCTCTCAGCCAAGTGGACTGCTTTGATCCTGATGACAGTAGCCACTGGGAAAAAAGAAATCACCTTCTGAGTTGGGACACTGAGGATGACACTGGCAGCTTGGATGACAACCATGGGCTACAAGTCAACGGTTTTGAAGTTTACCCAGTAGGACAGGAAGAAAGAGCAAAGCAGACTGTTGCCCTGATGGCTCCTGCTTGCAACTGCGGCTCCTTACATTTCAGAGAAGTGATCTACACTTCTTTCTACCTGGCATCAGAAATTGGCCCTATAAGCGTTGTGTCTGCCAGAGCAGTAAGCTTAAAACAGAGGAGACCTGCCCCACTAGGGTGGGACAAAGATTTTCCCTGCTGGCAGACCATGCTTAAAACAAAGTCCAGAAGTCAGTAGCTTCTCATGTTGCTGACCTCAAGCTAACATTGTACTTTTGGATTGAAACAAGTAATGTCGCAAGATGACTTTGGACATGCAGAGAATAAGTTTTTACTGAACATATAATTTTTAATGTGTTGAAAATACTTCCCACCATGAGTTCTGATGAAAACTTTGGCAATTTTGTGTTCTGTGAAAGTTTAAAAAAATAATTTAAAATAACTAGAATATTTCATTTCTGTAATATTTCATTAGGACTTGGACGCATAATAATTTTCCAGTATTTTTACTACAATATGTTTCCATACAGCATATTTAGATGGGAAACCCATAACATTTAACTGAAAAATGCCAGAATTTTTTTATTTGACAATTCTGAGCTCTCCTACCTCGCTTTTTCCGCAGATGAAAAATTGACTGAAACCAACTCTTTCTTGTAAGACGTCTCAGATTTGACACATCAGCGTTTTCCAACCGCAACACATTTAGTTTGAAAAAAACTCAACCAGCTTGAACATTTGCAATGAACTTGTGCTCTTTGCTTGTTTCCTTCCAGCTCTGAGATAACTAGGGAAAGATCCAATATGAGATTTCTGCCAAGAATCCCTTTGTCCCCCCCACAAGCTGCTGTCTCACAGAAAACCCACTTCCAACCTTCTACGTAGTGGAGTTCACAACCTGGTCCTGTCCTTCAAGACTTTTCAAAAATCCCTGACCTGCTGTAAACCACTCAAAATAGCTTCTTCTTCCTAACCACTGCTAAAATTTTTGATGAAGATCAGCTCCAAGTTCAGATAAAGTGCTTGCAAAGTGCCACATGTTCATGCCATTCAATAAAAATGACAAGAAACAAAATGGAAAATGAAGAAATTAAAGGTTAAAAGCCATCATCTATTTCCTTCACAAGAAATCAACACACATTCCATAAGTTTTCATAGGCTCAGTTCCTAATTTGTTATATGCCATACTAATCCTCATCAATGGGATGAGTGAGAGGCAGCAGGCAGAAGCATGACCAGACCAGTTTGGATGAAGGCAAGAGTATTTAACAATGAGAGCAAATAGCCAATGGCCCAGGATTTACTGACACAGGCCAGTAAATTCACATCTCAAGCAAGACCAAGGAGGTGTTTTCTGTATAATGCACTGTGTTAAACACAGTATTACAAGCCTTATGCCCCAATGCCTAATGAAATTCTGTAGGCTAGAAATAGAGATTGTCCAGCTAGGCACCCACAGGTCTATGGGGCTGGATGGGATTCACCCAAGGGTATTGAAGGAGCTGGCAGATGTGCTGGCCAAACCCCTTTCCATCATCTTCCAACAGTCCTGGAAGACTGGGGAAGTTCCACTGGACTTGAGGCTGGCTGATGTTGTGCCCATCTATAAGAAGGGTCGCAGGGAGGA
>WAAB01010865.1:172258-250745 GCA_013389865.1 Piaya cayana | reverse complement strand
GGAGACCTCACTGCTCTCTATAACTATCTGAGGGGAGGTTGTAGAGAGAAGGTTGATGGCCTCCCAAGTGACAGGGTACGGGACAAGAGGGAATGGCCTCAAGCTCCACCAGGGGAGATTTAGGCTGGACATTAGGAAAAAAATTTTCATGGAAAGGGTCATTGGGCACTGGAACAGGCTGCCTAGGGAGGTGGTTGATTCATCTTCCCTGAAGGAGTTTAAGGCATGGGTGGATGAGGTGCTGAGGGGCATGGTTTAGTGTTTGATAGGAATGGTTGGACTCGACGATCCAGTGGGTCTCTTCCAACCTGGTTGTTCTATGATTCTATAATTCTATGATATTTCCTAGCATTCAAAATATGTTCCTTAATTCTACTTTCTCTTTGCCAGAGAAAGAAGTTAACTTTCCTTACAAACCTTAATTAGATGAGTTAGTATGGCTGAAAGAAAAATAAAAATCACATTACAAATACACAAGGCTTTTCTGTGTGGGTCTGTGTGCCTAAAAGCTGTTCCAGCTGTATGAGTTGACCTAACAAACAAGATTACCTGTACCTGCAAGTGTTGTCTGCCTTATGTCCACGGACAGTCCAGGCTACTGCAACACCACTATTTTAGCTGTGTATTTAGACATTCCTGGCACAGTGAGACTATAAACTGGAGCTTTTACCTCTGGAAGTAACAGCATATTGGAGGCAATTTAAACAGGAAAAAAAAAAGAAAGAAAGAAAAAGAAAGAGGGTGTTTGCTTTCTTTTATAAAATACAAATTATGTAAATCAAGTTAGAAGGAGAGCTAAAATAGTTTTAGATTTTTAGACTGGATTATTTCCTGCAGCCCAGGAGATGTACCATGGGAAGACACTGGAGAACATGTACCCATGTCTGAGAATGCCTGCTTGCTGCCATGAAAACAAAAGATTTGTTGCAATGCGCACAGACCCATTACTATTAATTTCCTCCAGCTTCTGAACAATTTTTGAATTGTTCTTCAATTTTTAAAAGTGATTTACGAGTTACAGGGAGAGAAAGAAGCAGGGGTTTTGTAAATAGTCCCTCCCTTTCATTCCATTTCAGTGCATTAATTGTTGATTGTCTGTAATTGGAAACAAAGTGCATTCCTACTTGGAATGCACAGCTGCCCTGATGTGATACTTAATGTACCATAAGCCTCCAGCATGGTACTATGGACTTGCTTGTTTTAATAAAGTTAACACATACAGAATTTGAAATCTATGGAAGTATGCCTAGTGGGCACTTCTGGGTGAAGAGACTATTTAAGTTTCTGCTTTGAGAGTATTTTTTCTTGTTGGAGGTGTGCATATTAATGCAATGACCTAAGTTCGCACAAGCATCCTCAGGATCTCATCCTTCTAATTTAAGCTCAGTTTTTGGTAGTATTTGACCTTTTCTATGTCAAGGAAGGCCCCAGAATTCCCTTAGAAAGGAAAAAAAATGGTAAAGAAACAAATTACTTTCTTAAATGCAGAGAGTTTTCCACTTCAGGATTATCTCTGTTTCTAAGCCTGTGTAAATGCAAAAACAGCCTAATGCAACCACATGATTTAATTGGCTTGACAGCCAATTTCCCAGGGTATGACTTGCCTTTAGGAAATGTGGCTGAGAAAGCCAGGAATAGTCCATTAACTTCCCTGTTGCTGTGAGCAAGCAGGAAAGCAATGGTTCCCACAGGCAGAAAGGGAGAGGAATGATTCCTCACTCCATACCTGGATTCAGTTTTAAGGAGTCTCCCATTTAACTAAAAATCTTGCTTTTAATTTTACGGTGGAAACTATTTATAAAGCCCACAGATAAATGAAACTGTTCCAGTAGTTTCCAAGGAAGTGAAATGAAAACAAGCTATTTTGAGTTAACCTTCCTGGAGTGAAGTAGGTAAAGAGAATTCTTCACAAGTATTAATGATGAGAAACTGAATCCCTGGAAGGACTATGGGCATGCTTGGGAAGCCTCATCCCAGGTGGAGGGGCATCTGAGAGCCTGCAGCCTGCAAATCATCTTTATTTGCCACACAAGTTAAGTTTAGGATTTTGGCCTGAAGCAGCTTAGGAAAAACACAATTGATTTCTTCTGCTAGCAAATTCATGAGAATGCAAACCTCCAGTGGTGAGTGGGAATAAGCTGCTAGAGTGAGAAGCTGCATCACAACCAGTGCAGCTATTTGCAAAATGGATGCCTGCAGCATGGTTCCCTTGTTCAGTGAGGCAAGGCTTTCCCCTCTGCTCCCCACTTTGTGACAGGGGCTTAAATTTTGCTGTTGTCAACCAGTCTGGAAAAAAGAAGATGTGCTCAGATGAGTGCTGGTACTTGAGTGCAGCAGGTGATAGACAAAACCGAAGATACAGAAATCCTGACTCTGGGCCATGCATAGAGACCCATCAAATGCACCACAGCAGTGTGCCAAGAAAACATGAAATAGTTAAAATTTCAAGGGAATTTTTTTTTATTTTTATTTTAAAGCTCACAGAAGTCCTTTAAATGAGTAAATAAAATCCTTCATCATCTCCAACTGCACACAGACCTAAGCCTGAAAACATTTTAGGGGAACCTACTGTTAAAATAGAGACCATATAGGAAAGGTTAAAATAAATAAGAAGATATTTTTGTTTCCAATGCTAAATTCATTAGATATATTCCTGTCACTTGCAGGAACATTTCTATCACCAGGTACCACACAGCAAACCAGCCACAGGCAGCCCCTCTTCTGATCTACTCAATTATCACAAGGAATATATACATATCTGAAACACCTACTTAAGCCCCCTTCTCTTTTTTATAAAAAAACCCGAATTATTTATGCCCTGCATTGTGTTCTGGTTGTTATTGTAGACTTAGACAGAGCTGTTGCGTGGTTTGATTCTTTTTTGGTTTGCTGAATAGTAAACAAAAACTGGCGTGCTGAAGGAAAAGTGATTGCCTCAATAGAAAAGTGCCCATTTATGTCATCCCACAATTATTTCAAGAACTGTATTTGAGGTTAGTCCCTCCAAGGCATGTACAAATTGCAAATACACACAAATAATAATGCTTGTACTTTTGGAAAATGTGAAACCCTTTGTTTTGGAAAGGTTGCTCCTATTATTTGTGGCTTCCAACTGTCATCATTATTCAAGCCTTGTCTTCTTTCATGATTGTTCTGCAGCTACTGGGTGCTTGAGAACTTCCCCAAAATTAATATACTTCAAAGAACCAGACATTTTGTATATAGCTTAATTACAGCCTATATAATTAACTTTTAAAATGATAAAAACTCATCTATGCCATGAGTGTACGCAGGCTTCAGCTCACAGGCAAGCTACTACATATCATCCAACAGAGCAAAGGGCCAAGAAATTCCATTTCATTAATTGTTTCCTCCAAATCTGAAATGTAATTACATATTTTCCAGGGACCTCTGACATTTTCACACTGTGGCTTGGAATCTGATCATATCCCAAAGTAAACTGCCCAGCTGGTCAGAAGCTTAGAAAAAAAATATCACTAGTAAGGTAGACTTGGCTTTTTTCAGACTCTGGAGAAGAGAGAAGAGGAGAAAACTGCATGGGTCCGGGTTAGGTTTCATTAACAGAGTCTTGAAAGGAATGAGGAGAGGATGGTGAGCTGAACTCTTATCTCAAGCAATCACTCTTAGGGTGATCAGAAAAGGCACTGGAAGAGTCTCTCTTTGTAGCAGACATGGCTGGATCACATTGGTATTAAAGGGATTTTTGAACCTGCTCATATTTAATATCCTTGGGTGTTGTGCTCCTGGTGTTCCTGGACTGGTTTATTTTTCTCTTTTTTTTTTTTTTTCTGAGCACAAGCCCCATCCAGAATGAACAGATGAACAGAGAGATGTGATAAATACAGATGTGATTTTCTAGCATTTGACTGCACTAAGAAACATCCTACAAGGTGTCCACTGCTAGGAATTAGTACTAGGGGCCCAATGCCACCACCTTTATCTAGGGTGAGCATGTCCTTGGTATATCAGAAGCTGCAGAGATTCTATTAATGAATAAGTCATTAGTAAAAAGTAAACTCACCTCTTGAGAATTCACTGGCTCACGTCAGTGGGCACAACCCAGTGTTAGTATTGTTCAGATGAGTGTGAGATGTATGCATGTGCACACGCGAGGTACATGTGTGTTAACTAATGATTTATTTTCTTACAAGGAGAGTGTGTGATACCTGCAATCAACCTGAAACTTCTGCAAATGCAAAATTCATATTGAAATTAATTTTTCAAAATATCGCTGTTTCCCCTTAGTTTCATGAACAGGAGAACAGCACCTTACCAGAAACAAAATCAGTGAGTCTCCATGAATCAGTACTTGGAGTTTGGAAATGAAAAAAGAGAAGTTTGGAGAGCCTTTAGTTGGTAATACATGTTTCTAAAACCTACTCTTTGAAAGGGCCAAATTATTACATTGTGAAAAGTAGTTACTCAGCACATGCTGTAACTTTTCATAGAGATTCTTAGGCCAAATTTAAAGGGTGCTAATGATTTTGAATGCCAGATTTGAGACCCTACAGCAGGATGAGTTTTTAACTAGACTTGAACAACTGCCTTCCTTCCCCCTTGGTCGTGCCTCCTTTCAAGGTAAGTTTTTTCAGTGCCTTAAAACTGAAGCGTCCCACATATCCAGTCATGGAAAGTCTAGGTCTTCATATCCTTTACAGTACATTGAGTGTAAACTCCCACTCAAGCTCCTGGCACTCACCAAAATTTGTTGGCATACTGGGAACATCATTCATAATTAGTAAGAAGGAAAAACCACAACAGCAAGCACATTGTTCAGCAACGGGGCACACCAGTTCCTTTCAGACAGCCTAGTTCAGGTACTGGAAGTAATCTGTCCATGGAAACTTGGAGCTAATTTATTCAACTTCTCAATTAGCTCACCTAACTAAGCTATCACTATAGAGAAGCCTGTTGAAAGGTTCACTGACAATGGCATATACTGAATGCTTTAGAAGATGGCATAACCTGCGGGTGATGTGCACTAAGTGCCAGCACCTACTCATTTATTCCTCTTATTAATTTATTATTTTAATAAATAATTAAAAATACTTGTGAAGTCAGACTAGAGATAACATATAATTAATATTAGAACACAATTCTCAGAGCTTGCCAATTATCACAGGCAGGGGTTATTGTGAAGAGAGCAAGGAAGGTGAATCCAATTCCTCCACTTCTAGCATTGCAGCTCACAGCGAGCCTGCAAATCTTGGGCCCTGCAGCGAAGTGGGCAGGCAAGAAATCCAGGAATACCAGTGTGCATCCAGCCAGCCATTGGCTCCAAGACCCTGAAGTACCTCCAGGTCCCTCATAGGCCATCTGGTTCCCCAGTGATGCAGCTCCACTGCAATTCAAACCCTTCTTTAACATTTCCCAAAGAAAGGGGAGATGAAAACAAAAGGATCATTTACTTTCTCTAATTGAGAAACAAGATAGGAAGACAGATAAACCAAGGAAAATTGGCTTAACTCCATGGACTTCAACTGATCCTAGAGAGCGAGGCGATGAGCGCAGCATAAAGAACACGAGTATGCTACTATTACTGCCTCATGATAGTAATACCAGGCTGTTATCTTACATGTTTCATCCTGGGATATAAAAATGTTTTACAAGGGAGGCTGGTATCTCAGAAGTGGAATCACATCAATTTGCCCAGAGGGAGCTACCCCAACACATTTTTCCTTGTCATTCACAATGTGATATTTTTCTTTGCTGAGACAAAAATAATATAGTGTTAGTTGTTGCCAAATATCCACTTTTGAAACTTTGGCCCAGTCATTTTAGCTAAGCGAATTTGGCACAAACCCAGCGTTGCCTATGGATGGAGTTTATAACATGGGAAGTTTGCCAGGATCCTATTGCAGCCTCCTTTGAGGTCTGGTGCTTCACCTTCTCACCCTACAACCAAGATTAAATGGTCTTCTAACAAGTAAAAAGAAAAAACACCTGATACTATTTTTCTCTTCCCTCCCTAGGATTCTAGGAATTACAGTCCACAGGAGATGAATTTCAATAATGCCATGAGCAAAAACGTGGCTTCGCCCAAAGCCAGCAGTACTTCTCCAGGCTATGATTATTTATGTGCACCACACATAAACATGCCTGCACACACAGCCGTCTTTTACAGGAGTCTGGTAGAAGAACTCTCCTCTCACTGGTTTAAGGGCACAAAGAAAAATATGCTGTTAAAAAAAAAAAGGATAAATAAATGCTGTGAAATAATCTAAAGCCACAGTGGCTATTCTTTTAAAAAGATACTCAGCAGTCACAAGGTGAGCAGTGGCTGCTACGTGGGGTCTCAAAGAAAGAACTGTAATACACAACAGAGCTTGTATATCATTCAATTGGGGTAGAACGGACCTCAGAGACATCCTTTCAGGAACAGACCTGACAAACAACCGGTCGAAGGAGTTGAGGAGGTCACATAAACTTCTCTGGACATTACATGCTCTGTTTTGGATCTCCTTGCTGATGAAGCAGAAGCCACAGCCCACCCTTCCCTGGTCCCTTCTTGCCTGCAGCATCAGCAGATCTCCCTCATATTCACTGCTTTCCCCACCGCACACAGGAATCTTCAAAGGACTAAAATATAGCTATGACATTCCCCTGAAGATTTACAACTGTTAGAGCCTTTGCACAGCTCCCATCTCAGCGACCTTGGTAAAACATTTGACATTTTCTGGGTGTGACAGAGGATGCAGAAAAAAAGAGAAAGATGAGGATGTTCTCCTGGACTAGTTCTCCTTTGCCTCGCTGAAAGAATAGCTGAGACAAGAGGGGAGGGTGCGAGTGGGAGGGAACCATGGAAAGGTTGATGTAAATTCATTTTTAAAAGCCAAACAGATGAAAATAATTTTCACAGCCCCACAGCTGTTCCATGTATTTTCTTTGGACCAAGCCTAAGCAAAATGCAGTGCAGATAATAGCCCAAAGTTTGGGTAGATAAGCGCTATATAATCAAGTCAGTGGTGCAGCCCCAGCATCAACCCTTCCTGGCAGCTGGTGTGCTCAATGACATATGAGCTCTTCTCCCCTCTCAGGGCCCTATTACTCCATCTGACACAGGCTGCCTGGGGCAAGACACCATCCTCAACACATTGCCATTTACTGATCACTCTCCTCTCCTGACCTGAGCTCTAGGTGAGCTGGAGAGGATGGGCAGTGCTCCTCTGGGCTTTCCCCAAATTCCTACCCACATCTTTCAGCATGAAACGTGCAAGAGAAGAAAAACCAGAAGGAACGGATGGAAGTCCCAAAGCTGCTCTCTCCAAGGCAGCATTGCCAAGCCTCGGACCACAGAAAGGACAGACGGACTTACAGATGTGTTTATTCTCAGTTATTTTCCTATAAACCAGCCTGGCCAACAGCTGGCTAGTGCTTTCTACAGCTTCCACTGCACTTTGTGGAGCAAGACCTTACACTGACTTTTAAAGTCTACAAAAATTTCTGTTTTGGAGCCAGACAACACATGTCCAGGAACTTACTGTTGTGCTCTATGTCCTGGTGCCAGGTAGGAAGCAGAACTGCCTTTTCTGCCTCAGGGAAAGCAGAAGGGTCCTGGCATGCTGGGTCTTCATGGGCAGGATCCAGTACAAAGTGATGGTGTTCCTTTGCATTGGCCCCAGCCAGTTCTCCCTCTGAAGTCAGCCTGAGCCCATCCCTTGTCCTCATCTGGATCTGGGACTAGCCTCAAAGAACCGATGCGGAATATAAAATGCTGCAATGCTTTAAAGAGTCCGAGCTGGCATCTTTGCCTGCCGAGAGGTTCCTAAATTCCTTGCTCTGAATGTTTACTCTGGGACAGTTTCATTAAATAGAAGTGTTCAAAACTGCTTTTATAAAAATTGCTGAGTCTCTGAAGCAATACTTTGAACGAATGTAAGTGGGGTGCACGGAAAACAATTGCTGAACAAGACACCAAATGGGACAGATTGTATACGCTAAGGTTTGAAGCGGGCTTAGGGCATCCAGGCTCAGCAACTTGCATTCCACACTGTATTTAACCTAAAAGCCCACCTGAACCCCTTGGGACAAGGAACAGGAGATATGGAAGGTCTTCCCTGTCCTCAGGACACTCCCCTTGGCATAGCTCCTGTCAGCACTGGGCTATCGCATTGCACATTGTTTATACACAATGGCACAATATAAAACCCATTTAGAAACTGGGCTCGCTTGCTGCTATTAAAGAATCCATCAGTGAATTTCATTTTTTATTGGTTTAGTTACAAAGCTCACAGCAGTATGTTGTATTTGTTTTTCCAGAGTGCCAATAAAAATCTTATTGATTAAAAAAATTGAGAGAGGGAGAGAGAGAGAAAGAAAGAAAAAAGAAGACATGAAAAGCTGACCTGGTATAACCCACGCAAGCACTGAACCTCAGCAATGCTATATAAAAAAAAGCCAAGGGGCAGCGAAGCCAATTGCTGAGCAAATGCTCAGCTGTGGCTGCAACCGGCAACGATCAAAACCTGTTCATGGAAGAATTTTGCTTCATAAAAATAAGTGCAATCAAGCCCAAATATATTAAACTAGGCTTTGTCATGGGTCAGTTACTGAAGATGAAGGATGGTAGAACTAAAGCACTGAGTTCCTGACCTGCACTTTCACGGGCCCAGTCCTGCCGTATGCAGTCAGTACTGCTGGCTCCAGGTGTTTATGGTGTTGTGTTGCCATATTGCTCTAGAGATGTCAGGAAAAAAAGAAAAATCTATATGTGGTATTTCTCTACACACTTTTCCTTTTATCATTTATGGCCACGCATACATCTCAAAATGAGTAGCCTTTGGCAGGTATGACCTACAACCTTATTTGGCCTTTGTCCAGTTCTGCAACCAAATGGAAAATTATGGGTGAGGTGAAAATTACCATTAAATACTCTAAAGACAACAATCCCAGTGGTATAAACATTATGCAGGCACCACATCATGATGCAATCACATAAGGGGGTAGCCACGTTGCATCAGGTGTCATACAGAAAAATTGTGGACATGTCCTAAGCCATGGCCACTAACTCCCACACAGTGAGAAGACAGTGTGATTGTATTCCAGTTATGATCTAGGTTTCCAAAATGATGTCTATGAAGGGCAACTATAATATTAAAGTAATTCAGTCATATAAGTTTAATTTCCCATTACATGGTCTGTTCACAACTCTACGTAACAGCAAACATATTGTAACTACATTATTGTGAATGGACTTGTAATAAGAAATCAAATTTATATCTTTAGAGGAAAATAAACATGAATGCATAATTTCCTAGATGTATAATGTGAATTTTATATTTAACAGAGCTGGTTAGTATTCTTTTTAAAACAGGTGAATTCTGCTCTTTTTCATAATTTATTTCTTTGAATATAAATTTGTGCAAGTGCTCTTTTTAAGAACAAGTGATTTAAGAAAATGAAGCAGTTTTCTTTAAAATGACACAATTTCTCGCATTTCAGTTAAGAGAATTCATTCTTAAAACATCAGATAAAATATATCCACACGGTTCTAATATTTTAGAAAGTTGCAAATGGAGTCAAGACAATTATTTTGAACATTTTAATTCAGTTCCAAATTTATTTTTTTATCAGCCTTCAAAAATAAGTGCTGTTTTATTCATAAGTGTTTGCTCAGATATTTTATCTATTATAGCTTATGGCATATTAATGAACTGCTCAATTTGGCTATTCATAATTAGTAACCCATTCTCAGTGGGCCACCATAGTACTAGGAAAGAATATCACAGTGTCATGAGAGCTGGTATGAAGGCTTGGGTTTTGGTATTGAATCCACAGACATTCATAAACCCAAACTTTGTCATTTTCAGCTATCTTTAGAGGACCATGAGTCCTGCTCAAAATCAAACAGCTTATATGTTGCTAAACCTTTTATAGTCTTCCAAAACTCTTCAGTCTGGGGCACCTCTAACTTGGGAAACAAATTAGGCCAGCTACCATGGAACAGGTACTTATCAATATCTGCGTGGGTGGATACCGATAGTACCTTTAATCACATTCAGATTAATCCTCTTGGGAAACAAGCCATTAATTAATCCACAGAAGACAGTTGAATAGGAGCATCCACCCTGGGCAGTATTGTGCTTTGCATTAACGCACCAGCTCCCTCTCCCTCCACCCAAACTCTTAACCTTCAGATAAAGCAGTGTTAACTGAGTGGGGAGTTTGTCCCAGTCAAAATCTCCAAACTCTTGGGTAAAATTATTAAACTGTATAAGGGCAGAGGCTTGTATTTCCTTTCCTTCTTCTTGTGGGTGGGAAAAGAACAGCCTACACATACAATACAGTGCAGGAAAACTTTTGGGATTAAAACATGATATGCTGTATTTCAGCAGGGATTTAGACAGGTCTCACAGAAGAAGGAATGCCTCCCTTGCGAGCTCTAAATTACCTCGGTGCTTTTCTTGCTTTCTTCTTTCACCAGGAGCTTTCATTTGGAGACAAGTCATTTGCCACCGGGATGCATACAGAAAAAGCAGCAAAAATCAAAGTACTATTTTTGCAGAGACCTTTCTCTTTCCACCCTGTCGGCAGAAAAGATCTTACACGGGCACAAGAAGACTATTATGCTAAGTCTGTTCCCAGGACAGGAAAAGTCCTCTCCCGTCCTCATTAACATTGTACAAAGTATTTCAGGCTTGCAAGTGCTATAGGATAGGCTTGACAGACATGACTGTTGACCCAAAATATTAGCGAGGATTGGAAAACAGCTGGCTGAAACTTTCTGAACACGATCATCAGCATAACTGCCAAAGAAAGCATCAGCAACCGTTACTTCATGAACCAACATGCGATTTGCAGAAATACTTACACAGCTTAAAAAGTCTAAATTCTGCTTTCACAGGGGCTTAGTCACTACAAAATAATTTAGGTATCTCAGTACATTTGAAGGGCTGGCCTCTCCAAGAGCAACTTTCAATGGAAATGAGTTGTTGATTATGAATTTCAAAGAGGGAAATTCCTGCTACAACCAAAAGCTCCTGCAAAACACATTTCCTCCAGCATTACCCCTACACTGCCACTCAGATAAAGCAAGCTGAAACAGCAATATCAAACGTCTGAAGGGAAGGAGGGGTGGAGACACTGCCCTCTATATCAGGAAATGAATAGAGTGAAGAGCTGTCTTTGAAGAGTAGCCACGAACAAGTTGAAAGCTTGTCAGTCAGAATAAAAGACTAACGCAGTGAAAGGAACTTTGTGGTTGGTGTATACTACAGTCATCTAATCAAGCACAACCTACCAATGAAACCTTCTTCTTCCAGCTACAGGAGGCTTCATGCTCTCAAGCTCTCATCAGCTTGGGGGACTTCAACCACCTTGGAAAAGTAGCATGGCAAGCTGGAGGTAATGCAGGAGACTCCTAGAGGGCACTGAAGATAATTTCTTAACCCATCTAACAGACAACCCCACCACCTGAGGGGATGTGATAAAGGATCTGATGATCACCAATACCAGTGAGCTCATAAACAATGTCAAGATTGGAGGCAGCCTGGGCTGCAGTGATCATGCGCTAGTGGCGTTCAAGGTCCTGATGGATGTGGGACAGGTGAGGACTATAGTCAGGATCCTATATTTTGGGAAAGCAGACTTCCAACTCTTCAAGGAGTTACTCAGTAGGATCCCCTGAGATATGGTCCTCAGAAACAAGGTAGCTGAACAGAGCCAGCAAATATTTAAGGATGCTTTCCATAAAGGGCAAGAGCACTCAGTTCCCAGGCACAGGAAATCAGGCAGGGAAGGGAAGAGATCAGCGTGGTTGAGTTGAGATCTGCTAGTCAAAATGAAGAGCAAGAGGGAACTGCACAGGTAGTGTAAGTGGGGACGGGAAACCTGGGAAGCATATAGGGACGCTTCCCAGTTGTGTAGGGATGGGGTCAGGAAGGCCAGGGCACAGCTGGAGCTGAACTTGGTAAGCGAAGTGAAAACGAACAGAAGGGCTTCTATGAGAACATCAACCAGAAAAGGAAGGTTAAAGAAAGTGTACCCCCACTAATGGTTTAACATGGTGACCTCATATCAACAGATGAGAAGACTGAGGTACTCAACATTTTTACCTCAATCTTCACTGGTAACTGCTCTCCTCACCCCTCCTGGGCCAATGGACAACAAGATAGGGACAAGGGGGGCAAAGCCTCTCCCACTGTAGCAGAGGATCAGGTTCATGACCACCTGAGGAACTTGAACATATAGAGTCTATGGGACCTGATAAGATGCATCCAGATTCCTGAGGGAATTGGCTGATGTGGTGGCTGAGCCACTCTCCACAATGTTTGAGAAGTCACAACAACCGCAAGAAGTCCCTGGTGACTGGAAGAGGGGCAACATTGTGCCCATTTTTAAAAAGGGTAGAAAAGATGACCCTGGGAGCTACTGACCTGTCAACCTCATCTGTGTGCCTCTGAAGATTTTGGAACAGAACCTCCTAGAAGCTATGCTAAAGTGCATGGAGGACAGTGATTTGAGACAGGCTGAATGGCTTCACCAGGGCCAAGTCTTCTCTGACCAATCTAGCGGCATCCTATGATGTAGTAACCACAACAGTGGACAAGAGAAAACCAACCAATGCAATCCATTTGGATTTTGGTAAAGCCTTTGACACAGTTCCGTCCCCTCTGGCTGCCCTAACATCTTCCCCTCTAAATTGGGGAGAGGAGGATTTGATGGGTAGATTGTTCAGTGGATAAGAAATTGGTTGGATGGTCATATTCAGAGAGTAGTGGTCAATGTCTCCAAGTCCAGATGGAGATATGTGACAAGTGCTGTCCCTCAAAGGTCTGTAATGGGACCAGTGCTGTTTAATATCTTCATCGATGATGCAGACAGTGAGATGGAGTGGAAGTCTGCAGACCACACCAAACAGAGTGGTGCAGTTGCCACAGTGGAAGGATGGGATGTCATCCACAAGGACCTGGACAGGTTGCAGAAATGGGCCTGTGCGAATCTCACGAGGTTCAACAAGGCCAAGTGCAAGGTCTCAAACATGGCTTGAGGCAATCCATGGTTTCAATACAGGATGGGGGATGGCATAATTGAGAGCAGCTGTGAAGAGAAGGACTTGAGAGTGTGGATTGATGGGAAGCTCAACAGTAGAGGACTTGGCATATTAGCCTGGAGCATAGGCAGGTAGGAAAATTGAACTGAAAAGGCATATCCAAAGAGTTTAGATTCTGAACTCTAAAACAGCTCTGAAAGTGAAAGCAGGAAGTAAAATCACTAATAACCACAAATCAAGCAGCAGGCTGAACACTTTGTCATTTAGAAGCCTTAGATCAGTGGTTGGAGTGGCATTATTTGAATTTAATGGGCACACAGTAAAGAGCTGTTTAATTAAGAACTGAAAACTTAGCACGAACATTTAAAGCCCCCTTCAAGTTGCTGTTTGCTTTTACATATATTAGTAGCTAGAGCTTGCTGGAGATGCTCCACTGAAAGAAATTTTGGAGTGACAAAAACTCAAAAATTTTCTCCATGAAAATTTCCATTTCATTAACTCCAAAAATCACAGAAAAAAACATTAAGCAAAATACTGCATTTTTAATTGGTTCAATATTAATGGAACACACACACCCCTCCATAAGTTGATCTGTGATGATGTATAGCCTCATGTAAATCTAAGATTTGATCGCTAAAACTCTGACTTTTTTTTGGCAAGCTGGGCTCTTTGCTTGGATTACCCAAGGTGCAGCACCAGAATCCTCCTACACTGGGCCATTCGGAAGATGTCTGAAGGAAGGTGGCTTTTTTCCCCCACAGTGGCCTCTCATCTCTTATCTGAACAACCACTTGCTGAAAACAGCAGGAAAAAAAACCCTTCTAACAGATCATAAAGAAATTCTTTAAACAGTAATAGAAAGACAGCATGTGACAACCAGAGTAGTTGGAAGCTTCTTTTAAAAATTTGCAATAGAAACAAGGGGTCTGAAAGTCACTAAATTCACCGATGGTCTGCCCACAGAGACCTATGGCACAGTTTGAGAAGTGCTGCTCATGTTTTGCTCAGTATGACCATAATGGCTTCCAAAAGCCAGGAAAAATACTATACTCAAAATGCCAAAGCATTGTCATCATCTACAGTGCCAGCTGAGCAGGCTAGTGAACTCATTTCTGCTTACCAATAAATTTTTATTTGGTTTTCCACTGTGAGATTAGATCATGCAGGATAAGTTCACCAAATAATACTGTAAAAAAAGAGATTAACTCAGGCAAGATTTTCATCGGTCATTGAAATAAAAAAAAGCTCTCTGTCAAACCAGTAGAAATGAATTAATGTTGAACAGTCGAATACATAAACTTTTCTGCAAAAATGCTTTGGGATGAAAAAAATTATTTATTGTGCCCTCTAGGGAAATATACCTTGTCAATCCCTTGTCACTAAATCACTTGCTAACAGTTATGGTGTGAGGTAAATTACTGTTTAGCCCCGATGAGTTTAAAGACCTTGATGCCTAATGAATTCTCCTATTCATACTAGAGGTCACATCTGCACTAGAGCTCTCTTTTAACAACCTGGTGCTGAAAAGACCCGATGTAATTTTATTATTTACTAAACAGGTGTCAGTAATCATATCTAATGATGTCAGAAAGCTTGACGGGGAACTCACTTTAAGATGACTATCTGAGCCAGCACTCATGATCATAAAAAGCCTCTCCTGTAGGTAGTAATAGCCTCACATCACACTTGTCTCTAGGATAGTGAGAACTAGGTAATGCCACTGTGAACAAGAGCAATTACAGAGGATATTTCATAATCTGACGGGGTTAATTCTGCAAACCTCATTAATGCAGCTCATCTACTGAGCTTTTGTGGTTTGTTCCATGGGAGGACCCTTTCCTCATGCAACACAACATCCCAGTAAGCATGTAGCCCTAGGTGCTTATTTCCCCACCAAAACATGCCTGGGGCTATTCCAAGGGAAATTCTGTTCAGCTGAGCATCACCATTTGAATAGAGCAAAGGGCAACACATCTTGCTCATCCCAGTCACTGAGGGTGAGAAGCCAAAGTGATACTTTACTTTAAGAGATAATGAAAGAGTTTCTGCAGCTCTTCACTGGCATAAACTAGCCTGAAGGCTTTGTTCACTTCCCGAGGCTGAGTGCTGCTTCTCTCCCCCCATACCTGGGGGCTGCAACAAGCCTACCGCCTGCTGCAATTAAATCAGATGTGGAGGTGTTCTTACATACAGAGCAGCTCTCTTATGTGCCCTTTGGGACCTTGGCACCTCCAACAGCCCAAGAAATAGGAGGGCACAGCTTGGATGCTCTCTACATTACACTACTTACAGCACCTACGCAAAACTATACTGGCCTCGAACAAATGCTGCTGGAGTTGGCATTGTGCATGTCCCAAGCAACCACTAGCTTGACAAGAAAGAAATAATACTATAGGTAACCAGGACTTTAATCTAAGAATATCTTAATTTCATTGATAAATAGTATTTGGTGTTAACAACATGGTATTTTAATTGTTTTATGTTCAGTCACTTGAGCAGCATTAGTCTGTGGTGGGTTCACAAAAGATTTTGGCTATGTAACACTGTTCCCTTAGCAGGAGGGAAATTAAGAGCAAAAAAGGCAGGAAAGCTGGCTACTGGTGAACAGTGATGCTTGGGTCACATGTAACATGAGAGTACTCAACCCATATAGCTTTTTATCCTCCTAAACTAAATAATCCTAAATAGACTATTGAATATATTACTATTTAGAGAGAAAATGTCTAGTTTAGGTAAATGAAACCTTTTACAGAAAATGTAAAAAAACTTCCAATTTCTACAACATGAAGAATATTTTAGCTGAAAACTTTCCAGTTTCAGCCACACACTGAAAACATTCCAGGTTATACTAAAAATGTTCAGTCTTTAATGACAATGTTAAATTTTCCATGGAAAAAAGAAGAGTTTCCCAGGTATGTTAATACACTGCAAGCCATATTCCTCGCTGTTAGAAACATGTCTGTCTGACTGTATCATCTGGGGCACTAATTTAACATTCATTGGCTAGAGTTTTAGCAGGAGATTGCTTATTTTCATCAGACAGGTAAAACACTATCAAACTGCTGTATGGGCATTCATTCAGACAAAATCATCCCCATTTGTTCATCTTAACTTGTGAATTAAAGGCAATGTTAAGTGGCATTTGAATTCACAGCAAGTTAGCTACTAGTTATGAGATCTCTGTGTGGGCAATACTACTTGGCACTAGGACATGCTGGTGATTTAGTTGAACACGCTTTACAAAACACATAACATTAAATCACACACTTCTTCAGACCTGAGGAAGAGCTCATAAGCATGAAAGTTTGTGTCTACTTTTTCCAGCTACAGCAGTTGTATCTAATAAAACACATCACCAAAGGTCATGTCTTGCTGCAGAAAACGAGCATTGAATCAACTGATGTGACTGCACTTCGTAAAACCAGGTTTCCAACTGCATAGCAATAGATGGTAGAAGTAAATTTTAGTGCTTTTTTTTTTCACTTAAACAGAACATTTTCTCCTCTGTAAGAACTAATTTTCCAGATCCAAGCCTATGTGTTTTTTAGACTTCCCCCCCTTTCAATTTTGTTACTAGGTATTTAGCTCTTCCTTCCTTAATGGGGATTTAATAAGACCCAGCTGACAAGTGCTCAATGAAGTGACCAAGCAGCACCTGAAAGAGATGGGATGTAGCATTCACATAAAATGCTTGAGTATAATCATTGTTATTAAAAGGATAACCAAATGAATTCATAGTGATGGGGCACTTATTTAAGAGTGTTTCCATAGCTGTTACACATCAGGAAAAATAGGGAAGTTAGCTCATTTTCTCCAATCCTAAATAACCTTATAAACTCACCAAAGAAATTAATTAGCCAATATTTCTTGAAAATTCATAACAGTTTCCATTTTTCTGTGAGATAATTCCTTAGTGCATTCTGGTTTTTAGCTTCCTTCAAGTCTGGATCATTTTGATGTGTGAACAGACATTTTGTGTTTCCATGGGCTATTTCCACAGGTTCAAATATCTTATGTAATTGACATTTTCCTGCTTACAAAAGCTGTCAAACTTAAAAGAAGCAGCAGCTGATTGATAAAACATGGGGTTTGCCTGTAACTTAACTTCATTGTTGGGGCTTACTGCTCAAGCCCTGCATAACTCCTCTTTTCAAAGTGACATACATTCTGGCTTTTGGTTTTGTGGTTAGGGTTTGGGTTTTTTGTATTTTTTTTGTTTGTTGTTTTTTTTTTCTTTAGCATCTATCTTTTAAGCTATTTTTATAATTTATTGTAGCAACTGTTTGGGGTTTGGTTGGTTGGTTTTTTGGGTTTTTTTTTTTCCCCTTACAGGTAGACCTCTTCAACAATTTGCTTCCACTTTAGGATTACTACTCCCTAAATCAAGGACTGTAACTTGACATTATAGTCAAGTCTTCCAAAGTCAGCTTAACAATCATTCAGTAATATTTACATTTTACAATCCTGACTATAAAAAGAGAAGGGAAAAAAGCATTGAGAGCCCTGACATTTGCAGCATCTACAGAGGACAGCAGCTATACAGGCCATAAAGCAAACATTGCAGATGGTTTTTAGTAGCAATGAAGCCCACGATAACTATGAAAGGATCATTTCTTCTAGCAATGAGAAACACACAGAAGTGATCTAGAGCCAATTAGGTTCCTTTTATAGGCTTTAGTAGGTCTTGCTTGTGATAAAGACATGAGCAAGTTGGTATCATGCTGAAATGACCAGTATTGGCACAAATGGGAATGCTTTTGCCTCTGTACAAACCATCACTAATATGGTGCTTCATGAGAGGCAGCTATATACATTTTCCACCTGAACACCACTGATTTATGATGCAGACACTCAACAGTGCCATAATGGCACTTCACCATTATAATCCTCCAAGCTCAGAGAGAAAAGACAGGGTCACACCGCACTTCCACTGCCTTCAGGTTTTCCCTGCATTTCAGCAGTGCAGTGTCCTGGTTTCCTTCACGTGGGACACAATTTGGATGTGGGAGATTAGTGAGAAAATTTTCAATAAAACCATAGAGCACAACAGAGTTGCAAAATCTGTCCTCTGCCTACGCATGGCTCTCACATGGAGATCACCTTCAACAGCCTTTTCTTTTCCCTTGTGGAAGCTCCCTCCACTCAAAGGTGGCTCAAAGCTGCTCTGTGCTTTAATTTTTCCCCACTGTAACCAATGCAGTCTCAGCATTAATTCAGCTCAATTGCCCTGAATAGGGATGGATTAAAGCAAATGCCAATTTTTTTTTCTGAGTCACAACCCAGATACAGTAGTTTCACATGCCTTTGGCAGAAAAATGTTATTGCTTTCTGAAGCAGTTGTTTTTTCAGTGACATGACTTCCTGCAGGGGCGTTTTAATTATTGTTGGTGTATCACCTAGCTTAGTTATGTATTGCTTTGAAGTTGTTCTTTGTGTCTGATAGTAAGAGGATGGAAAACAAACATGATTGTGTTTATTCTCTTCCCCTTGCCCTGCATGGGCTTGGTGCAGCCGGTTTTTGGATTACACAAACACAGAGAGGATGGTAAAGGAGGTCCAATAGAAAAGGCCAGACAAAACACATGTACCTCACACATTTAAGCTGGCAGGTGCTTTCTCCTAAGCTGTCCTTATTAACAGTTTTGTATAGACCTGGAAATGGCAGGTCAGGCCCTAAGGACAGAAAATTGCTGAAAGCTAAGCAGTGCATCCATGAGTTTAATGACTATTTCCAGCTGGGAAAAAAAAAAGGCTTCTGATCAGTGTTGTACTGGATGTTGGGAGCCACTTCACTGTGGCAGAGAGGTAATATTTGCAAGCATTTGCATATAACTGCATGAAGTGATCTTCCAGCCACCCACAAAACAGAGGCAAGGAAAGCTTCCTTGTTGTACTGCCAGGGTAGGATGGAAGGGCTCAGTGCTAGCCAGATGGCAGCAGAGTATGCACAACCTCCAGCAGGCAGATGAAGTGTGCCCCAGCTTGAGTTTCTGCTTACTTTGATATTTCTAATGGATATAGATATCAAGGGCTGAGATCTTGTTGCACTCAACTCAATCTTCAACTCAAACACAATCCACCTCCTCCCCATCCAGGTATACAGTTAAGAGAAAAATAAATAAATAAATAAGTCTATGATGAAATAATCACCAGAAAGGTGTTTTCTTTTTACTGAAAATAAAACCAAAAACCACTATCACAATTCAGAAGAGAGATGGTTACTCAAAGGCAGTGCTCCAGCAGCCGGATAAAACATTTCAAACAATCTTCTGCAAAGTACGTGCACGATGAAGCTGTGAACTGGGTCACTCATTTCAAGGGAATCCTCTCTCATCTTGAATGAATTTGAATAGCTTTCCAGTCAGACAGGAGAGATCTTGTAGGTTCATCAAATCTTCTCCCTACATACCAAAGGCACTAAAAGCAGGTATCATGAGAACAGCTTCTAGCAGAGGCAGTTATTATTAATGGTTTCTTCATTAACAGGGCAATTTCAGTCCTATTCTGCCTCTCCCATTGAGGACGGAAGTTCTCATCTTTCAAAAGCAATCTGAGCAAGCCATGTGAAGATTTCACCACTTGTGGCTTGGGAAAGTAGAGATGAAAGACTTCTAAGACCTTTTACTTCAGTTTGTTTTCTACTTTGGGATGACTATGACATTACTCACCACATGTGCCATCTTCCAAACCTAGGAGACCATACTGAGGAGACCCAGTGGTCTATATAACTAATATCTTTTTTTAGGGCTTTGCATTTCCATGTAGTTTTTGCCACTACAGCTGAGGTCCCAATCCGAGAGTTTTAAACTGGATACTTAAGGCAATATTTACATCAGGAGCTTCAAGAAAGGCTCACAGTCCTGTTTGAGAGCTATGTGAAGCTGCAATGCTTTCTGTATAAGAAACAGGTTTGAAAGGCTTTTTTTTTTTTTTTTTTGCCTTGAATTTTGTGCTGCAGTGAGGAAATACTTCAACGGGGGATGTCCATTCTGCTTCTTGCGAGAGCTGTGTAACAGCTCATGGGAAAAAAAAAAAAGTACAAATTCACAGAAAAAAATTCCTCCAGCTAGCTCTCCACTCCCGTTTCTCAACCCCACACACCTGGTGTTTAACATACACAAAGGGAATATCTTGCCTTTTCCCAGAACCTGAAATCTGAAGTTTAGCTGTAAGGCTGAGCAGGATATGAGCCTGGCATATCCTCCACTAGATGGTCCTCCTGTCTCCTCATTTGCTAAGGCTTGTTCTCAGGTTCAAAGCCTTTCCACCATCCCCCAGTGAATAAATCTCATTAAAGAGGAAGACAGGAGTCAACTCCTGGTGCCGAAACCCCTTGGCTTATATGCCACAGTCACACTGCCTGCCCACACCATGAAAAAACCATACTGCAATCCTATTGATTCAGACCCACAACAATCTTTGAACCCAGACAGATGTCCAGAGATGAAAGGGGAAATGAAGTTGTTGAGTTCCTTTCCTGCCATGACAGAAGCATACACACAAGTTGACTGCTTCCTATGGACAGCCCCACCCTCTGAAATTCTGAGAAAAAAGGGAAAAAAAAGGTCAACTAATGAGAATTGCAGGACTGTTCACACCACAGTAGTTAAGGTTGTATTCATTATAAATCTCCTTTTCAAGGTTTCTGTCACTCAGCCATAAAAATCATTCTGGGTTGAAACTTAACATCTAAGCTTTCTGCCCAAGGTCAATATTTTTGACAGAATTTGGAAACAATTGGTTTGGCAAAGTGCATCTGAAGTTTTAAGGAGTGCAAAAGAGAATAGTGGTTAGTGGTGTCAGATGCTATTATTTTATGCTCTTATAACTTAAAAACAACTAATTTAGGTTCTGTGGTTATTATTACTCCATAATTTCCTCTGAAATATTTGGCCCATTCCTAATAACAAACACCTGCAAATTGCTAGCACTGCTCTAAATAGAAAAAATTATAGCATTCCTGCACCAAATCTGCTGCCGCTATATATTACCTTAGTATCATTGCTGCCCGTTTACATCAGCTGAGGTGCTCACCCCAGGTGTTTAACAAAACTCATTTTTGATGCGTGCATGTGTCTGGTTGACTCCATTAGTTCTTAGCTGCATAGTTCCCAGGAATTTAGAAAGCAGATGATTAGGTAATGTCTTCAGTATCTGACAGAAGTGATCCTGCTCTCAAAGTCCATTGCTAGACATCACTTGTCTTCATGCATTGAAATCAGAACCTCTACCTAGAATGCGTAAAGTTCTCGGGGGGGTTGGGGGGAGCCTGTCACACCAGGAAGTTACACAGTCCTCGTTCAAACACAAATTTAAATCAGGCTCCCTCAGTGCAGTGAATCACATGTGTCCATCTGCTCTTATTTCACCTTTGGAGAAGCTGGTCTTTAATTCATCCTGCGTATGTTTTATGCATGACTGTATGTTTTGGAAGACACTGATGCTAAAGGGTGATAATGGTCAGAAGCTGGTTCTCCAGTGCTCTGCAGAAGTGTGGTACTTCTTTTTTTAAGCTCATGCGGCATTTTTTGGAGTGGGATCTTGAACGATATGAGTGGGATTTGAATATTTTCAGAGAACCTGATCACAATAATAATCTGTCCCCTTCTCCTCAATGCACCATCAAAAATGATATTTTCTTATTGAAAACTACTGCTTGGATAAACAAGTGCTTTGGAAGTGCTTGACTGAGTTATTCAAAACTCAGTTATTCAAAACCATTTGTACTAACCTGCGGAACAAACCCAAAATGCACTGTACCATATCATAGTAATGTTTTAACAAAGTATTTCTGCCTACTGCAAGTCTTCTCTAGCTCCTAGAAGAACTCACTCATTTTCATATTTCCTCCTACTTGCTATGCTGGGCACAGTACGTATGCACATACAGGCTATCTAAACTGGTTTTCCTTCGAAGCTTCTCATCAACACTAAAAATTAAATTGAATGGAGCAGCTGCCCACCTCTGCCACAAGTTTGATGACAGCTTGCAAAGCTTCCCAATTTTCAGACAGTTCTACCTGCACCAAATGATATCATTAGCTGAACTCAGACCTCTCTTTTTTTTTTTTCCACTTCTGTTGGCTTCACAGAATCATAGAATCACCAGGTTGGAAGAGACTCACCGGATCATAGAGTCCAACCATTCCTATTAAACACNCCTGTTCTCCAGCCCCCAGCTTCAACATGATCTTTGTTGTTTGGGGAACGTTGCTGCATTTTCATCTAGTTACCTCATCTGGGCAAAAGTGCTGTGAAGATTGTGGATATGAATCAAAATTGTAAGAAGTCAAAAAAATATTTTTGTGTTTTGAAAGTTTCTCATTCATATGCCCTACCGGAGTGTTTGGATTGGAACCTGAAGGCCTTTTGTGTAATGATAGTACCAGAAAAAAACCCCAACTTATTTATCTTCCTAGTTGGAGCAATCTGTTAGCTAGCCTGAGAACACGTACCTAGCATTGAACTCCTAAAATTCAGTGATTCTTTCTGTGTATCTTTTCCGCTCCCTCAAGTTTTTTGACCACATATAAAATAAGCTCTGCTCAGAGGAATGGATCCAAAGTAGAGCAACAGTAAAGGTTAAGCAAGTAACAGGTACAAGTCACTTGGATCCTTGCATAAAATTCACACTCTTTATGCACTTTAATATTGGTCTAAAATTCCTTGCACTGCCAGATCCTCTTTGACAATACATAGACAATATTTAGAAGGCAGTGATGGGATGCTGAAGTCAGCCTATCTGCAGGTTTTCAATGCAAAAAACCCACCTGCCAAAGATGGGTTTACTCACTCCTCTTGTCAATATGAGAATTATTAGGCAGATCCCACACTTATTAATTGTTCTGTAGCCATAACAGTCTCCTTGGCTTAAAATGTTATGTGTTTATAAATCAGCTTTCCCCTTAAAGGCCGCTTATCTAGATACAAAAGAGACAAACAACGAGGCTTCAACCAGTTACAATGATTAAACAGCACCATTTTTCTCCTGACCTTTGAAGCAGAAGGGCAAGGCCCTCAAGCAAGGCAGAAGTGACTCCTCCAGAGTACAGGCAATCAGTGCTTCTGTCCACAAGGAGAAGAAACCAGCAGGAGCACGTGCTGTAGTAGGTGCTGTTCGGAGGCAATAAAATCCTCCTTTGTAAGGAGCTAAAAGGCAACATGGGGTGCAGCAGAGACTAGTGTTGGTCACCAGAGACAAACACATCCACCTGACAGGAGTAGTAAATTGCATAGTGCTAAATGTCAAGAGAACTTCCCAAACACCAGTTGGTGAGTCCAGGAACTGTTTATGTTGGGTGGGGGGAAAGGTATCCATTCCATCTTGCAATGGGTTAAGCAGCTCTTACCCCTAAGATAAGCTACTTGCACTAAAATGTCAACAACTGACCTAAATTATTTAAGATACAGAGCAAAAGTGCCCTCTACTATTCAGGTTTCAGTGCACGGCTTAGGGAGAGTAGGAAAAAAACCCCAAAAAAGGAAAAGGATCTCTTCTCACCAAAAGGTGCTATACCATCCTGTCAGTCTATGAGGTATTTATGCCTAGGTTATTTCAAAACAACCCTAGACCTTACTGTTTGAAAGAGACAAGCTGAAAGCAGCATAGAAACAAATCTCCTCCTGAGTACAAGTTAAGATACTTGTGTTAAAAATAGCAGCTTTCTGCTTTGACACAGCAGCTATATCTTGTTCTTGTCAAGGTAGATTTTAAATAGCATTTCAGGCTGCAGCTACAGAAAGTACCTCTCAGCTACTATTTCAGAACTCTTCTTGGCTTTTTCCTCAACACTGTAGTGACAACAGCAGGCTCCTAAAAATACTCAGGAAGAAATATAAGAGCTCAATCCAACCATTACTTTCAGAATAATATTTGTAGATTCCTTATTTCCCTCTGCGATACCATCACATTTAATCATGAAAGTCAAGTTAAGGTTTTACTTGGCGTCTCTGTTTCTTGTGGTGTAGGGAACAGAAACTTCGGGCTTCTAACAGCTGTGGAGAAGGGCCTCAAATATTACATCATTTATCAGTAGTGTTTCCAGAAAAAAAGGAAACATTCCATGAAAAGATAATTTACTTGTCTTAATAATGTAAGTAGAAATTAAAGTGGAGAATTCCCTTCTGGCAGGATTTTTGACAGTTACCTTCATTTTCATCATTGCTGACTGCACATATCTACTTTGAAAATGAATACGGTTTCCACTTCAAAAGAGAAAAAATAAAAAAACACACAGGAAAAGAGTGTGAGAGGGACTCTGTCATAAAACCTCATTGACTACAATATTTTCTGGGAAGTTTAGCTGCTCTGAAGTCCAGATAGAAAGGGCACCTTGGAGAGTATTAGGGAAATGTTTACAGCATGTTCAGTAGGAGCACACATCAAGTTTTTGGCTCAATGTACCCCACCGAACATTTGAATAGATGTGCATTTAGGTAAAGAGAAGAAAAGTGATGGGTGCAAAACCATACAGTATATATACACATAAATTACATTTTTCCTAGTCAAAACCATTGGGGTTACTTCAGAAAAACAGATAAAAGCAAGTGGTAACCTGTCATTGAGAAAATTGGTCTCAATTCCCATGTTACCATTGCTGCTGCTATTAGTGGCAGGACCCAGTTTTCTCTACTACACTTACACCTCATCTGTACTAGGCACTGTAGGAAATCAGAAAACCAGAGATCCCTAATATCACTCTCCTACATGTACCACAAAAATGCACCCATAGATGGAAGGCCAACACTGGGAGAAATGAAAACCAGGGAGGCCAACAGTAGAGGGCTGAGCATTTGGATGCCTGTTCTTGGATTCTCCTAGGGAACATGACCTCTAGCAAGTCAGAAAAACTCCACAGAAAGCCAGTGGTAGAAATGGGAATCAAGATCACATCTCTCCTTCTCCTCACCACTCTGCAAAGTCTATAAAGTAGGAGGATACTCATGATGTTGAGCAAGAAGAATAGTATAGTGGTCTCCAATGAGCATAATCAAATTCAGCTTAGGGTTGCATCAATCCAGTCCCATTATAGTCTGGGAAAGCAGTGTGTCTTCAGCCCAAATAACCAAGCCAGGAAATACCCAAGGGGTTTTCACAACCACTGAGGTGCTCTCAGGTTCTTCAGAAGCTAAATAAATGTGGTTGAAAGTCATCTGACTCCTGGGTGGACACTCATGCTACTGGTAGCCAACGTGTCAAACAGCAGTATGATACCGTGGGAGCATGTCATTTTTAAGGAGAGAGTTGTTTAACTAAATTTCTGTGCAGAAATTAGTGTGTAGTCAAACCTGATTCTCTTGCTTAATGAGGACTTAGTTAATTATTGAAAAGAAAATGCCCAAAAGGGACTGGGATAAAACAGATTTTAGGTCAAGTATAACTACAGTCAGCACATGTTCCTTGATAATACTTGTAGAAGTGACAACAAAGTGGTTCCTAGTTGCCCACTAACCCTGATTACCTTTACTTTATGGTCCCTCCACCCAAGTCTTTAATTTTTTTGGTAGCGTGTGACCTGAGGGCCTGATCTCTCAGCTGATTTTACACTGTAAACCCAGCAGAATTTTAACAACTACCATGAGATCTATGGTACATATATGGTTTTAAATTAACAAATAAATAATAATTTCCAATTCTGTTGAGAATGAGAGGGTTCTATGCACAGCTTCCACCCACATAAACTAACTATTTAATGAATGCAGTTCAAGAGGAAAGAAAAATATCTGCAAGTCAAACTCAAACTGAAATACCCCACTGTTATTGCAAGAAGGTGGCTGGAGTGGAAAACTGTCATGGAAAACAGTCCAGTTAGAAAAGACAATGCTGTTTGCACAATGTATAAATTATTACATAATTATTTTTTACATGAAATTAGTTTTTGTAGACCTATGTGGGAACTCAGTCTTTTGGGATAAGCTGATGTAAACTTATCTACTGAAGCTATGTGGTACTCATTTTTGTCAGAATAATGCATTCAAAAATCTTTGCTTAGACAATGAAGGATGAGATTTGGTTAACAGTTGCAGTTTTAAATAAGGTTGATTTATGTTTTGTTGGTCTATACACTGCATATTTTGAAACATTTCTGTACAACCATGAGGAACAGAAATCCAAATGTAGAAGCACCAGACTTATTATCAGGATACTCTACTGATTATTTCAGACACAGAGCTTGGCTTCCTTACCCAAAGCACTGTCAAGCTCCAAAACAACTTTCTGCCAGCTCCTCTGAGGTGGTGGAGAGAAGAGGGCATTTCTGACCCTAGCAGAGCATGACTATGCCATGCTACCTTAAAGGCACATAGGTCCAAATGGTGAAGTGAGCTGCCCAGAGGAGAGTGAAGACGGAGCTGGGAGACGGGAGCACAGGGACCTCACCCTGCACAGAGCTTTCAGGCAAGCTGAGAAGCTATGTTTGACTTGGTTTTGATCTCCCTTCAGTGGGAACTGCAAAATATTAGATACTATAATTAAGACTATCAATATAAGGATGAGGAACAGCTGAGAGAGCTGGGGTTGTTTAGTCTGGAGAAGAGGAGGCTGAGAGGAGACCTCATTGCTCTCTACAACTACCTGAAAGGAGGTTGTAGAGAGGAGAGAGCTAACCTCTTCTCCCAAGTGACAGGGGACAGGACAAGAGGNTGATTCTATGATAACACAATGCTGCATTCCTCAGGTTCACCCTGAATAGTAGATATTCAGCCTAGAATACACAGACAAACCACGGCCTGAGAGACCACTGGCAGAAGGTGGCCACTTCCATGAGTATGTGGCTGGGAGTTCAGGTCCCTGCCTCAGTCACAGGGCTAAAGTGGTATATTTGTCCCTGCCTATCTGGCTGTGTCCATTCAAGCAACATCTCTAATCCCCAATGAGACCTCTACAAACCCAACACAGTCAGGAGCACTACCATTGCTTTGCTCCCCTTGTAGGATGGCTGGAGTGGAAACACCAAAGCCTCCTCCCTGGGACTTCAGCTCAGGAAGGGGCAACCAGACCTAAGTAGTTTAACGGATGTATGATCCCCTGCACAGAAGCCCTTTATGTGGAATCAATGAACCACTGGCTGTTTTAAATCTCAAACAAAATATATGAGAGTTTTGATTGTGGTTTGAAAAGAAAACGGAAAGGAACACATTGGAAACGTAACAGATCTCACCTAACAAGATCCCCACGAGTGCTGAGGATTAACACACTGTTTGCAATTCTTCCTGAATACTAACAGCTTTGTTACATGGCTCATTACAAGCCTGAGAGCTCTGTAGTTTCACTGCACTATTTTAAACCTCAAGAACTCCTTGTGCTCTTGAAAAAATAAAATGCCCATGTGAACCAACATATCTGACTTGTCTTCAGAGTGCCTGTTCCCTCTGATCTGGCATCAATGCAAGGAACTGGATAGTTTTACATTAGTCCCACCTTGTGGGGTGCTCAGCACCATCTCCAGACATTAATGTGGCTTTATGCTACCTGAAGAACTTCTTCTACCCTTGTATCCCACTTCTATTTTCTCCCCATACTTATGATTTCTAGCAAATCACAACCCTCAGGCTTTCCCCCTTTCTGAAGGGCTGGGATCCAGCTGGAAATTGTTATGCTGGAAAACAAAATGAGGAAAGGAGTAAGCTGGCAGCACGATCCCTTGGCAACTATCACTGGAAATAACACTCCCCTCTAACTCACAGAATTGCAGAGTTCAGATTTCAGGGTGATTGCTGCCTCGGTTCACGCCAGTGCACCTTGCAATGACACATCAGTGCCCTACTCGGGGATGCTCCAGCAGCAAAGTCCTCCAGAGGACTTTGATGGGTCTTAGTTTACAGAAGGATGGGGTTTTTTTGACCCAATGCTGTGTAAAGCCTCATCAGATATCTATGCTATCTACAACATAAACTACCACAAACTAAAAGTGACTAACTGTTCCCAGAAAAGCTGCAATTTTTCTCTAGGTATTTACACAGCTCTTTGCCATAGATAAGGAATTATGATAAGAATTCAAGTGACTGTGTTAAAAAAAAAAATCAACCAGCAGTTTACTAACTCAAGAGGTTTCTCAGGAAGGAGCTGTGAAAATGTAGTTTTGGTGTCTTAAAAGCAGGGATTGACACTTTGAGCCAGGGTTACTTCTCGTGTTGCCTGTAGCAATCTAGGCAAGTCACAGCTTTGGATCATTACAGCTCTCATTTCTGAAAGAAGAACTGAGGTGATTGGAAATTAAATAATAGTAATAAGGATACCCTTTCAATCACAAAATCTCAACCAACTGAAACAAGGACATTTTACAGAAGAAATTTCAAGCTGGTGTCCAGGACAGGTCCTGGGAAAATCCACTTCAGATAATTCTGCTAGACTGAAAACCACCATGCTTTTCAGCTACCTAGAGAGGAATTGTGAGTACAGTGGGTTTCCTCCACCTCACACTGACCTGGAGGTGGCAATCCCAGTCCTACCAGTCTCCTTGCTGTGACCCTCCCAGGGATACCAGGAAGTCCTGAGATTTGGGTATTTCAGTATTTTGCCAAATTGGAGGCAGCAAAGTGGTCATTCACCACGGAGGGATTTTAAGACACCTTGAGGATCTGTTCCTTCAAAAAAGCACAATGTCTAAGCAATCCCTCCTCTCCAAATAGCTGGCATAGCTTGAGTTTTCTAAAAGGTGCAGAAAAAAAACCTTTTTTTAAAAAAAATTTGAATCAGAATGAAAACTTGGAAAAAAAAAAACCAACCAAAGAAACCCCAAACCAAACCACACCACCTAAAAAGAGGGCAGCATTTCAAGTTGGACAGATACCGAGAACTCGACCAGCTACAACCAGACCTGGAAGGAGCCCTGGAGCTGTCCCCTCCCCATCCCTCCTGGCCAAGGTCCATGACTATTGCAGGGAGCAATCTGCTCTGCAGAAAGGTGTAGAGTACATTTTGCTCTCCTCTGCTCCCTCCCCACAGCAAGGAAGTAATTCAGCTCTCAAATGCTTGTCTGATCTTTGGGAGGTGCTAATTTTAATATTACATTCCCTCCTTCTCTTTCCAGGCCTTTGCTCCTCTATTTTCATGCTGGAGATAGGATCAACTCCACCGAATCCTTGTGGCACGTACAGATATAGCATGTGTTTCCTTGCTTTTTTGAGTTTTGCAACAAGACATGTGGACACTGCCTGGCACAATGGGACCTTGTTTTTTGTTTGAACATCTGTGAGCAGCTACTACAGGAATTGCGTGACACTGCTTAAGAAACGTAGATGATTTTAACTTAACAGAGCTGCCTAACAGCCTCAACAAACAGGACCTATCCATGCCCCAAAGTTTTGTTCTAATTTTAGGAAGTGTTTGACATCACACAGTGCTAAACCATCCAGTCTGAAATTAAGAGGCTCACTTTGGACTTGAAGGAGGGCTGTTATTTCAAGCCCAGCCTCTCTGATGCAAGGGCTTTGCAGTGAACAGTAGCAGAGCAAATACTCCTGTGTTTTTACCCCTTGTGTACAGGAAATTCTACTTTTCAGGGACTTGTACGCTGAGCAGAGTGGATCCTATTTTTCTGACACACACACATGCTCCCTTTCTTTTTCTGCAATGACATTGGCATTTCTTTGGAAGATGTCAAGTTGCAGAAGGGTTCAACAGACTCTCCCCACTAAAAGCCCAGTTCACAAGTGTCAACCCCAACTTGGAGTTCAGCCCTCAGTCAGAGAAGCAGTAAAGCTGGCAGGCTTAAGTACTACAGGAATGCTAACATGGCAGATCTGAGAGAGTTAATTTGGTCAGAATGCACTCTAGTAATGTTTATGTTTTAGATAAAGTGCCTACAATGTTGCAGCTTGCCCTTCTGACCCCATTTCCTCATTTGTGTGCAGCTCAGAGAAAGTGATACTTAATTCCAAATCTTTGCTTTTATTAGCTCCCAGAGAGGGGTAGGATTTCATCCCAGCCTTATCTCTGTTATAAACATCCTGTTACCATTCACATCAGGGGGATATCTTTGGGAAAAATGATTAACTACGTTCCACCAGACACAGTGTCCCTCAATCAGTTTCCACAGCACATGGTGACTTTGTGCATGTGTTGTCAAACACTGTGAGCCTAATTGCTGCAAAAGGGGTGCAAATTTTACACGTGTGGAGGATTTTCCACAAAACAATGCTACCTGTGTATTTAAGAAAACAGACTTAAGTGCTGTATCTAGTCCTAGCCTTTCACACACAGCTTAGCCACAGAGGTCTAATTCTTCATTCTTTTACCTTTTGGTAACTCTGCTGCAAGCCATCTTTGATTATTTAAGCTACAAACAAGCAGGACATGAGCAGTGGTGCTTCTACAGCTCCATACTGGTTTCAGGGTCAAAAAATACTCAGGCACATTCTTGTAGCAGCATTAACAAGATTCATTTCATATCTCTGGAATAATTTAAACAAACAACTTTATGAAGTGCAGCGTCCTCCTGGAGGACACCTTCCTCATGTCCCACAGGTTACTATCACATATCATTACTCTACAGCAGCAACTTTTCAGTCAAGGCACATACTCAAAAACCTCTGCAACGCAGGCCACAGGAGGGACTGAGAAAGCAAGCCTATCTAGTTTGTCCAGTAATATATGTAGGTGGCATTTCTAAAAGCAGCCCTACCTCTAGTCTGCACATTTCAAAGGGTTTACAAAAACAAGAAAACCCTTACGCACACAGAGAACTTTCTCTGGATATACCTGCACATTATCAGTACACAATGCGAAAAAGAAAGAAACTTCCTGATAATGTATTACACTTACTACATGGCAAAACTGAACATATGTGGAAATGCAAGGATGGGATGCACAGGTGTTAAAGCTGCATTTCCCATATTCATTGGTAACTGACAATTCACAGAGGGCAAGAGGATGAGGTTTACACAGGAAAAAAAAATCACAGGTGCTCAGGCTGTCTGCTGTGGCTATTGCAAGTACTGACACACCAACTTCTTCCAACAACTTGACATCACCTTGTCCAGTTCTACCTTTTGGCACTGGCCCAGGACACCCACCTTACAGTTTCTTTATACAAGTGATCTGAGCCAAGTCTGTAAAAAGCCTGTATGTCTAACATTAAATTCTTGGATTCAGTCATTTGGGGAGATATTTTCGGTGTCACAAAGGGCAGGTAGGAAACTAGTTCTTGATTACTTTCCACCAGAGCTGCATGCCAAGTTATGCACACCTTTGGTCTAGAAAATAGATATCTTGCTCAAGTAAAATTCTGTATTTCCAAATGTGCTCAGCAGCGTTCCTCAATTTGGAGCCATGGTTCAGCTCTACAGTCTCTGGAAAGTGTCTGCAAGTACTTTTATATAGCATGTACTGCTTGGAGCTTGGGCTCAACCCATTCCCCATCAAAATACATCCAAACTCTGAAAGCAAACTTAAACCTGGGTCTACATGATCTTTACAGGTTGGACTTGTCAGACCAAGTCCTGTATTAACATATACATGGAATTCAGTGTCAAAAAGCAAAAAAAAAACCAAAAACCACAACTTCCAGTTTAATAATTGGAGTATTACTGTTCGGAAAATGACAATTCTTTTGTGTGGAAGTTAAAAAGAGATAAATTTTACTCCTTTTATTTATGTATATATTAAACATATATCTCTTTTGGGAATTCTTTTTTATTAAGTTAGCTGTTATACAAAGAAAAACTCTCAACAACAAAACATTTCCTCTCATGTTCTGTAACCAGGTTCTAATTGCTTTTGGAGGTTTGACTAAAATCAATAATTTGGGAGTTTAGTGAAAGCAAAACCTCAAAATGAAAATTCTAAATGTAAATCGAATTTTACATGGAAAGTTAGTTCCAGTTTCTTTCTTTTTTTCCTGTCCAACCAAAGACTGAAAGACATGAACTAAAACTGAGTATTTTGCAGAATTTCTTTCCCCCACTTTGCTGGAGGCCATTTTACATGAAGCATCTTTCTCATTTAATCTTTTAATTTTAACAGCCTTTGTATCTAATTAGACAATACACCCTCAAGGGGATGAGGAAAGGGAACAACCCCTGTGTTCTCCAGCCCTTTCAGCCTTTTCTGAAGCAGGAACAGAATGCCACACATTCTAGGGCATAATTGTGATCAGGGAAAGGTCCGTCTTTGTGCAGACCTAGAAACTTTGCCCCAGTGTCTTGCTCAGCACCAGATCAGGCAAACAGGAGCACTTTGGGGCCACAATGACACCAACTGACAGCAGAGCCTATCCCGCAGCTTCAGCACCGCATGGCCCACATTTTTCTGTACCACCTGGAAAGGGTCACTTTCAAGCAACCAAACAAGATGTTGATGGCCTGAGCTCAAGGAGCTCTTTCTATGAGGAGCCTCTTCACAGCCTCACTTTACAATGTAAAACAGCACCCTTTGTGATCAACAGACCTGGCCTCCTCAGGAGGAGGAGAGGCAGAAACATGGGTTCAGAAAGGGAGAAACACACTCAGAGGGGAGCAGCACGTACATGCTTATCTCCCCAACTGCCACTCCCCCCAACCCCAAATGGGATTAAAGCTCCTCCAGCAAACACTGTTCATTTCCCTAATTGGCATGCAGCCAAAAGATTTTGTCTTCCAGTTGTGAACTTTTCAATTTGTGATTCTTACAAGCTGAGCTTACAAGAAACTCTTTCCCAAAACAAAGTTTTTACTCCCTCTCTATTCCTCTTTCACCCTACCATTTCTGCTAGAGCAAAACTAAGCCCATTTATTGATCAGCCAACAATAAACAAAGGCTCAGTAAGTCCAAGGAATCCTTTAAAATCTGTGGTGATGTGGTCTCCTATCAGATTTGCTCAGTTTAACTACACTTCCCTCAAACACTACATCCTTAAATGTGTATTTAAACAGGTCTTGTCCTCTTGGGTACATTTTCTAATGACCTTTGTTTTAACCTGGTGCATTCACCAGTGCAAATGAAATGCTGCAAGCCATGTGCAAGTCACGAGTTTTGCTGGAGTAAGAACCTGATTGCTGATTCCAGTGAAAAACAGATCCAATCCTATATCTTTGCTTCCCAAAATCAGCTTGTCTGCTCTTTTTCCCACAGATGGTAAGTAACACAACATTATGCCCTGGGACATCATTTTCAACATGCACCATCTATGTGGGCAGAAGAAAATTATACATGCAATTTTTTTTAGTTTACATGGGACCAGGACATATCACTAAGTAGAAAAGCTTTCGAAATGAAGGTGAAAAGGTAGTGGAAGAGAACATCTGCTGCTGGTTGTTGCTAGATACAGTGCATGTGGGGGGAATGACTGAATTTCTATGTATCAGAGTTAAAAACAAGCTGGGAAAACAAAGCGGGACATCCGTACCTGCAGCATGAGAAGCATCTTTGCTCTGTGGCAGCAGGGGTGAGGAGAGCCAAGAGAATTTGAGGTTGGATAGTAAGGCAATACAACTCTGTTTACATCACAGGCAGATGATGGAACTTCATCTGGAATAACGTGCACATTTTCCCTAAAAATGAAGTAGATAGAAAGGAATTGAAGATACCAAGGGGTATAAAGAAAGTGAAAACTAGAAAAATGCACTCAAAATAGTACATAAGATAAAAAATAATGTCTTTTTGAAAAACAATCACCTCTCCTAAACCCCTTTTTTTCCTAGGAGAGGGTAGTTTCTTACTTTCATTTTACTTTGAGAAAACTGCTGATCTCCCTGTCCTTTTCTAAGGTCAAGAAACTCTTACTGAACTTCTCAGTACCTACCAGGTCTCAAAAGGAAGTAAGTAGTGCATTTTCTAAGCATACACTTAATTTTCACCAGCTTAACTGGGATATAAATATACATTTAAGATTGGGATTTTCCAGGACTTGGGCACCAAAAAAAGCCAAGCAAAATGTCCCATATTGGCCATGGGCCTCAAGAAGCATAAAACCAGTAACAGAAAGCAATAGCCCTTGGGATTTAGGAAGAAGGAAAGTAGCATCAGGTTGGGTTTAGACAATTCTGAGAGCTGGTGGAGCACAGGCTCTGCATCTCTCAATAAATCCTTTACTAAACTGACTAGACAAGCATATTCCAGGGCACAAATGAGGTACCAAATGGCATCAGACCATATCATGATGCCTAGCATCAGAGTGTAGCAGATAGGATTTGGGGACCTTCTGCCATCTACTTGGCCCTAGGGTTTGGTTTGGCCACCTGCTGTAAGGTTTGACTTATTCAAGTGATAAAGTAATTACCAGACAACATCCTCATCTTAACAAAAAGCTTAAGCCCAGCTTCACTCGCAGCAAATTGCCTTGCTTTAATGGTGTGCTGATTATAATCAAGAATGCACAAAGGTTTCTACAGCTTAAGCTCATTTTTTCTTAAAAAAACCCCAACCTTTTTCTGATTTAACAAACCCCTTTGTCTCATATCCACCATATCCACCTCTTCCCTATATTTTCTCAATAAGCGTGTTTTGGTGTTTAACTGAAGGAACTGTCAGCCTGGGTTGGAAATGCTGAGGCCTGACATTTCTAGATTAAATGTCAACCAGATGTTTGTGCACTTCCTTTCCAAGCCTTTCAAGAAGCTTCCCAATTTAGTATTGTATTTCAGTATTGGGGGAAGCCCAAGTTCATACCTTACTAGTTTGAGCTGAAAGAGTCTGAAAGCCTTGAGGGGGGAAAAAGATATGACAGGTACCTGAGTAACATGAAATACGATTCCAAACTGCAATCTACAATAGCTGGTATCCATCTTTTTTCTTTTTTAAATTCAATTTATTTGAAATCTGACTGAAATAAATCAGCTTCAACTACAGAAACTGTTTTTATATAATATTAACATTTTCTCTCAACTACTGAAAGAAGGGGAAAGCAGAATGGGAGGTTGCCCTTCCCTTAATCCCCTCTGCCAAGGTGCCACTGCTTCTGACAACGGAGAACAGGATACAAGGGAAAAACCGAAAAGGCATTTGTGCATGCAAGAGAGGAGAAAGTATTTTTGCAGTTGTAACTGTCTTCAAAACTCCTAGTCAAGATGCAGAAGGGCACCTTGGGCTTTCTTCTCTCTCGTCTCTCACCTTGCACACAGAGAATCCTCAGTTCCTGTTCTGTATAGTACTGTTTTTTTCATGTGTGTTTGATGTGTTTTGTGTGGTCTTTACAAAAAGGGGCTTGCTCTTATCATGCCTCTAGCATGTATTGTTTCAGACAGAGATGGGGAACTTGAAATGCCAATATAGTCAATTAGAAAGGACATAAATACTACAGCTCCAACATGTGGCTGAGAACTGTCTCTCATCCCAGAAATCCAGAGTGAACTTTCCTGGTTTTGCTGGTTTACTTTGATTCTAGTTTCTTGGTCAAAGTAACAATTTCTTAAATTGAATTTTCAATATTATGAAAGAAACAGACGAGGGGATCTGGACAATGACCCTACAAATGGGCCATCTTGAACGTCTCTAAGTGGTGAGGAAATAATCAGCTAATGGCTGCTTGTGGAACAAGCAGGATCAACACCCACTCCCAAGTCAGATCCTTCCCTTAGAGCTGCATCCAAATTGCATAAACCAAGTTTTGGATCCAGACTATCTATAGGGGGGGAAAAAAAGTGTAGAAACACACAGACATACCCTGCAAGAGTTCAGTTTGTTATGAAAGCCAAATTTATTCTCTGTACGTAGCAAGCACCAAAAGAAGTTATTAGAAATAAGGCCTCCAAAAATCCCCCACTGGGGTGAATGCTCTGGAAGAATTAAACATCTCTATGGCCTCCAAATCCACCCTCAGTGTGTGCAGTGGGAGCAGCACTGTTAGGCCAGAGCTGGTTCCTACCCATGAAAAGACAGGGGAGGTTTTCCACTGAATTTCATAACTGAGAATGAAGAACAATTCCACTAGACTCAGTAAATAGCTTCCAGACTGTGGCACTGTATAACTGCAATGGGAGTCTGACCTCACATCCTTGTGCAATAGGAGGCTGGGAAATATATTGGGTGAAATTCTGGCTTTGCTGAAGTTGGTGGCAAAATTCCCATTATTGACTTCAGGCAGGTCTGGGATTTCACCCATTAAACTTTTGGATGTCAGGGCAAATAACCCAGTACCAAATCCCATTCCAGCCTCCCAGTTCTGTTTGGAACCACTTTTCCAGGATCAGTGACCCCTCCTGGAGAGGCAATACATTCCCTGGCAAGCTCACAACACACTGGTGAGCCCAGGGAAGGTGAGCAGGTTGGAGGGCTCTAGATAAAGATATCACCCAAAATGAAGCAGAGAGAGAGAGAAATCTGATCATTTGGAGCAACTGTTGTCTTATTAGGGACTGGATTACCCTGCTTGGTGGGTGGCAGAGGGGCCACTTCTGAAGGCTTTTCAAACCAAAAATACTGCAAGGGATTGGTGACTCATTGTCCTGAGAAGAGTCTCTTTTGGAGACACAACAGCATCTGAAAAGAATAGATAGAGATGCTCGCAACAAAGAGATATTGAAAGGAAGAAAAAATGGAAATGAAGCCAAGGCAATTAATCTATCCACACTGGTACAGAACAATCCCATGGTACTGTCTTTACATGTATTCAAAGACTGGGAAAGTGCTAAATTCAGTTCATAGTCCTCTGACAAAAACCCATCAGTTCTATCAATCTCCTGCTGAAGTGAATGAGAGTGATTTTGGTGCAGCAATCAAAGCATATAGTTTTAACATATTGTTTTGTCATTCATTTGAAACCAAAATACTTTCTATGAATATTTTAAAGTCATAGTCTTCACTGCTAAGTACATGATGGGAAACTTCTACTTGGGATCAGTTTTAGGTGACATTCTCTGGGAAAAGTTGCTAATGGCTCCACTGGAAAGCACATACATGGAAAATACACAGAGTTTTTGTTCACAAGCTGCAGGAGAAAAGTAAGCCTAGAGAGTCATTTTCAGGGGTTGCAAAGTGTAATTTTCTTCCAGTCAAGCCAGTTCAGAACCTAACCATGTCATATACAGAATAAACACTTATGTCATTATGATCATGTTTGAGTATTTGAAGTGAAAAGGCTAATGTTTAGTGCAGCTATAACATGAACTGTACTGCCAAAGAACAGTCATAATCCAGCATCCAAATTGCAAACCATAAATCTCATTGTTTACACTACAGGAATGGAGAATATGCAACACATCCCCAGTAAGTCTTCCTCATTTCCGAATATGATAATATAACACCTATCAACTTCTTCAACAAGACAACAGTAAACCCGGTCTCTCATTGATGAATCCAGACTTGGTTTGCTTCAAGAAAATAAATTCTTCTTGTTACAAAAAAAAAAAGAACAAAACCCAAAACCCAAACCCCAGCTATTTAAGCATCACTAACTGCACAACCACAGACGAATCTTTGCTACTTAGTGTACACTTGAACAGAGATAGGCTCTCTGGCTTTGTTTGCAAATAATTAAAAGCCCCACCTGTGAAATATGCCTTGGTGAATTTACAATGCTTAAACAATGTTCTCCTAACTGACTTTTGTAGTGTTGAGTCCTGAAGTAAAAAAAACCAGTTCTGTGTGTTTACAATCAACAACTCTGAAGACCAGCTTAACACACAGTCACCTTAGTCCAACACACACACACAGGCAAGAACATGTAGAATCAGAGTTCATTTTGCAAGGCAGAAGATGCTGGAATGCTAATACATATGACCAGAAAACCTGTTCCAGTGTGCTAAAATAGCTTCACTGTTCAGGAACAAACTTGTGCTCCTCAGAACTAAAAATACCTTATATTTGAGAAAAGGAAGGTTGTTGGATTGCACAGGTAACTACTTACTCTTAGACCCATGGAAAATGATGGCAAGAAACAACACAGTTTCCACCACCAAAGACTGAGCAGCAGAGATTGATTCTTCTCAGTGTTGCATGTTAGTAAAGCCCTGTGTGTTCATTAATCTTTTTCCTTAGATTCTTGTATCAAAACAACAACAAACCACCCACAAAAACTCAACATGAGCTGTCTCGAAGTACATGCTTAAATCCTGTCCTAGTGCAACGATAAAGGCACCCAGCTAAGCAGTAACAACATGGGAACCACAGATGCTGAATGCAGTTTACCATGTAGGTTTTGCCCTAGACATATCACAATGCAAGCTTTGTGTAACCACAAGTCATCCTGGGTGCAGAGATGGTGTTCACAGCCATAAAACAACAAATGAACACAACAACACAGTATACATGTTTTGGAGCACCAGTTAAAATCAAAACAAAACAAATCACCATGATACTGCTGCTTTTCCCTTGTGAAACATTTTCAGTCTTATGTTTTCCACTCTCATTTAGCCTGAGGTGAAATTGTCAGGACGAATGAGGGAAGAGAGAGAGGGAAGAAAGTGAGAGAGGGAGAGCAAGAAAGTGCTCAAGAAAGCATTGGTTGAGCTGTTTTCAAGGGCCCCAAAACAAAACCAGAAGAACAAAACAAAATCCCACATGAATATTCCTGCAAATTACATTATTTTCAGGCCTCAAAAATGAAATTAAAAGGACAGCAGTGTTTCCCAGCTGGTGGCGGATAGACTTGCTGTTATTTGTGTCTAGTGCGCAGACACCTAAATCTCCTAGTCTGCTCTGAGAGAGTGAGTACTCAGCACCATGTAGCAGAGCAAACACTAGGTAACAAGTAACCTTAAGACCTCATTGCCCAAAACAGATAAGCTAGGGTGCAAGTGTGGAAACATCACTGTTGCTACTGTTATCAACAGAGAGATAATGGAGTAGAGAGATTGCCTGAAGTCAAAGAAGGAATTGTTGGTGGAAATAAGAGCAAACCCCAGCCCTTCTAAGTCCTTTTATATTTTCTTCACCACAGAAAACATAGTTTTGGTGGGTAGGAATACAATTCATAGCTGAGACCAGTGCCCATGTGAATTCCATCTCTCTGCACTATCTGCATGTACACATCACTCCTCAGGAAAAACAGGTCAATATCCCTATATTTAAGTCACAGAACAGGGCAAATCTTTTAATTGCGTGCCTGTAGCATGCAATTCTGTCATATATTTAACTACATGAGCCTTTCAGCTACACAATGGAACTTGCCAGTCACTGTGGTCCACGCTCCAGTGCAGACTGTATACACCAGGCATTCCCTGAGCTCCTTGCTGCTGCTGACCTAAAGATCTTGGTGGAGACTTCAACAGAGTTAGGTGAAAATCCATAGTACCATTTATCCTAAAACAGAGGTGCTACAAGATTTCCCATGCCAATATTTTGTCTCCACCACTTTATTCTCTATAGTACCTTAGAAGGGGAATCCATATTGCACTTCACACAAAAGCCTGAGGTATCCCCACCGTATCTTGAGTGGTAGTATCTACTCCACACTTCAGTTTCAGTAGCAGGACAGGCCTTCAATCCCTTTGGGGAACCAAAGAAAGACCAAAAATGCTGCAGATGATATTATCAGTGGCACAAAGTCCCAGGGTTCCCCTGGCCATGGGCTAATAAATTGCCTTAAACTGTGCCATCTGTAAAAGTTAACTATGCACATGCTGGTGATTTCTCAACTACTCAGAGATCAGCTGCTCACTAAACACAGAATCTCCTAGGTAGCTGCATTTATTCTGCTGGATTAAACCCCAGACATTTGTCCTAAAGGCACAGCAATATAGATGGTTGGTGTGGCTTTTTCTTAAGCACTGTTTAGTGTCAAGGTGAGTGTTCTGCACCTGTGGTGTGTGGGTGGGTGCCTGGGTGGCTCTTTGCATAGCAAGTGCAGATGTTCTAATGAGAGCAGCAAATTAACCAGGGTGCTGCTGATGACCTGCCTCCTGTGCTATATGCTTTCCTAGGCACTCATGTATATTTGGGCTCTAGACTGCATCTTGCACGTCTCAGGGAAACCCCCTTTGAAATGATGTTTTTTACACAAATAAAAAAATGAAACTGTTTTAAATGACCTTCCATTAAAATACTAAAATATTAAAACAATAGAACCGGCTGAAAATGCTTATTTTAAAAGGAAAAAAAAAGCCACTCTGTTCCATATTTGGCCAGAGTTGATACTTTTATCCACTTAACATGTGTCAACTTTAGAATAATCTGCTTTAAAAACGTTGCTGATTTTGCTTTCTTGTTTTTAGAACCAAAACTTCTTTTCCTCTCAAATTTATTGCAGATCAATCTAGATGAGACAGCTATATATACATATTAAAACACACATAGTATAACTCCACAAAAATAATCAGCAGCTCCTACTTAGCTCCAGAAATCTTGTAACATGCTATTGTCCACCCATTGACCTCTCAAAAGGCTCCTCAGAGCCTTTAACACTGTAGAGCAGATCACTATATATTAGTGTTTCTGGGTATATTTTGTCTGTCCACTCTCTACTTGTTTGGAGCAGAGAGTAAGTGAAATTAGATGGTGTAGGCAGATACTAACACACTCCGAGCTAGGTTTAAAGTCTTTGGACAATATAAAACTATTTATAATGTAGTGTTTCTTTTACAGTTCAGGCATAGTTCAGTCCCAGACATATAAATAATACTCTGACTATTATAATAGAAAAAAAAAAGTATAGACCTACTTATTACACCAACCAGATAAGCTCTTTAAGGCTAGGATAATTTATTGACTATGCTGGAACATCTGTGAGCTAATTAGCCAGAGCTATGGACATTGAAGAAATCATGTAGAGGAACAGCCTGGCAAAACACATAATGTCACACAGCTTTGAAGACCACTCATCCAGCACTAGTAAAATATATCTCCCCAAGTGCTGGGGATTTGCTGACAGTAAAAACAGTGCAGCAAACCACTCCTGCCCTGGAGTGAGATGGGTACAAGGAAGTTCCTGCAGCCCAGCCTCTGTCACTAGTCTTGCCTGGCAAATGTAAGACATGAAAACATTGTTTGTTTGGATGACTAATAGTTGCCACTGAAGTGTGAAGGCTCTAGCCCAGCAAAGCAAGCTCAAGGAAGATTAGCCCAAAGATAGATGGGTTCCCAATTTCCACGTTTCAGGAGTAAATCTTTCTTGATATTAACAACCACTATGTCAACCCTGATTTTTTTTTTGACTGAATTTAGTCAGAAGAGGTAATTGTCTTGTGCTCTCAGTGATGAGGGTTTTATGGTAACCCTTGAAGGTAAGGCAAGATCTGCTGCTGGAGGGCATGCAAGTGTCTGCTGTTGGGAGTGGGAGGAGCAGGATGACAGGTCTGGCCCCAGAATGAAAAGGAGTCAGGGAGAGCTTGCTGGTTTTCAGGCATAACCTTCTCCCCATTCAGGAACGGTACATCTCACCAAGCAGAAAAACAAGCAACAGCCGCATGAGTAAACAGGATGCTCCCAACAAAACTGAAATATAAAAAGGAAATGAATCACCAGATCATAGATAGTTTATGTTAGAAGGGACCTTAAAGATCATCTAGTTCCAACCCCCCCACCATGGGCAGGGACACATCCCACCAGACCAGGACCCATCCAACCTGGCCTTGAACACTTCCAGGGATGGGGCAGACACAGCTTCCCTGGGCAACCTGTGCCAGTGCCTCACCACTCTTAGTGAAGAAATTCTTCCTTACATCTAGTCCAAATCTGCCCCACTCCAATTTATACCCATTGCACCTAGTCCTGTCCCTACCAGCCTTTGTAAACAGACCCTTCCCAGCTTTCTTGCAGGCCCCTTTCAGGTACTGGAAGGCTGCTATAAGGTCTCCTTTGAGCTTTCTCTTCTCCAGGCTGAACAAGACCAACTCTCTCAGCCTGTCCTTGTATGGGAGGTGCTCCAGCCCTCTGACCATCTTTGTAGCCCTCCTCTGGACCCATTCCAACAGCTCCTTATCCTTCGTATGTTGAGGATTCCAGAACTGGACACAGTACTCCAGGTGGGGTCTCACAAGAGGGGAATAAATGGGCAGAATCACCCCCCTTAACCTGCTGGCCACGCTGCTTTTGATGCAGCCCAGGATAAGGTCAGCTTTCTGGGCTGCAAGTGCATATTGCCAGGTCATGTCAAGCTTCTTATCAACAGGCACCCCCAAGACCTTCACTGAACAAGAGGTGCAAGTGGGAACAAGTAACCTGGGAGGAATACAGAGGGTTACAAGACACTGGAGCAGGTTGCCCAGAGAGGTTTCACAGACTCCATCCATGCAGGTATTCAAACACTGATTGGACATGTCCCTGGGAAACAGGCTGTGATTGTCCTTGCTCAGAGTGGGAGAGTGGACAGGATGACTTCCAGAGGTCTTTCCAGCCTCAGCAAGTCTGTGCTATTAGTCCACAGAAAATGCTGAGCACAGAGATGTGTCTGAATTGCCACTCCACTGTTGAGCTGAAGATGCCGACACTGGAGCCCAGGAAGGTGCGTCCATCCACTTCAGGCCTACAGTCCTCTCTGGAGGGCAGTATTTACGACTTGTTTTTTCCCAAGTGCAGACAGACACAGGTACCTTCTGCACAACTGTTCCATGGTTAGTGCTCTCAGCTGTGTGTGGTGAACTATCCCAGGACTGTTTATGCATTTTACAATAAACAATCCTGGGATAAAACAAAACAAACCCCAAGTGAAATAATCTTGGGAGCTGGAATGAGAAGCTAGCAATCCTACCTACTGGTTGGGTGTTCTGGGCATTGTGTTATGAGCTACTTTTCCTTCATCCCCCAGCACCAGGAAGCTGTGCTCTGTGCTGCACTGATGTTCTGTCTCTGTCAGGGTGTTTGAGGGTACAAGAGGAGAAAGAAAGCTTCATAATCCCTTCCTTTCCTCCTTCCCAGGGTATTCTCCTCCTGGGTTCATAGGGAGTTCTCTGAATTCCCCATATGAGCTGGAAGAGGCCTTCAACTTTTTCAGCCAAGCCTTTAACCCTGAGGTCATGCAATGGCATAAGCAGAAACAACTGGACATCTAAAAGCCTCTCCAGTATATATGTTAACTTTCCTGGGTATTTTTTTCTTTTTTCCTTTTCCCTGCTTTGCCTTACATCATATCTCAGAGTGAAAGCAAACAGCTTGGGGACCTCTAATCCTCTCGCTGCTCTTCCTGCACTCTTATCTCAGGGCAGAAGCTCTAGCTTTGCAGACACACATTGCATGTCACACCTCAGCATATTGATTTAGCAATAGCATCTTCTGATTTGTGGGTGCAACTGACATTAGAAGTGGTTCCTGTACAAAAAAAAACAACAAAAAAACAACACAGGATAAAATGTAGGACAGTCAATATACATTAATGTAAAGTCACTAAACCTCACCAGGAATGGTCTTGTGCTTCTTGTGCATGCTCCAGAGTTTTACAGCTATTTAAGCACAGCTCAACATTGCTGCCCAGATTTTCAGGTGATGTTTTATAGTTGTTTGACCAACTACAATTGAAATTTGAAGGAAAACATGATTCTCAAGAGCTTTTCAAGCAACACTTTCATTAGTCTCAGCAGGAGCTAGTACTCATATTGCCAAAGAGTTTTGGGTGTTTCCTCTGACTGAATCAGGAGATTTAAATCCTGAAACAAAGTGGTGTGGGGCATAAGAAGGTCAAACACTCGGCCCCTTGAAGGATCTGAAAGTAGGTGCCCTCTGAATCCTGTCTCCCTTTGCACAGCCGGGAAAGGTGGCCTTCAGGCTTAGCAGCACGGAGCAGGAAATACCCAAACATGTGGCTCAGGGACATTGCACGGACTTTCCCCTGTAGTGGTACTAAAGGGCACACATCTGAAAGTAGCAAAGAGAACACACTCACCTTGACCTAATATTTGTATTCTCTGTGACAGAAATGTTTGGGCTGTTAATTCCTTTCAATGCCTGATGATGCAGCTAACTATTGATAGGAGAAACAGTCAGGAGCCACCTCACCCAATGCAGACCTCTGCACCTGGGTTCACCTTCCAACTTGCCTTCATGGCCAACAAGAGAAGGCTTTTTAGGGGCTACTTCATTTGATGAATTTTAGTGTGAGCTGAATTGGTGCTGATTTCTGGACACCAGGTGACTATCTTTGTAAGTAGGTAAATTTAGGTGAGACAAATTCTCTCCCTCCAGGAGGGATGCCATATCCTATTGAAATCAAGCAAGGTCAGCCACCCCAGCGCTTTGGATATCCCACCAGTCTCTACCATTTGTTTTTACATAAGTAAATATCCATTAATATATGACCTTTTGTCTTTGTTTGTGTCTGCTTGGTGTTTGGTTTATTGGGGCAGCAAATAACATCACGTTAGGGATAGAGGTGGGTGAAATTTCTCATGGGAATACTTGTGCATCAGACAAAATAGCCTCTAAATACACTTATATATGCATGTTTATCTTAGAACCAAATTAAATGAAAAAATAGACATTCAATGAAACATGTCATCTGTCAAAAGCATTCTTTGAGATTTTGTATTTTCTTTCTGTTTTGGAAACACTGTATGCACAAATGTTCTTGACATTATTATTGGGGTCTTTCATGCTCTCCTTCCTGTTTTTTCTTTATTTTCTTTTTTTTTTTCCACTGGAATGTGCGGAGACATAGGAAGTATTATGTGTTTTACTCACCTTTCACATCTCATACTCTTTTCCAGTCAAAAAAATTGGAAACCAGAAAAATCTTAAATGAAATATAGGAGGCTGGAAATGCAGCTAAACCATAGCAATGCCACAACTGAATAAGGAAGCTAAAATGTTTTGCTTTATGGAAACCAAAATACATAAATCTTTCATTTTCACATTTCATCTTGTTAAAAAAAAAAAGAAAAAGTTTTCCTATATTTCCTTCTCAGTATGACTGGAGATGAAAACTCTTGCAGTATTAATCTCTTCCTATATTAGGTATGCCATCTGCAAAGTATGGAAATATGTGCTATAAATGGCATAGCATTAATTGCAGTAATTTCCCCATGGTTAAAAATGAGTGTTGCAGGGCTTTTTACTCCCTTAAATTCTCTTCATCCTTTTCTTTAAATAGCTGAAGTGTGAATGTCGCTTGATGTTTCTTTTTCTTTGGGGAGCAGTTATACTAACCATGACCCTTGGCTGTGTCTCCCAGAAGCTGCAGTCATTTTCAGTTAAGGGTAATTGGCAGCAGAATACACTTTGTTCTGTATAGTGTTAAAAATGGGCTACTTTGTTTTGCCAACCTTCCTGAACTTCCTTTCAGTTCAATGACGGAGTGCAACATTTGTATAAGAAAGAAATATTGTCTTCAATGGGAAATGTATTCCATGTGTGTTATAATTTATATTATGACAGATCTTTTTTACCTTACAATATTGTTATTCACTGGGTGGAAAGAAACTTTATCAACTTCTTTCTTTCTTTCTTTAAAATGTGTTCTTTGAGGCAACCATAATTTTTATTTGCGGAAATATGTGATAAATTTGAATAATAAATTTATATTAAAACTCCCATTTGTATTCAATTTCCTTCATAAATCTGAGTAAAATGTCAGCTGAGCGGTTCATATATAAAATATTAGAACAAACATTGCCTGTCTAATTGAAAAATCTGTCTTCATCAAGGACCTGGAGCTGAGCTTAAGAATGAAAGATGGAGGCTTTATTTAATGCAGTTCTGCCCTGACTGTCATGAATGCTGTCTTTTTCTTCCCCTTCACCACCTCAACATAAATAGCAAAGCTCTATTCCCCAACTGGTCTTAAAGGCAGAAATACAAAGATATGCAGAGAAAGGAATGGTCACTGGTGTCTGTAGAGTGGTTTAATGTACTTATGTTCCTGAGCGTTAATCCTCCTGCACTTAAAGGATGGGAGTTGCAATCCCTACTGTATTGGCTGGCTCAGGTTCAAAATCTGCAGCTAATGTAATAATCTTCCAGGGTCACCCCATGAGGTCATTCCTGCTATCATCAGAGGATGTAACTACAACAGTGGGGAGAGATAAAGGTGAAAGCAGAAAGGGAAATGAAAAAAAGGAGGCTGGGAGGCTTTTGCAGACCAAGGAAAGAAAAAAAAAAGAAAGGAAGGGGGAAAAAAGAGTGTATGTGTATTTTCAGAAACATTGGGATTTCCCTTGCTAATTTAAAGCTCAGAAAGTGAGTGTGAAAACCTGCCAAACTCACCAGTGTCCCCTGATGCAGTCAGGCTTTCATAAGAGTGACTGCAAACTTGGTCACGGTTTAAAACGGAGATGAGGGAATAAGTGGTCTCTGGAGCACAGGGGAGTGAGAACTCTTTATGCTGCCTTTGCTCAGTACTGGAGGGGAGTCAAACAGAGCAGCACCCTGGCCTGGGGAGCTGGCCAGAGGGTACCAGCTCTGCTCACAGGGATGTGGAGCTTGACCCCACTGAAATTCATGGAGGTACGGCACGGGCAGTGCAACTCTTTTAGTATGTTATACAAGAAAAGAAAAAAAGCCCATGGCTTGCCTTATAATTAATAATTCCAGGAGGTTCTCTGAAGATATTTCAAAGTTCACATGTAAATATGTGTATAAGGCTTTTCATTGCTGCACTCAGGAAGCACAGAGGTGAATGAATGAGAAACAGCACTAGGTTTGATAGAGCAGTCAACAAAGGAGATAAAACCCTACTTTTCTAAAGCTGGATCCTCTCCAGGGCCTAACAAACAGCTTGGGGAGGGTGGAGGCCACAGTGCTATGGACAGGGAGGAGCTGTATCCAGATATGAACTTGACTGGGAGCAGACACATTTGTGCAACACTGAGCTGGATCAGGTCAGAGATACAGCCCTGGCAACTCTTGCAGATGTAAGCAGCTGTTTGGGCGCTAATCTACAACTCTGGAAAACTGAGTTCATTTTTTGTCCCATTGGACACTTGCCTTGCCACCTTGTTCAAAGCACTCAGCTCATCTGAACCCTGGATTCTGGTTTTCTGCAAAATATATTTCATTTACTTTCAGCTATAATCCTGGTGCTACCAGCACAGAGTCAAGGAACTTTGCACTGGCCTCAGCACTGCTTTGTGTCCAGCCCTAAGCAAAGGGGCAATTTGAGTAATACAGAGGAATCCAGAGAGGAGGAAAAACAAACAGCTGTCAAGGAGAACTAAGAAGATGCAGCACACACAAAAAGTGAAATCTCATTGTAAGCAGCGGTCATAGGGCTGTTTTGATGGACACTAAATGTGGGCTTAATATCAAAATTAATAATTGTCACGTATTGCTTAGTCCTGTGGCCACTGAAACCTTTATCTTCCAGCTTGAAGAAATTCTGGACTCTTGAGCACCGAAGAAATGATGACATTTGAAAAGAGTTCAATCTGTATTTGGGACTCCTAAAGCACCTTGTCAGCATCTTGGTAAAGGGAGGAGATGGAAGCAGAGCATCTGTTTTAACGTGTTGAACCCTCCTTTGACTCAAGTATCCCACCCTCCACTGTAAACTCCTAGTAAAGTGAATTGTTATTACATTAGAAATACAGGAACTGATGACTTCAACACATATGTTACAACCAGTGTAGAGAAAACCACAAACTAATGAATCTGTCAAAAAACTATCAGTCCATCAAAAGAACATATACTACATATTTACTGTGCTCAGAAAAGAAACCAGGATTAGCCTGAACTCTTGAAGTACTGGAGATCATGCCCCTTTTCATGGTAGCTGGAAATTCATTAAAGGTGCAAGACAATCTCATTTGTCTCCCATCGTAGGTTTGTGGCCCTAACAATTTTTCATGTAGGCAGTACTGCTACAGTGGAATTACAGCCTAGCAATGCCTGTCATCTTCCAGGGAGAAACTAGGGAGGGAAAGGATGACTTGCGATAGAAATATTTTTTCTTCAGCCAAAAAGATAAGGAGAAAAAAACATTAACGGCAACACACATACTTAGCAAGAACCTAAGAAAACTGGAATGAATATTCTCCAACTCCTGGACAAATTTGTAGATTAAAATGTCTCATTTTCTGGTTTTGATGAAAAACAGAAACACTCCAAGGAAAGTAGAAACTTGCTGTGATTTGCTTATTTTGGCCGAAATGAAATAGCTTCTGATAATAATTTTTATGAACACTGTTTTTATCGGCCTTTGCTCTCACCATCACTTTATTAAAAACTAGGGAAACCTCTTTATTAAAAGACCTGTACAGAAGTAAGTTAAAAGCAAATCACCTTCTCTGTTTGCACAAGACATTCAGGGACAGTGGAGATGTAAAGGAGGTGGCTTCCAACTAAAGTTTGAGGAAAATTGTTGCACACTGGGGACAAAATTCAGCTGGCAGCAGGGGACTTCAACAGCAGCTGATTTGAAGTCTTATTGCAGAGACTGTGGGGATCAAGGAATCCTGGCTGGGGATGGGTACCACACCACTGCTTTCATTTGTGTTCATTGCCCCTCAAGCTTTTGTCCACTGACTGGCTCCTGACTGAATTTCTTGCAATGGTAAATGCCAGGGGTCTGAGCCTTCGATTAATTTTCAAGAATACCATAACAGTCTGGGAGCTGATTCTAGAAATGGCTACCAACCATGCTAGAAAAAGATACCAACTCTCCTCCTCACCAAGAAGACATGATGCTCATGCACGATCCAAAACATAAACTGTTCAGAGTGCAACATAGCACTACTGGACTGCTTACAGAACACATAAACAAGTTGTTTTGTTCTCAGATTTTACAATTAATGGCATATGCTTTACATATATACACACACACACACAACAAGAGGAACGTAAGAGGTTAACACTAGCTCTGGAGGTTAATAACTCTGAAAGATACAGTTTTTGATGAGAGCAGTGTTAACAGTTCACTATTTCAATATGATACTGTAATTTATGTAGTGGTCTGTCTATTAACCCTGCCTGACTCTTGCTGCACCAGCAGCAATTCAGGTTGAGCTGAATAACCTCTGTCATTGTCTTGGCCTGCCATGAGGTTTCTCAGCTCAATGCCACACTTGAATGACACTGTCATTATGCTATATTTAGGTAATGAAAGGTGTAATTAGCTTTGTTCTGCTGCAAGTTGATCTGACCCTGTATGCTTTATAAAAGGTAATAAAATAGGTACACAGATATAAAAACCTGAATAAGCATATTATTCAGTGTATTTCATGAGCCAAAAACTGATGAAAGAAATGGGTAAGAGAGCCTCAGCTGCTCCAGTACACAACCAGACTAGCCGTGAGAAGCAATGCAAAAAGCGCTGTGAAGGTATGTCAAGGCATCAACAGAGTCATATTTTATCAGTCCTTGCTAGTGCAGCTTTTATATAATTGATGGCATTTTGCAATGATTGCTTTCCTATTACAGTACTGTATCTTATCTCCCCATTGTGATGGGAACAGCTTTATGTTATTGTCAGCAGCCCTGCAGAACCAGCATTATCCCGGGCCCTTGCCCTTTGTGGGGCTGTCGGCCTGTCATTAATTGTTCTGCCTGGCCTTTGTCTGGGACTTTGGCCATCTGCTTTATCACACTCCATCAGCCTTCAGTAGGAATGAATAGAACTGATAATCTAGAAGTCATGGCAGAAGAGATATTGGACCAGAAGCAATGGATACCAAATTACTCAGTCCCTGGGACTACACATATTCTTAGCATGAGTAATTCTAACTGGGGAAAGAAGTTTTGTAGTATTTGCAAAAAAATGCTAGTGTGTTTGATATAGATGCTATCCTTACCATCAGATCTTCGGTGATTTACACCAGGCCAGCAGCACACCTAACTTTGGTCAGTACCTTAGCATCTTAGGGAATACACTTGAAGCTCTGCTTGTCTTTAAGCAAGTGGAAAATCATGCATTGGTTCATGAACTGTCCTGCATCCAGGCCTTGATCCTTAAGAAAAAATGCTTGTCCATCCCTCCTTGATTCCATCTGCAGCAGAACCAAGGCCCTGCAGCAAAGTATGTCAGTGAAAGAATCATCCAGCTCCTATACCAGAGACTGAGTAGGTGAAAGGTTTGAGGAAGAACATGAAGCCCTGAAAAGGTGGGCACTTGAGCCACCAGCTCCTGGTACTGCCAACTTACTCACAGACGCACAGACCTGCAGGGTCCTGGGCTACCCTGCCTTCAAGCAGCACCTCTGCGCAGAAAGGGAGAGGAGAAAAACCAACCACAACACCACTGCAGCCCTACATGGAAGAGCAGAGGTGCAAATCCAATGTACCCTACATCCTGCAGCCCAGCCAAAGAGTTTCAGGACTTTCAAATACCCCCAACATATGTTTGGAAGAGGCTACTCCATGACTGCAGCATTTCTCAAGTATATAAGTACTTGCACCCGCCTCATACATCACTCATTGCATGCAGCTGCTCCTGTGTATCTCACAGAGCACTGACCACATGCAGCTGAGGAGCTGGAAGCAACTGGCCCAGTGTACATAGAAAACACACCTTGGAGGAGTGGACTTCAAGGTATCATACATTTTCATGTAGTGGCCATGATCAAAAGGCTGTTAGAGTCACGGGAAAGACACATACCTCCCATGGACTCCAGTGGGCTTTAAAGCAGTGTTTGTGATCAGCAGCTTATGAAGTCTTCTCACAAAAGTCTCCCACAATAAAGATGTTTCACCTGATGCAGATGCTTGTAAAACATTTCTCAAGCAATTATAAACAGGTAATGCTTAAACTGCGTGGGAATATATTTACACGAAGTGAAAGAGTTCTGTTTTCTTTTCAGTAATGAACGGGACTATGGATGTTTGCTCCCTGGTGGGAAGGAGTTTCTCAGGCATATTTCCTAGATGAGCCAGGAACTGATGGTGAATATAACCAAAGTACCAAAGGCAAATATTCCAGTCATTGCCACCTGGTATGCATGCAAACCTATTCTACTCTGCTTTACCAGCACTTGCTATTCTTTCCCTCTGGTGGGCTTCTGATCCTTATTTTGTCTGCTGCATATGAAGTAATAAATATTTGCAATAGTTTGAATGTAATTCTTACTAAAAAAAAAACTGACTTCAGTGAAAATCTCACACCAGCATTAAGTGCCCTTGAACACGTTTCCCTACTGCAACAAATGTTAAGAATGATGTGAAATAAGGCCCTTCAAAATTCATAGTATTTTTCTTATTCTTTTCTTTGTTTTTTCTTGTGTGTGGTATTTAATCAACTCCTCAAGTTATCTTATTACCTGTAGCACATTGTCTTTGCAAAAATAGATCACAGTTTTCTACCCTCATGCACAGTTCCCACATTGCAGGATATAGGAAAGTCCAGAAAGCAGCCAGGAGCACCAAGGCAGATGGGGGGGACACAAGCCCAAAGTCACCTCTGTCATCAGTGTTTTGGGAAGTCAGAATAGATTTCCTAATGATCGCCTTGGGTCTTAAATCTTCTCAATTAGTTCATGTGGGGCTTAAGTGTCTTTCAAAAAAAATCAAGAGACCAGCTACAAGCTGCTGTAGAAAGGATTCTTTTTCCCCTTTCCCCCACAAAGAGCTAGAGAAAGCCACAGAAAGATACTCCATGTCTACAAGCCCAAACCTGCTGTGGGCCCAGCTGGACACAGCCTCTGTACAACCCACAGCAAACACCTCCCCAGAGCCATGGCGTGACATTGCAGCCGCCCACACTTTCACTGAGGAATGCCTCTGGTCTTGGGAGATGATGGATATTTTCTCCTGATGCTATCCATGGAAAAACAAACAAACATGCACATCTTCTGACAGCCCCATAACCTGGCTACTACAGGGGAGTGGGAAGCCGCACCCTGCAAGCAGAAAATTACCCCTGGGTATGGGCAGGCATGGAGTGCACTGAGTGCCTGGTCTTATGAGCAACTCTGCCACAAACATCCTCCTCGACCTTGGGAAAGTCACTTTACCCCCACAAGATATTTATATATTAATAGGAATGAGATGCAGGAGTGTTTTTCAATTTGCACTTCGTAAAGTAGGGGTAATGGCTCAGTCCTATCTCACCGGAGGGTTGTGAGAAAAATACAATAAAGGTGGTAAGACAATCACAGCCTGCTGGGATGGGGGCCACATACATTCCTGAAATAGATTTCCTTGGGGTCAAGTTTCTCTCGAGGTGGTATTTCAAAACCTAAACATAAAGGGGTAATGAATTACCACTTGGGGTAAACCAGGTCTATAGCTATTCATAGTTTAGATATGCCTCATAATGTTTTTATCAGAGTCGACCCCTGTGCTTATTAAAAATGCTAGTGATGTCCTGTTTGACCGGGGTTCTTTGGCCTTAAGTGATATTGCTTGCTGAATACAATGAAAATGTGACACTTCAAAATAAATATGTTCTTTCCAAGGAAATCTGGCTTAGATGCCTGATAAATTCCACCATTCACTCAGCTGCTGGAATTTGAAGAATCCCTCCCCATCCTTCAGCTGGTATTTTCTTAAAAGTAACTATCAGGAATTATCAAACGTGGGGAATTCCCAAAGGCCCTAACATCCCAGCTGGATCAAAGCATGGCAGTGATAAGATCGGTGACTGCATACATCCCTATTCTGTGAAAGGTAGGTGGGCGGAAGAATAAATACAGTAGAGCCTGTGCCAGAAGCTAATGCAATACAAACACTCAGCTACCCCAGATGCATTTTCAACAGGCTTTGTCTGTTACAGACAGTCTTCCCACTTCTGGAGAGAGGGGCAGCTCTGTCAAAGCTGATCTGGCAACAGGCCATATTTAGCACCTCTGCTCCTCTGCTCAGACCTTTTGACCCAGAGAGGGGCTTTGCACCCAGTTTCTATCCCAGCTCCCTCTTCCAGGCAGAGCAGGTGATTTCCTGAGCCAGGCAAGTAGAAGAAGGAGAGCCATGAGACATTTGATACATACTGATGGGCATAAACCCGATGCTGGAGAAGATATCATGCGTCTGAAGAAGATGCACCAAATGTGGTTTTCCATGGTTTGTGCACAGTTTACATTCCTTTAATGTTCCCACAAAGCTGAAGTACCTTTAAAGTCCTTTAAAAGATACCAAGTCTCTAATGGTTTCTTGCAAAATGTAACAGAGATTTAATATTTCATCTTAAATCATGATAGTTTTAGCGATTCTATGTTTCTACAAGCAGACGTTTATATTTGCCATGGAAAAGTGCTTTTGGACTATGAGACTCCTACCTTTCAATCAAGAGTGTTTGGGCAAACTTGCTAAACAAATATAATCATATTCATGCATTTATTTTAATTACAAATGATGATACCTGCGGATGGAGGGGCTGGCACTTATTGCCTGTGCAGTTTTCTCTTTAAAAGTTTTCCATAAGATAGACCAGAGAAAATAAAAATAACAAATCCTGCATCCTCTCTACAAGACTGGTTTCCTTCTGTCAGACCCACATCTCACCACCAAGGTGCAGTGCTACCTTCTGCACACATGAAAGAACTGCAGCACCTCATGTTCTCTATCAAGGCATTAAGCTGATGCACGAAGACTCACTTTTATCAACCTGAGTTTTCAGTAATCCAAAGTAAAGGGAAAATCCTAATATTATAAGAGAAGGACTTAGCTTAAGTATCACAAAATAAAAGCAGGTGCTGTTTTGACAACTGCTACTGACATTACAATGTGGTTGGAGGGAAGATGCCATGTGTTCTTGACTGTCTGACGACGTTCATGTTCCTACATATTAAAGTATTTTTGCCATTGCCTGGCAGTTGCCAGATAGGAATTAAAATAAGCTGGGTCATCTTTTCATTTTACTCACCTGACTCTTACAGCAACAGTTGTGAATTTAGTTTGTGTAGTATTGAAACATCAGGGGAAGCAATTTTTTTATTAGTGGCTTCTGGAGAAAATGTACTACTATTAATCATTTCACCAGTTTGAATTAATGTAATGCAAGAGAGCTGACATCAGGACCAGGGCAATTCTGTGCTGGAGGACAATGCAGTGCATGCAGAAATAGCTAACATGATTATCTGCTGCAAGTGGATGTTTATGTTAGGGCTTTGCCTATTATGGCTTTTATGATTATTTCATTGCTTGTTTTAAATCAGAATTTCCATTTTTCACATAATGATTGTTTTCAGGTGCATCAATTGATACAACATTAACAGAGGATGCATTTTAAAAATGCTTTTCCAAGGACCAGGATAAGGAACTGTTAAGAATTTCCTGATCTCTGGGGTCATTTACAGTGTAGACTCTGATAATGTTGCCTATCCAGTTAGCTGTTTGGATGCTAATGTGATGAATTAGTATTATTTAAAATGTGCTCGGTACTTCATAGGCAGTGCACACATTGCAATGAGACAAATATGGAAAACAAAATATCAGCATATAGTGGTATTATCACATGGAAAGTCTGTGTGAAAATGCATTGAAAATTATCCATTATGGTAAAAATGTTCTATTATTTTTTGACATTCCAGTTTGTACGGAAAAAAAGGAAGGCATTCGTTCTCAAAGAAAAATGTGATTTTTCCAAGATCTTGTATCAGGCTGCAGTTTCTGCAAAAGGCTTTTCAAGGAGGAATGTGTGTGGAAATGGCAATGACGGACAGGTAACTATTGAAGACGACAGAAACAGGATATGGTGCCAGGAAGTATTTCAAAGACCCAATGAGCAAAATAGAGTCTGGTTGCTTTTATTTGCAGGTACATACTAAACTTAAGCACATGGTTAAATAGTAGGCTGAAAAAGGATGGACTTATGCACATATTCAAGTTCTTTGATGAATAGTTTCTTATTAGTGGTTTAATTTTAAACAGTTGAAAGCGCTGGAGCAAGTTTCTGGGATCTTCACTGACCAAGCTCAGCTGGTGGGTGGAAAAAGTTGTGGAATGGTGTTAAAGAGCATTCCAGAGTAAAATTAGCTGTGCTTCATATTATATATATTTCAAAACATGGGCAAACTGTTAATAACAAGATGAGACATCAAGGCATGCATCAAGGATAACGAGTTAATCATTAAATTATTCCTGTCTGCTTACATTGTCAGACAAAGTAGCAGTCAAAACATTCAGAACGTTGCCTCAGTGCTAGAAAATCCACAGGGAAAATACCTTTTCGGCACTTAAAATAACAATTTTCATGCTACTGAGTCATCAAAATTAGTTCTGCATTGTTAAACTTCAAAGGAATTCTGCAGATTAAGGAATCAATGAAATGTCTTTGAGACATACAGGATATTCAGTGCCAATTGTGCAATGAAAATTTATGCTGGAAAACAAAAAAAGTCCTTACTGTTACTGTTGGTGCTTTCTCATCTTCCCTAATACCAAGTAATATTGTTTCTGTGCTAACATAGTGAGAGGGACTTACTTAACAACTATACTGATTTATACAGAAGATCAGACCTGCCTCTCTATTACCACTACTATACCACTTCAGTGAGGGCAATGTTTCTTGTTCCCTTACTAGGATCAATGGCATCTTATTTGTTGCCACTGGCTTGACTGAAATGGACAGAAATTATTGGGAAAGGATTATGGAAAGGATTTCATATGATTAATTTTCTCATTTCAAATACCACATCTGACAAATCACAGCCTGCCCCAGTGAGCACACAGCCTGCACAAGGATGAATGAAAGAGAATAAAGGGGAACTATAGATGTCTGCCCTCTGGTGACTGAGCAAAACTGCTGTGAAAAGAAGTCCCTGCTCCCCCTAAACGGTCACATTCTTCTATCTTGCTCAGGTCACCTGGCTAGTGAAAACAGCAACATCTGTAAATCTGTATTCCTTCTGTGCAGGGAATAGCATTGGTGGGGCCCAAAGGATCCACTGACGGCACCTTCTACCAGTGTCTTAATCAAACGCACAAAACTAGAGTAATTTTTTTGCATTCAGCTCTGTATTAGTAAATTTGCTTCAGGATTCACAAAGATTTAAAGGTACTGCAAAAGTATCCTGGACAGCTGGCTTTCCTTCTAACATGACTGCCTCAAAACTATGGAAAATGGGAAGGTGCTTATGAAAAGGAATCACAGAATCATAAAATCATAGAATCACTATGTTGGAAAAGACTTCTAAGATCATCAAGTCCAACCATCAAGATAAAAGAAGGTACAAATCCAGAGTAATTTTCTGTGTTTGTTTATGGAACGTCTGTAAATAACTCCTACTGAGTTACTCCCACCTTAGGTGAGCATACTGTCCCCAGCCTGAAGATCTAGACAATTTGGATCGGACTACAAATTACTTTGATTGGTCAAATGTCCTCAGTAATTTCTTCAGTGAGACACTCTCTTAATGAATTCCTTAAGATGTTTTCACTTACTTCTTCACTGATACATAGTGGACACTATTGTTTTGCTCTTATCTGGTACCTGGTGCCAGATAAAGCAGTGGCTTGGCTGGCAACAAGGCACAAACAGGTCTAATCCTCTATGTTGAACTGCCATTCTGGAGGGCCAGGAGGCACATTGCAACATCACAGGCTACAAACACATATGCGAACACATCTACCCTTCTTGGGAAACCACTCCAGTGTGTTGGAGATCCCCAGCCATTCAAATTCCCATAGAGGTGTTTATTTGTAACTGTAGCTTTTCAGACCATCTGCAAAACATACCTCTGGACCTAAAAAGCAGAGACTGTTAGAGTTGAGCTCCCTGTCCCTAACATGCAGTGCAGCCTCCAGAGCCCCTTGGCAGTCGCATGGGTGGTCAACAATGGAGAGGACAACACAAGCACATCCCAGCCTTCCTGTACTCCCACAGCTGTTGTACAAAGGCTTTTCTTCATCTGGTGGATACCTTGTTATCTCCCTGCAGGGCCAAGTTTCTGCATGCAGGGTGGTGGTTGCCCTCAGTCTCATAGAAGGCTGCAGAATGCGGATGAGATAACTGGTCCCGGGCAGCCCCAGGCAGCCACACAGGTATTAAGCCCTCAGCCTGCACTTTTTCAAGCACTGAGAGCGGGTTTGTGATTATCAGCAATTACCTAACTGGGCTGGGTATTTCCACTCCTACCCCTCTCTTTTTGGTCACAAGATGTTTAATTAGAGAGATGAAGAGAGTTTCATTATATTCTCATTGCTGCCTTTCAAGGGTGAAGAATTGCAGAAATGTAACAAGCTCAATTTCCTTGCAGTCAAGATTAATTTGAAAGCTGTCCAGTGAAAGTATATTTTTTCTTAAACTATAACATATTTGCAGCTACTGGGATAGTGGAGGCTGTAAAATATCTGACAGACATAACATATTAAGTTAATTTCTCCCAAGTGATAACTCGTTCAATCATGTTTTCAAAAAAATTAGCAGCAAGATACAGTCCTTGTTGGTACTACCTACTTCAGCAGATTCCTTGATGATTATTCTTATTTCCTTGTCAAAAAAATTTTATACATTAATTGGTATGCTCACTGCCTATTTCTGAGTAATGGTTGTGACAAAACACTAGTGCTGGTGGTAGTTTTATTTGACAAAAGTGAGTTTTTTATACCGAGATGAAGAGAAATCTTTACTTCTCTCAGAACCACATGGATCAATATATTCCTGATTGAAAGCAATTTGACAATTGACTTTGGACAATAACATTTGTGAAAGAATGAATAGAAAACAATGAGAATGTTTAGCAAAGTCTGAAAATACTTTATAAGCACATAATTGCTTTATAGAAAGAGAAAGCAAACATTGAAAGCTACCAGTTTTTAAAAATATTTTCTATGAAAAGTTATTTTGAGCACCTCTAAAACTGTTACAGAATAGGACTTTAAACAAGATGGGGAAGATAATTCCTGACCTTTGAATATCATGGACACTTACTTGAGTGAAGAATGACTCATAACAACTGCTTCAGTCTATGAAGGAGATGTAGTTTGCAGTAATTTCCATGATGAGTACTTTAGTAAGTACCTCAGTGAGAAACTTCCTAACACCATACCATGTCATGACTTTTCACAGAACACTGGGCATGACGTGGCCTGGTGGAAGATCTCTGAGACATGGAATACATTTTGTTTTGAAGTAAATCCCTGGTGTTCAAATCCATGAACTGACTGATATGGCTGCACACTTCTGTGGTCCAGATAAACTTGTAAAGGTAAAGAGTAGAATTAAACCCCATTAAAATACTGCTGTAGCCCTTTAACATTAATGTAACATTGTCAGCAACTGAATGATGGCAGAGATTTAAAGATCAAAGTTGATGAGATATACTAGAAATTTCATTTTTTATTAGATATTCATAATTTTTATTGAAAACTCTAATTAAGGAATGGTCAAGCACCTGTGTGTCCACAAGCAGCCAGCAGGAACCAGAGACAGAGGGTGCAGGGGAGCCAGATGTGGTACCAAGCATACAAACTGTCTATTCCTGCTCCACTTTCTTTTTTGGACCATAATGTTATTATTTCCCATTGTTCAGTGCTGCATCACTACCACTCTTCCACACTATTTCACCAGAAATAGGGTGGCAACAGCACCGTACTGCCATCAGGTACATCTCCTGTAGAATATCCTTGATCACCTGTGCTGAGTGTAATTGCTGTTCATAAAGTGATAAATACTCATATGTCCAAGACAGAACAAGAAACCATACCTTGTTTTATCTCCATGTTTTGCACTGTTATAGGTGTTCATAAGAGCACATATCTTTTCAAGAGATGCTGTAAGATAGAGGCAAATTCCTAGGCTGGTACAAACAAGCAGATGTTCCTTTGTAACACGCACAAGGAAACCAAATGCTCTCATAATCCTACAGGACCTCCAAGAGCGACTCATTTCCTCTACCCCTGAAGCAGCTAGCACTTCTCAAGACTGACTCTTCTAGTTATGCAAAGAAATAATCATGGGTGATTGATCCTGGACTTCTACAGTGCAAGGACATGTTGCTTTTTGCACTCAATTGAGTTGATTTCATGTTGCAAGGGGTGCAATAACCAACAACACCTTGAGTGGGAAAGAAATCCCCGAGTTTGCTGTTCCTTGCTGTTGATGAGATACAACCTGACAAGGCTGATCCCTGATTTCCGGCTCTGCTAAAAGCCTCCCCAGCCCACCCCAGGGACTTTGCCACCAGCTCCTTGCGACTTGTGCTAAGTGGTGAGAGAATTACATGTTATGAGTGGAAACACCACACAAGTTGGTTTCCTGCAGAGGTTATTGGTTATTTACTCACTTGAAATGTCAGCTGGGGTATTTTTCTCCCCCTCCCTCGCCTCCTCCTCCCTGATCCTCACCTTCCAAAGCAGATGAAATGTCAAGAAGAAATGTCACTCCAGCAAGTAGGTTTGCTTTGGGGCATAAGTTGCACTTTGATAATGTTGTTTGTTCTGTGGGTGGCCAAATTCCCCTCCACCTCCTCTGTTTGGTCCTAACCATTATCTCACAAAAAGATAAGATTCATTAGTAGCTTCTCTAAGCGGTGGACACTGCAGAGCTCATGAAGAACATACTAAGTGGTGACAGTGCTTGTAATGATTACTGCTTTTGTGCATCTTTTAGATTTATTCTGCTGCTTTTTCCATGAGGAAAGTCTTTAAGAAACTTTCAAAATAGGGCATGCTTTTGAAATGCGTGCATGCATGCAACACGTGCATACATATATGTGTACAAAGGTTGCTTATTATTACAATTGAAACTAACAAAGCACTGCCTGTGAGTGCAAGTGGAAACAAAACCCATGAATTTATAAAACCTAAAATTAACTCAAATTCATTTACACCCTTCACATCTTCATGAACTTGATCTGAGATTCACGTGTATCTTTTGCAGCCTAAATGAAAGCATTGTCCTGTGGTTCTAGCAGCAGAAATAAATCTTCTTATTTATGTTGGTTAAAAACAGGCTTCTTAATTCTATGGTTTAGGAAAAGTACATCAAGAAATAATTTGTCTTAAAAACTGATTCACACTTCAAAATTTAACCTCTAAAAATATATAATTGCTTGATATTGGCATAAGTCATTCCAGGCAGAGGAAAAAAGAGATCCTGGTGTGCATCCTGCATCTACTCTAAGAGGCCTGCATTGCTTTTCATATACCAGCAATGTCAAATGCCTGCAACTTGCTAGGCAGAGCCAATCTCAATGAGAAGATGAATAAAATGAGACAATACAAGCACATAATATAAACAGCAGCACAGGGAAAGTAGGTTGGAACACCTATTTATGCTTTTCTGTACAGCACAAACAAAGAGCTGTCAACATGAAAGGAATTCTTTTCCACAGAATACAAATCTAGATAGCACTACTCTTCACCACAAGATTATATTGCCATCATGCATGCAGTGAAAAAAAAAAAGTAAATGTTATGCAAAGGAAAATAATAAACACAATAGCTACAAGTGGTAATATTATAGAAATACAACATCTATAAATGGTAAGTAAACAAAAGCTTTTGAATGCATAAAAACTTACGAATCTCCAGAGCATAGACCCTAAATTTTACTGCTTTAGGGATGTGTTAACATTCATGTGCCTGTGCATGCTTTCTTCCAAAAAATAGTTTCTATTGGCTGCAGTTAGGGGCAGCTCCTGGTCAGCCAAGTCCCTGGCTGAGCCACACAACCTGATTCTCCATAGGCACTGCAAAAAATGAATGTGATCCCAAACTGTACAGTCAGGCTTCCTCTCTCAAGTTACACTTTAAGCTCATTAGTGATAATGAGGGGAAAAAAAGACTAGATTGAAAAATATTCAGATTTGAAAAATACTTTTCACCTTTATTGTCACGGGCTTTGCTACTATGGTAGATTGAAGAGTTTTTGAAGTGAAACCAAGTATGGTTCTCAAATTCATTTCAAATACCCTGCTAGTGGTAGCAGGTTGTAAGGACAGGCATGAGAACAGAATTTGTTTTCTATGAGAGGTTTAAAGTACTAGCCAGACACTGGAAAATTCCATTGTCTCAGCATAGATTTTTGGCCTAATTAGGGAGAAAAGTTACATTTGGTGGCTTTCCCAATTCCCGAAGTATAAGGCCACATAGCACTGGCATTGAAGCACCATCTCTTAACCTCTTAACTATTTTCTCAATAAGCGATGTCTTTGGGATGAAGAGCTGTTTCCAGTTCGTACACCAGTTCATTCTTCCAAAATCAATCAATCTGGTGATAAACCTTCAATATTTTAACAACATCTCTGGGGATCAATATACTAATTATGCATGTATGCATACATATATGTAAACACATACATATGTATTACAGGTTTATCTAACCAGACTTTACACAATGATGTTGGAAATAGGAGAAGAAAGTGAAAATGACAGCTGGTAAAACTTCTGCCTTGCCCTTTGCTTCTTTGTATGCAAAAAGCTTTTTTGCTTTATGATCATGGAAATGAATGAGTGAAGTGTGCATAGCAAAGGCTTCTTGTATTATTGCCATCACTAGAAAAAAGTTATCTTATTCTGCAAAAGAGTAAGTCTTCTCCTCCCCCTTCTTCTTTTAACAACCAGCAGTAATGTTGCCCTATACTATGGCTGTAATCTGTCCTCTAAAAAGTGAAGCTGAGGTAATCAGTAATAAAGCTGACTTATCTCTGGACTCTGACAAACATCAGCTTCTCTACATACTCATGTGGAACATAAACCTTCTGAAATATGCTCATCAGAGAAACATGGTGCAAGTCCTTCCAAAACAATGAGGCTCCTCCTTCCCTGAAATCCAAGTGAGATTGATGCCTAAATACTCCAGATACTCTAAGTCACTGAGTTACTGCAGAGATAAACAGCCTGGCCCAGGGATTTAGCCCTCAGGTGCAAAGGAAACAGAGACCTGTCTGAGAAAGAGACACAGTTGATTCATGCCACGCATTGTATATAAATATATACACATATCAGTTTTCCATATGGGATCACGAAAGGAGATAGGAGAGCACAATCCATCCAGAACTGTCACTGCAATCCAGACTGCAGATACTGACACATTGTGTCTCCTTAATGTGCTTTAAAGCAAATGCTACATACTTGACAGTGGAAAGGCTCGGTGAGGAAAGCTCTCATAGTAAAAAAGATAAAATGAGAGAAGATAATGATGCTAAACATGAGGGCATGCAATTATAAGTCCACAGAGTCTCTCTTTCATATGTAAGCAGATATGGTTACCTTCTTTATTCCCGACAGTTAAAGGCAGCTTTTGTGTCATAGCAACTCTTGAAAAAATGAATGAGTTACTTGAGATTTTTTTAAAGCTGCTCAGGGGATTTGTTTGTCACAGTGATTGTTCAATTGACCAGGACATGAGCAACGTGGCTTGGCTGTCTCTGGTACAGCTGTACTCCTGAATCCCAGGAGCACCCTGCTTCAGACAGGGAGGGCAGCCCCAGCATCCTGTCTCCTGCACAGACAACAGCTATGTCTGTGGCACATCAGCCAATCCACAGCCTGTTGTACTTGAGGGTAGGTGGCGGGGTAGTTTTGCTGCGTGCAGCTACAAAGTACAGCTTTCCTTGTATAGCTGTGCTCAGGCGAGGAGAGTTTTACCATTATAGCACACGTTGCAAAGTGTTTCTATTCTAGACTTGACCTCAGTCATCACTATTATTTTTACTACCTACATTTGCAGTGGTATGGCAAAAGAGGGAAGGTGAAAAACATGGAAATCCCAAAACATTGGAGTTCCTCTTTTGTGTTCCCACATAGTTCTCCATAAGCCATTCAGATACCCTTCAGGAAATCATGTATATGCCATCTTACTGTCCAGAACGCCCAGAACCTGAAGTGGTCTTTCATAGATTTAGATGCAGTAAGTGTTGCCCAGAGAAATTTTCAGTCTAAGCTAGAAGGTATAGAAGGATATAAAAGGCTAGAAGGATAGCCTTTTATCCTTTGCAGCTATTACATATGTTGATTGTTTTAAAAGAAAAGACTATGGTCACATCATCAGATGCAAGAACAGAAAATCTTTCTAGAAATTCCCACTGTCACAGACTTTCACTCTGGTTTATTCCACCACATTTTAAGCAACATGACTGTGCTGTGATCTACCTAGTATATGGACTATAAGCTCCTCAGGAGAATCCCTTCTCCTGCATCCCTTTGGAGAACTCTTTATGAGATAGTCCAATCCTCCAGATATAAATAACCAAATACACGTTCATATGCTTGAGCTGATGGCCTTTTAGCTTGCAGCCAGAAAAGTCACCTCAGGGATTTAACTTGCCACATTTATTTAAGCAGTCAGTTAAAAGTGTAGCAGTGTCCTGGGAGGAAAAGAAGAGGAAGAAAGGAAAAGAAATTTTAGTCACCTTATGGTAAATGTGATTGCACTGCTAGGAGCTTGTGGATCATTTTTTCGCACAGCATTTTTACAGACTTTGGGGACAGTTATGAGCTCACCCCTTAGTGAACTTCCTCTTGGCCGTGGTCCAGAGCTGACACCAGGCTGGGTACTTTGCAGCCTTTCTAAAGTAAATACACTCCAGGAGACTGTCACTCTTTGCACGAATGGGGAGAACCTGAGAGGAAGCCATACCATGGAACAATGTGCCCAGCACAGAGACAGTCACTGAGGCAGCCCTGCACAGCTCAGTTCCTGGCTTTGGATAGCAGATGACTGGCTGCTGCTCCTATGACCACTGGTAATGCATACATTGATAAGACATGCTCTGAAAGTGCTGGGGTTGCTGGCATCACTGGTTTTGTTCTATCAATTAGCAAGCAGTGCTTACTATTCAGGCCTCAGTTTGAGGATAAACTCTGGTCCACACTGTAAAGCAATTCGAAATTAAAACTGCTAGCCATGCAATGGGTATGGTTATGAGTCAGCAGCTTAAACAGTTTCCCAGTTTTGGTTTTCTTTTTACTTTAATACCAAAAGAACAGCACAAAATCCAGATATTACCCTCAGTTGTTCACAGCAAACAGAATAACTCGTATTTCCAAGGAGCTTCTAGGTAACAATTTCACCTGCATGTGTAAGATCAGCTTTCACCAGCTCCTGTCTTAAAAGGAAGAGTGCTCTTATGGAGGGAGCAGAGGTCATTACTTAGGAGATCTGGTCTCAGACTCATGACAAGAAGGTATGTGACCTTCAGTATGAGTCTCAGCATCCCAGAACTCAGTTCCTCCCTCTCAATTAGAAAGTAAAACATGTCTTTAACATTTTACTTTATTACTCCATGAAGATGCTGTTGCACCCTGTTACTCTATCAAACAGGGTTACTCTATTGAGTATCTCCAAGAAGGAGGTGAAATTTGTGCCTTTGATTGCTGTTTCACAAAACTGGACATTTGTTTTCTTCTGAACGGCCAATGCAAAAGTGAAAGTGAGTTCAGCGCAATAAAAGTGGTGATGAACTGAATTTGAGAAGCACTCTCTCAGTGCTTTGTGGGCTGCCCGACCTTCAGCTGAAACCACTACATTTTTCATAATCCAACCAATACTTTTGCAAAAAAAGAAAGCAACATAACAGGTAGATTTGCCAAGTATGAAACAATATTAAAACAATGTAACTTTGAGGACACAAGATGGTTTGTTACTATCTCTGTTGGTAGTAATAATAATGCTCTGCATTTAGCATCTGTCAGGAATTGAGCAGACACTGTAACTTATCCTCAGTTCTGCAATGCAACCATACAGCTCCATATAGGTCGCTCTTGTTCCGTTTGGGGCTCTTTCATGTAGACATAATGAAGAGGCTTTCTTTTAGTACAAAAGAAAGATGATGTTTATCCAATGGTTAACCCTCAGGACAGCCCCATGAGGCAGAGGAGAGGTGGGAACAGGCTGAGGAACTGCAGCAAGGTTTTGCAAAATCTCAGAGTTGCCTAGGCTGAGAAGTTAAGATAGACAAATCCTGCCTCGTGAGGCTTCACTCCAGTTCCCTTACACCGCACTGACAAAACATATTTTCTCTGCTATATGAGCAGAGCAAAGGTCCCATCACACAGCTCAATACACATAAGATTCATGGCCTTAGACACAGTCCTAGGGAGGACAGTTCTTTTGTTCAGAAATGGACTGCCAGGCAAAGCTAGTATATTTTCATACAGTCACACCTTCGCCAGAAGATGGGTCAGCCCTGAGACATTTGCAGATAGGAACCAGTGTTTCAGTGTCATTACCACCAGTGAAGACTACAAGGAAAATCAGAACAGCCTGGAAAAAGTAGGTGAATGGGAAGATGAAAATCACTGATGACAAGTGAAGGTAATGTCTACTACAAAGTATGATGGAAAATAACTTATTCTTGCATTTGGCATATGCATTACCTGTCATTGTCCATGGTCAGAGAGAACTAAGCTTAAACAGCTGAAAGAAAAATCTTCATATCTGGTACAGTGAACCAAATGAGTAAATAAAATAGTAAGTATGAGGGATGTGATAGAAAACCAGACTGAAAATATTCTGTTAATGGAGTGTCTTTAATGTGAAAGGAGTTAATGGCTGTCTTCAGCTGGGTCATTGGTCTGTAGTACATAACTGCTGCTCACAAAGCCAGCAGGTGTCAGATATCTCTTATTTTGTGCATGAAAGGAGAAAGTTACTTATGCAGTGAGGTAGCTGCAAACAATAGGAACCATATTCCCTGTCAAGATTTGATCTAGAGACAAAACTTTAGGCAGAGTTGGTTACCCCCACTGCTACTGAATGTGTGTGAGCACTGCTTGGCAAGATCTAGGAGGGGTTGTGTGGCAGAGAAAGGAGCAAATCCAACAGATGATGAGCTGCAGAGCAGCAGAGCTCCCTGCAGCTGAGAAATGATTGGCAGAACAGACTTGAATATTGTGAGCAACAGGACTTACCACTGTTTGCTCCTGTTGTGTTTGGGGCTGAAGCAGTCATGAACATTCTTTGTAAATAAACTGATTGTGTCAAGGACCATACCTGGCCTGTATCATCCGTTCCTCCTCCTAAAGGAAAAAAATCCTACAAGGCCTTAAATACTGATTGACCTCTCAGACCAAAGGGGAAACTGTTCACTGTATTTACCAACATACCCTTATCTCTGAAGAACAGAAAATAAGAGATTCAGAAGAGGATATGGAGTTCAGGAAGGAGAAATGAAATGACAAGCAGCAGGGAAGTTCCTATGGAGAGTCTGAAAAGCATAAGGGTGTTTCATTTGTAAGCCCAGAAAATAAGTGGGGATGTGACAGGAACATTCCTCTAAAGAATGCAAGGACTGGAGAGCACCTCATATGTATTTTGCATCCCATAACACAGGGGCCAAAAACATTCAGTGAAATGATAAAGCGCAGAATTAAAAAAGAGGAAAACTAGGGGAAAAAAAGGCAATACCTTCTTATATATAACTAATTTGTATGAATTACAGAATCATGAGGTTGGAAAAGACCCACAGGATCATCGAGTCGAACCATTCCTATCAAACACTAAACCATGCCCCCCAGCACCTCACCCACCCATCTTTTAAACACCTCCAGGGAAGGTAACACAACCACCTCCCTAGGCAGCCTGTTCCAGTGCCCAGTGACCCTTTCGGTGAAATTTTTTTTTCTGATGTCCAGCCTGAACCTTCCCTGGCGGAGCTTGAGGCCATTCCCCTTGTCCTGTCCCCTGTCACTTGGGAAAAGAGGCCAGCACCCTCCTTTCTACAACCTCCTTTCAGTTAGCTATAGAGAGTAATAAGACCTCCCCTCAGCCTCCTCTTCTCCAGGCTAAACAATCCCAGCTCTCTCAACCACTCCTTATAAGGAGGATGATGTATTGCTACAGAAAAATCACTGTGATGAAACATAAGACCATCAAGGCAGATTTAATACCTGTAAAAGTAAAGGCATGCCAATGACCAGCTTGTGTCTGTGAGGATAGAAGTGCCTGTATTTCCAGAGACAGACAAAATATAGGCTGGTAGAAATAATCCATAATTATCTATAAGGTTTTTTGCACCATCTTGAAAACACCTGGAACCTGATCAATAGGTTAAAGAAGATACTGGACTGTAATTATAGATGATGATGAAGAAAGTAATATCAAGAATAAAGTTTTGAATATGCATACTAGCCTCTGACTTCCATTAGACTAGCAGAATATCCCTAAACACAGGCAACTTAAAGTACAAGGATAGCACTTCACAGATATCTGAGCAGATACAGCTAGTCTTGCACTTATCCACTCTGTCCTTTTGTAACTTTTTTACAATTTGGAACTGATCCTGAAGACATCCTCAGTTTCAATGGTACTTTCATGAATTCCCAGTACAAATAGGACGTATTTTGGAGAATGGTATTTCTTAGCATGAGTGAAAAGTGGCAGAACCAGATTCAAAACACAAAGAGAAATAAAAGTACACTTTGTATACTTTTAACTGCCCAGTATGTCTCTTACAGATCTACATGTCTTTGATTTATTCTCCCACACCCACACATAAGGCCTCTGGAAAAAGGAGAGTTGCTAACTACCTGAAAAATAGCAACTGCTGTAAAGGAAGAAATTAACAAACCTTGCCTTTTGTGTGCAAGGGAAGCATTAACAGTATATCTACGAAACTGTCATTTAAAACGACTTTTTATTGCAATGAGAAAGAGAAACACACCCATATCTGTATAGGCACAGGAAAGGAGCACCTCACATTATGGACATCTGCCTTCTACCAGCTATTCTAGCCTCAAAGCACTTTGGATGCCTGTTCCCTGTTCAGACAGCAGAATAAAGCAGACAGGTCTTACACCAGCACATGCAGTGAGCTGTGTGGGGAGCTTTCCAGTAGCAGACCTGCTATGGCAGGAGAGCAACATTCCCCGTCCTTCTACACCAAGCACCAGAGTGCACTGCAAGGCACTCTGGGTGGGTGGGAAGGGACAGCTGCCTTCAGGTGGTGCTCCACCTTGGATAAGACACTGTCACTCTCACTGCAATTCTCTGGCCCATCAACTTCAGACAGTGCCAGTTACTCCCCCCAAACATACATGAGAATGAAGCTCTTGCCCTGGGCTTGGGGAGAGGTGTCCCTCTAAGTACAATGTGCTAGGAGTGGGTTTGTCTCCAGCAAGAGTGTCTACCCAGTGGGACCTGCTCTGAAGGTAGGGTTGACCCACAGAACAAACTTTCAGAAAAGCCTTGTCCGGCAGAGAACTAATTTAGCCTCTCGTACAGTTGATGAATGAAGAATTTCCTCTTGGGACTAAATTACAGGCCTTGTCAGGGTTTCTCTTTCATGATCTGTTATTTAGATGTAATTTTCCAACAGGGCTGGAACACATAGCCATGAGCTAGAATAGTATTTGCTGTGAACAGCTGCCACACACCGCCCTTCACTTCCCACACCCTTTCCACCCTCCCCTGTAACCTCCCTCCTTGCCTCCCTCTCTCCTGACACAAATGTGAGACCCACTAGGCACAAGTCACATGTGTTAGATCCTCATTGAGGTCCTTAATTAAACCACAAGAATGGCATTTGCCCACCTTCCCTGTACCCCTGTTGTACAAAGAGTCATGTCTTGTTTGAACATGCCTAAAAACAGATGAGAAAACTTTTTTTTCAGACACTGATGATTACAACCCTGTGTCAATCTTTCCCCCCTTTGGTTTGAAGATAGACTTGTGATCCTCCTTTGGCTTTTTGAACTGTTGGAAGCTGTGTAAACACTCAGCGTGTTAGTAAAGCTCTGTTGACCTAATGGCTGCTGAGTGCAAAGCGATTACGTTAAAATTCCCATATCTCACAAAGCTGCATGTCTCACCTGTTTTGAAGTCATTAACAATGAGGCCTGAAAATGAAGGCAGAAACATTCTAGCTAGTCATCACCTAGTGAAGAAATGTCTGGGTAGGTCTATTTAAAGGAGTTTTATAACAGTCCAATAACTGCTTTAGGGTTTAATCCCAGGATGCTCTCTCCAATTAAGAGTCTGACTATTTTAATGTGGAGCAGTAAATCTGATTGCTAAGGGAACACATTATAATGCAGTCTATAGACCCATCTAAGCGTCACTCTGCTAGATGTGCAACATAAATCCACAGGGCATGGAAGTAATCCAAGATGTAGGGCTCTATTTTATCCACTTACACACACTCATGCCTTTCCCCTACACAAATTAGAATCAATGTGCTCTGAAGAAGCAAGCTGTAGAGCCTGCATAATTGAAAGTCCTGTAGGTGAGAAGCTGGGATCCACATTGTATAAGTGACGATTACTGACTAGCCTGGAATAATTTTCAAATGTAATGCTGGTGTGGAACTTAAACAAATCAAAGAACTGCTGACAGCAAATTATATAGTTTTAGAATAGCATAAAGAAGCTCAGAGGAGAAAATACTGAGGGATGAATTCAGAATTCACTTGCACACAGGGCTAGGCCAAGGATCTTATTTTATGGCCTCAATGACAGTACCCGGCACTTTGACACTATCCGAACATAAGTCCTATGTGATCACTTTGACATCTGCAGGATGGGTGTGGGTGGGTCCACACACCTGGTTCAGTTTACACTTTTGGAACAGCATGGCGAAGAAAGATCATATCAGAAACAGATACTGGGCCTTCCTGGGGACCTCCAAGTTGCCTGGTATCTAGTGGTCTTTTTTTGTGGGGTGAAATCGGTGGCCCAGCACGATGTATCTGGATGGTCACAGAGCAGGCTTGTTGCTTTTTCCTTGCCTGCAGGGAGCCTTAGTGCCTCTGCTTCAGTTCCTGATGTCCTGCTTTGCTCTAGATGGAAACTATATTGCTCTTGTTCGACTGCACGGGAGGCCAGATCAGACTCCAGGAGAACAGGGAGGGTGGCAGACCCTGGGAGTATGGGTTCTCTCCCAGAAGAAGCACCTCACCTGCACAACCCACAGGCTGACTGCTACAAGGGCAAGCCAAAACCGAGTGCTGCTCTGCAGGATGGGGGATTTCCATTCGCACTTGGTCTCTCTGCCTCCCTGACTCCTGTAGTCCTGGCCACATGTGCCTGAAAGGCTGTTCCCTGGGGGAGCCTCACTTGCCCCTTCATTCTCAGCTTTACAGGGAGCTCTAGTAAAGAGACGTGGCCGTATTTCTGGCCAGGCAATAGAAATAGTGCCATCTACTGACAAGTATGAACATGTAGCTTTGTCCAGAGTCAATAAGGTTATTGTGGCTGTGACATGTGAAATGCCATCCCAACCCACAACTTCATATTCTGGGCTGAGAGGGTGGGAGCATAAATGTTACAGTGCATTTACACCCACTCTTGAGCCTGAATGTGTGTTAGTGCGGCAAGATCCTTGTAAGAGAGCACCAATCCTGTTTGCAAACCTACTCCTTTCTCCATGCATAAAACCCTTCAGAAGCAGATTGTCACTTCCTTAGATTTGTCTGTGAACTGAAAGGACCTCCACAGTCTTTGTGTGTTGGCTGATTGGAACATTTACCAATCAAGGCATAAATTAGGGTTTCATTTTGCTAAATAACTGGAAAAACAGTAAAATAAAAAGACAGATCTGGCTCCCAAAGAACATCAGTCTTTGCAGACTGCGCTTGACTTTAGTGGAGCTCATGAGCAGTGCTCTCTATGTAAGCAATTTTTACTGGACATGCAGGTAACTTAGGTGATTTTGATCCCTGTTCCTAGAGGCATTAAATAATGAATGACTTCATCTTACCTACAGTTTAGACAAACATATAATTTCTATTAGTTCCAATGACAGTGACTTTGTTTGTAGAACATTTTTTTTTGGTATAACATTATGACTGAGCATTTAGTTCTGGACCATCTAGCACAGCTAGATCTAGCAGCAGACCAGCCCAACATTTCCCCTACCAGGGCTTCATATGCTCATTTAAGTGAGCACAAGATTTTTTGCATCAGATAATATGCACAATAAAAGAATATTATTTTCAATAGCTTGCAGACAATTATATTTTAGTAGCACAAAAGGAATTTGAAGTGGGGGTTTTTTTTCCTAGTTTCCACAACTCCCCATGCCTTCTCCACAACCCAAAACATATTTTTCATCTGCAAAAAACTAGACAGGAAGGCTGCATTTCTATCTCTCATGGTCCCGTGGCTTGTGTTATCTGACATGCTTTGCCCTGTTTAAGAGGAAATCAACAACAGCTCACATACACAGCCAGGGAAAGCTCAGAATACAGCCTAGCAGCTTTGTGCTGAGTTCTGGCACTCCCAAAGCCCTGGTCATACAGCCAGACTTGGTTGATCTTGGTTGGGAACAAGACTTGTCTTTACACAGCTTCCTCCCTGTGAAATTTGTATTTCCAGAATTTCCTTGTTCCCAGGTCCCCAGGAGTGTACCTGCTTGCCGCGAGGAATGGCTGTTTGCCTTCCTTGAAATTAAACGCTCCAAGTGGTGGAAGAGGCCTTTAATGCCGGGTGCTGATTTTTAACTGTGGCTGCAGTTGTGCTTTTTGTATACAGGTGCCAAAACAGATGGTGAATGGCTGCTCACACCCAGGCAGGGGAAGGAGCAGCTACAGATACTGACAGTCATGTCCCTGGCTGCTGATGAAAAGAAGAGCCATCCTCATTATTCATGTAGTTTCTTTACCAGCACCTCCCTCTCATCATACTTTCCCGCAGCTCTTCTCTAGCATGAAGAGATGTGGGACAGGGGTGGGGGATGTGAAGAATAAGCAGTTTAGAAGAGCCTCAGTCCTCCTTGCTTCTCCACTTCATGGACATGGCACAAAGTTTCTGATATCAGCTTCTGGTGGCCACAGCCAGATGCCCTGCGGTCAATGGAAAGCACAACACTCGACACATCAGGACTGAAACATCCAGCAAATATACTTCCTAAGTCAGTTGACATACCAGTAGAAACCACTTTGTCAATAATATGGGAAAACAAAACTTGGATTTTTTTAAAACTCTGTGCACAAAATAGCCTGATCTCTTTCCAAACCCAGAATGGTTTTTAGAGAGGTGAGAATGTTCCCTGGATCACTTTCCCACCTATATCCTACCTGTGTGGCACCTCTCCCTGCTGTCAGCCTTTGGACACTTTGAAGAGGAGCAGTGATGCACCCTTCTTGACATGGAAGTGCTGCAGGATGACCACTCTGAGCAACACAGAGGCATTGTGAGCCTTTGCGTCTTTGCAGTGAGAGAAGGGTAAGCTGCATTTCTTCTCAGCAATGCCCCCAATTCTCTGGGTCTACTAAAAATTTCAGAGAGTGGTTAGTGTTTTCCTCCAAGATCCACTGGATGAAATCTTCCAGAATATTGCTGCTTTTTCTCATGCTTACTTTTTTACCTCTAGTCTCAGGTTGATTTGGAGGTATTCTGACAACTTAGAAGCCAAAAGTCAGTGAAAAAGTCCCCAACTATAGCATTATTTTTGCTTAATCCCACCCCTTTTAGGTCAGTCTCAGAGCCAACGCATGCCTTTTAACACCATTGACAATCCTTCTTGAAGCATTTGAGAGCAGCTTTGATACTTTCCATTAATGGTCTCTTAAGAGCTACACCTTGTAGCTGCCATATTTCTTGCAGGCATAAACCCTGACATTTAGCATTACTTTATTTAAGGGGGGTTTGTTCTTGACTATTCTCAGTCAGCCTCAGTTAATAATTCTGAGGTGATTTTCATCTGCTCCAAACCTCTGGGTGCTTGCTGTACTTCCCCAGCTAGTAGTGCTGTTATCAATGCCAAACATTTCAAGCTGTCAGGACGTTACTGAACCAAAATTCCTTGAAACCACTCATAGTCCAAAGGTGAAGCATTTATCTATATTGCATTAGGATTAACGACTCTGATGGCCGCTGCATTAGCTTATTAGCAGTGGCTGGTTGCTGCTGGTGGCAGCATGGAAACAGCCTTCACAAGGTCCGTCCTGGAGCAGCTCCAACTTCCAGCTCCCGGCTGGGGGCAGGAGCTGCTGTGACTTGCTCTATCACTCCAGTTTCCTTAGGATTTTCCTGAAAATGTGATGTGTTGCATTTTTTCATACTTCTTGGTTAGTCTCTAGTAGGAGAAGGGGTGGGGTCAGGTCTGTTTTTAGCGTATTTTTCCTTTGGTTTTAAAGTTTATTTAAACTGACTCACATTTAATTGTCCTAAGGTAAATAGATGAATCATCAGGGGGGAATACACCTCCAAAGGTCAGAGTTCACAGCAAGTGTTTTTCTTTCATTCTTTTCCTTGGGCTTAAATAAGGAAAATTGAGTTGGTTGGAAAATAAAACTATTTTATTTGGGAGTTTAGCAGACAGTGACTCAGATTTTTTCAGTTGCCTGAACTTTTTACTTTTATATAAGTAACGCTCTTGATAAACAGGTATTGGGCCCACATCTGCCATGGAAAGAGCAGCAGGAGTTCAATGCACTGTGTTAACAGAAGCTTTCTTGTTCTGCTACTGAAATTAGCTGGTTTGGCTACAGGGAGATTCTTGATAACTCCTAGTTCTAGCCTTTCAGATAAAGTATGCAGGTGCTCTTTTTTCCCCCTTTTGGAAAGATAATTATCAGTCAATAAGAAAACACTATTAAAAATATAGAAGAAGAAAAGCACTCCAGGTTAAATTTTGCTTCTGGGAAGTTAGCTATGATCCCTTGAAATCCCTCAAAAACTTGCTACTAGAATGCTTCTCTATTAAAAACCATTCACAATAATGCTTTGTTATTTCTCACTTTGCTTGTCTGTGTGGGATGTCTCCAGCTCTATGTTGATAGTGTTGGCTATGGAGGTGCTAGCTGGTGCAGTGTGATGTTGCCAAAAAACAAGCCGTACATTTGTATTTCCCAGAATTTTTACTTTGATCTGTTTTTTTGGCTTGGAGCTTGCCAGAGTCTATCTCGGGTCATGCTAACAGTACCCATATCCCTGCAAGAAACACCTTGCTCAGCTGTTTTTTAATTGTTCCTTTCCCTCCTGTCAGTAACTGAAAAAAGACACCAGTAAAGTGCTGTAGAAACACATGGCTGTAGAAATCATGCTACAGAAAGAGTGATGAAGAAAAGAGGTGCTTGCTGCAATAGTTGCAGCTGTATTTCAGCCCCTTCTAAGCTCATCATACCTTTACCTACACGAAGCCATGCACGGCTAGGGCTACGATATAATCTGATCAGAGGTTTATAACTGGAAATGATAAACTGAGGATTTCCGAGCCCTCCTCCTGTCCCACCCTAGAATGAGTGACATGACTCTTTGGATGTGCTCTTTAGATCATGAGTCCATCATTCTCCACCAGTCAAAGCCTGGGAGATGTCTGCCTCCCTCCTGCATTTGACTAAAAGAGATGTCTTGAAAGTGCCTCTCATTTCAGGAACTGAGTTGCATTGTTCTCCAGCACGGACAAAGAGTTGGATACAGAAGGCCTTTACCACGAGCTCCTGATTTGCAAGGTACTGAGTGCTTTGCACTTCCCCTCCTCTTCCTGTAGAATACGGGAGTGACAACACTCCCATTGAGATTTTCAACTACCATGGCTATGCTTCGATTAGATACATTTATCCATGCAAAAATGTAAGTAAATATTCATTTTCCCACTGCATTCCTCTTCATATTTTTGAGAGGTTTGGAAACTGTAAACAAAAAGGGGAAAGTCAGCCTTTCTAAATAATCTAAAATGTTTGCTTAAATGGAAAGACATTCACCAGAAGCTTGCCAAACCAACAATGCTTTTCACAATTTTCTTTTGCTTTTTTTGATCACCAGCTCTTGTCTCCAGATCACTAGGAATATTTAAATGTGAACTGGTAGCTGAGATGCTTTGTGAAAAATAAGCACATGATATCAGCAACTCTATGGGCAACTCCTGCTACAATTTGGTGACATTCAGGGAATGATAAAAAAAAATTCTTTGGAAGAACTCCTGTGTTTCATTAACACTTGAGTTGTAGTGCAAGTCAATGGACAATATTCCAGTGATGGCACTTTGGGTTTACATGTGAGTAACCAAAAGTTTTCCCCAGCTTGACCTAGAAGTGATATGGTGAACTTGAAGACTATCTAAACCAAACAGTATTTTTTTGCTAGCCGTTGAATATCCACAAATAGCCCCTGATACAGACAGGAGACTGGACTTCTGCTGTGGTTCAGTATGACCATTCCCATGCTCTTTTGTCCCTCTGTGTTCACCTTGAACATGTGGACAGCAGACTACTTTCAACAGTCTCGTCTCAGAATAGAAGACATTTAAAATTATATTTATAAATGCAGAAATTAGGAAACCAGTTTAAGGGAGAAAGGCTCTAAAATGTGGTCAACAAATTCCCAGAGTTTTATTCATCCATTGTCTCTGGCTTTCGCTAAAGCCACATTTGACTAGTCCCTACAGACATGGAAAGAGGTAGAAAGTGATAGCTACAGTTGCTTGGTACACTCTGCAGTAGTAGCCGATGTTTAGAACTGAGTCCATAAACCTCTCTCTGACTGTATGTGAAGCCCAGCTGCTGCTTCCCTATGAAAAAAAACCCAAAACTCTAGCCGTTTCCATATTTCATCCTCTAGCCCTTTCAGGTTGCTCAAAGCAGTACCCAAACTGCCATATCTCACACCTGAAAAGAATCTCATTATTCCAGACCCACCAAACATCCCCCACATGATCTGTTTATATTTGTTTTGCATGTTTCCTATCTCAAACCATCTTAATCAAAACCATGGGAGGCCCCCCTAGTTTTCCCTTCCTCATGCAGAAAGCCCCAATATTTGCAGAAACACCTTAGTCCTCTTGCAGTGCCGCTTTCCACTCCCTCAATGGGAAGTGAAAGCCAAGTTCTCTCAGCATTTTGGAAACCAAAAGGAACACATAGCAACATGGGGTCTGTTTGTATTTACACTGCAGTTACCAGAACCTCCTTGGGCTTTTTTCCCATGCTCTCTCCTTGTTGTTCTCACTCTCTTCTTTTGAACAGTGGATGTGTACTTGGTAACACTGGAGCTACTCTGTATGTTTCTTTAGTTCTGCTTCTATTAGCAGCTTCCGTCTGCTTTTCTAGCCCCAAGTGCAGAGACCTGGCAGCAAGGAGTTCAAACACAGCTGCTCCTGTGTCACTCCTGCTGCCAGCCAACTCACTGCTCTCCTGCTCCCCACGCCTGTGGTGGCCAGGGTGCAGGTGGAAGTGGATGGCTTTGAGGTTGAGGTGTAAATACCCATAATTAGACATGAATTACATTTAATACCCATGACAGGGTCTGGTGGGAAACAGGTGGGGCAGAAAGCTGGAAGATGCACACTGGAAAAAATTCCTCTTACTTGACTTGATCTCAAGCCCATGGAAGCGCACGGAAAGAATCCCCTGGAGTTGTGATGGGCTTCAGACCAGGGTTCTGTGCAAAAGCAAGGGGAGCACAATAGGAAAAGCTGCACATACAGTCAGGATTGACAACTTTAGCAGCCTTCTCCTTGGCAGGGAGAGTTAAAGGAGAAGGAGGGGGTAGGGGGGCTGGGAGGATATTGAAAAAAAAAGAAGAAAAAGAAGAACAACAAAGCAAAAAACAACTGGAGGGCAGGAGGAAAAGCAGAGGGATGGTAATTTAAATCTTGTTTTCAAAGACATTCATACACTTTATTTTGACACACCTTGCAGAAAGTAACCAAACAGCACGGGTTGCCAGAAATAAATGTTACGGCTCACGCGTTCCGACTTCTTCTCTTTTCATTTTTATGGAAAGCTATTTCAGATACTTCTTACAATTTGACCTTTCAGCTGCTTGGAAGATTTACTGAGTGCCTCAAATGCAGTCATTTTTGCAAAAGCGATATGTAGCATTAGCTATAGGAGAGTGTTCCAGTGTTGTGCAAATAAGTCAAGATAAAAAGTGAAGCATTAAGGTAACCAAACAGGAATGTAAACTGAATGGAGCCTTTTAGCAAAGATGAAGGATTCAATTTTTTTTAGAATTATGAAATATTGAAAAGCTTGTGTAAGAGCCCCCATCATCAAAATGTTTTGATAAACAGAGATTTTTTTAAAGCTACCCAGGCTTCAATGTATTTGTCCTTGAACCTCTAGAAATGTTGATCTTGGAAACTTGTCTGTAAGTACAAATACATGGCTGGAAAACGTAAGTTTTATTGTAACACAGTAAATCTATGGCAAATCATGATTAATTTTTGTGTGATAATATTCTACTTCACTTTACCCTGTCCCTAATCTCCTGTACCTCCATCTAAGTTTATCCACACTTGTCTATACAGCATACATGGAGGCAGATCCTCAGCTGATGTAAATTTGCTTAGTGGTTTTGATATCTACTGAAAATCTAACTGAATCTCCTTAATGGATACTGAGCAACAGTCACGAGGACCCCACACTCACAGGTTTGCCTCAGCAATGTTCAAGGCTCAATTTACAATTTTTCTTTCCAAAATGACTCATACTTGTGAATTTATTTATCATTCTTCATGACTAGAGTACCATTTTTTTACTTGAACAGTCAGGCAAATCCTTCCTGGAAGTTGGTGTTGATATTTTAAATCCCTTTGATTTCTCTCATTCTGTCACATAGAATCATACAGTTGCAGTGATTCAATCAAGGGACAGAAGAAACACCCAGTGACCCAAACAACTCAAAATATACCACTGAAACCACAGAGTCAAAAGAAACAAAAAGGGACGGTGGAGTAAAACACTTTTTCCCCCTATTGCATTTAAATTGATGCAATAATTTCAAGGTAAAGCAAACAAAATTTGGAAAATGGAAGTCTAGCCGGAGGCAGTTCTGAAACAAGAAGGCTAAATAACTTCATGAAGTATTCCTAGCCAATATGATCTCTGCTGTATTCTGTTTTGCTTATCCCTATGGTAGAATACCAATGGGAAAACAAGTCAAAGACATATAACGCACTCCTGCAACTGTTTCTTCCATTCAATAGGTACCTGTCGCCTGTTACAGATGAAGACCTTTTCATGCTTTAGCAAGGGCTACTCACTGAGAACATATAATCCCCATTCAAAAGTCAAATTTGAATATAGGTGGTTAAACATATTGCTTAATCAAGGTCAAGGTAGATCCATTTTCTTCCATTTTACTGGTGGTTTTTTTTGCTAAGTAGGTTGATGCCAGAGATTCTGAAGTCCTTCCTGGTTTGCCAAATGTTCCCACCTATTTACGGTGGGTCCTGCGGTGCCTACATCTTGACTATAGCTTGCAGTGAATCAACAGCTGCTGATGTAAATACACAGCTAACCTGAAGAGTCAGTGAGACTCCGTGGCATATAAGCTGGGTACCACTTACATATCCCAGGAGACAAATAACTCCAGTTTCAGCATTGCCAAAGGCTGACAGTCACAGTTACTCCATACCTAGAGTTAGGCTCTCTCAAAATGGCTGTGGGCTGAATCCCATAGCAGAGGTAGCACTGGGCATCTGCACCACTAAGAAGGTGTTTCTCTTTAGGTAAACTTGCCTGACCAGTGGCATGGATGCAAAAATAAGTAGTTGCTTAAAGACACCAGCACTCCATTAACAACAAAGAGCCAAAAATTTTCATGACTAGCTTTTTCATGGCTTTCAGTAATACCTTAAGCCGGTGAATGGAGACATGTGAGATAATTAAAGCAAAAAGATCTTTTTGAACCTTAAAAGTTTTGAGTTTGACTGAATTTGAATTTTAGACAAAGGTTCACATGGGTTTTATTTCACTCAAGCCAGTTTATCCGCCTTTCCTTTTCAGACAGGCTTAGAATTTAATCCCCAATGCCTGTGAAGTTATTTATGCTAGTTTGTTTGTTTGTTTGTTTGTTTGTTTGTTTGTTTGTTTCCAGTAAACTTTTAATTCATATTTGGTCCTGAGCAGGATATTTACTTTACAAAATGCTGGGTGTAACCATTTATATAAACAAATCTGCCTAATTATTTCTTCTCCATTTCCTTTTGATGTTGAATCTGTTGATTTCCATTATTTTTAGTCCCATGCACAATGAGAGACTTTCACAGAATCACAGAATCAC
>WAAB01010865.1:155027-172189 GCA_013389865.1 Piaya cayana | reverse complement strand
CTCAGCCTCCTCTTCTCCAGGCTAAACAACCCCAGCTCTCTCAGCCGTTCCTCATAAGGTGTGTTCTCGAGCCCCTTCACCAGTTTCGTTGCTCTTCTCTGGACTCTCTCCAGAGCCTCAACATCCTTCTTATGGTGAGGGGCCCAGAACTGAACACAGTATTCAAGGAGCGGTCTCACCAGTGCCAAGTAAAGAGGGAGACAGGTTTCCTACCTGTCCTGGTAACTCTTCTCAAACAGCCATCAGTGACCTCAATGCCCATTTGACAACTGATCAGAGCATGTGAAAAACAGTGGTCCTGCACAAAACCCAGGGGTTTTAGTGTTAGAGGCAGTTTAAAATTTTAGATAAACCCCATTTTTTTTAACTAGATTAAAGCATCTGTAGAACATAACTACTTTAATCATTCTGTCCCCATAGTTTTTATTTCATCAGAAACCTAAGATCTCCAATGTTTCAGCCCAAATGAATGATTCAATCTAGCTTTCAAACTAAGAGTACTTGGGCTTTGTGGGTTTTTGTTCAATTTTTACTTTCCACTTTTTAATGGAACTATTTTCTACAGAAAGATCACAACAGCAATGACATATGAACAAACACCTCATTTTTCAACCTACTGTATTTTGTACACAGCATTAGAGTCCCTCAAACATAAGCTAGAAATACAAGATTAAAATTCATTAGCTGGCTGCCTACTGGAACAGCTCCATTGTCTTGTGTTGGGAATATCGTCCAGTGTTCCTCATAACTGCACTGAGAACCCCATGCCATTTGTTAAGACAAGAATAAAAGAAATCAAACCAGGTTGGTTGGGGTTTTTTTGATTCACTTGCCCTAGATTCAGGCTCTCCTCAGCTCTTATGTGAGCAAACTGTAGGGAGGGTAAGGGGGGTGAAACCCAGGAAAATTCTTAAGTCTTTTTAAAAAGTGATTTGAGGTGTTCTCCATTTCTAACTGCTAGTGGCGAGAGAAAAAAGTGTTGAAGGTGATGTAATAGCTTGACCTGAACTTAGAGCAGGTAGCCAAACAGTGGGTGCACAGTGAAGATGAAGCCATAAGAAACCTTCTGCCTCCTAACAAGGGTATTTAACATCTCATATAACTCTCAGCCAGACCTTAATGTAGGAAATTTAGGACAGAAAAAGATCCAAGGAGGTCTGCAGTAAAAGATGGGATGCGAGGCTCTAGAAGGGTACAAAGCAGAAAGACAAACTCACTATTTCTGTAACCTGTGCCATTTGCCACCTACAATCCCCTCTAGGGAGCCCTGCCTAAATGGTTCTATTGAGACTAATTTATTTAATGGATAAAAGTGTACATGAGTTTGTACAAAGTGGAAGCCAGCAGAAATTAATCACTCCTCAGGTCTACAAAGCACTTCACCAATGCAAGGCATCATATGAGTCCTAAGTACTGTTATTCCTCTCTACCCACCAGCCAGCTTTTTCACACCAACTAATAACCAAACCATTGTAAAGAAGCTAATACAGAAATACTAAAAATACAGAAGCATATACTTTCAGCTATCCAGAGGTCCCTTTTCTATCATAAGCTGTCCCAGGTCAGGGAAGTGCTTTATTGCTAATTCGACTTGAGCATGTTTGTCAGCTGAAGGATGAATTGCCCTGCCTGCAAGTAAATACTTGGTCTCTAAAGGTGAAAAGTGGCCATCGGCCATTATGCTAGATTTGTCCAGCTCTGCTGTGACACAGATGAAAGAGCCTCAACTCCAACAGACAAAGCCACCATGTAGCCTAACCAGAAAGGACACCAAGTCACTAAAGACTTTCTGCCTTTCTTTGAATGTTAAAGTGATATATGCATATAGTTCCCCAAAAATCACTGACACAGTGCTCCATTAACCTGTGAGAGAAGAAGGCTCCATGTCCATGCCACAATGAATCAACTGAATTCAGTTTTTACAGGAAAGACACTCAAAACCAGGCCTAGTCCTCCCATGGGAAAAAAACCACAGGAGGGCTGACAACAGCATGTACAAAAACTCTCTGTTCCCATTCAGACTTGTTGAGCTGCTTCATATCCAAGAGCAAAAGAGCCACAGTCTGTCATACTCCATGGTTTCTCACAGGTACTTGTCTCTCTGTTTCCCCAATGTTCCCTTGCCTAATGGTACGGCACTGTGCAACAAGCAAGAAGTGATTGGTTTATTTGCTGGGACCTGATGCTTAGAAATCCATCACGCCTTGGTCATACACACCACTTCGCTTTCCTTGTCTTCTGGAAGAAAAAGAGGGCAGCCCACCAATGCAAGTGTTATTCATGTCTACTCTACAGCCCCTTTGGAGTGCCAGAGCAGAAGTCTTCTGGGAAAGAGAATGAGATCCACAGATTTCCAAGTCCTCAATCCTTAAGCTTTAAAAAGATGATAGTTCCAACTTGTGTTATTTAGGGTTTTCAATAGTTATGGGGAAGAAGAGAGGTGTGTAATGTTCCCGTTTGCTTGCTTTCTGGCCACCTGAATGGTTCTACTGTTTTCCCAAGAGTTGAAAGGACGATATTATCATAAAGATGACTGTGAAGGCATACAAATTTCATGTGCACTGGAGAATGAAAGATTCACTTCCAAACATTGGGTGCGTTCCCAAACACTCCACACCTCTTGAATGTGGTCAGGAAGCCTCATAAGAGCCGACTCCACTGTAAATGGTCTGAATCCAGTTGAGCCACAAACACCATGAGAACAAAGTTTCTTATGCCACAATGAACAATTTTTCCCATGTAGACAAGGTCTTAATTAATCTTTAAAGTGTTCCAGTTTTAATTTTAGGTCACAGTTGGGGCTGGTTCTTACTGTGGTTCATATCCAACAAAGCTCTTAAACACATGCCTAATTCTAAGCATTTAAAGTAACCTTGTTGACTCCTATGGGATTGCTCTCCTGCTCAAAACTATTCACGTATTTAAAGTTTTGCTGGATCGGGGCCTCCCTCCAAACTTGACTGTCCTCCTTTTGTCACAACAACAATACAATGTAAAAGAAACTGCTCCCGAATCGACCTTCAAAGTTTTGTCTGAAGGCATACTGGAAGGGCCAGACATCTGGCAGTCTTTGCATTAGTTTGTTCACCACAGTATAAATTACCTCCAATTTGCTTAATGACTGTTTGGAATTAGGATGTCTCAGCCCTGTTAATACAATGCCCCATGGGCAATAATCCTCTTTTTAGAAGAGTCATAAGCAAAGTACATTTTCAGCAGAATAAACCACTTCACACTACTCCAGGTGAACTATATGCTGTGTAAGTACCCTGGCCCCAGTAAAAATCGCTAAAGCAAATTGGTGTGTGCTTGCTTTATGTGCTTGGTTTTAAGGAGTGTGGTTTATTTCCTGGTAAAAATAACATTTCTTAATGAGGATGTATCAGCCAAAACATTGATCAGCTGTGGCTTTTAGCAGCTGACTTTTTAGCAGGTATGAATTTAATTAGTCCTCATCAAAGAAAGAAGAATTAGTATTAAGCTGTTTTATAACTTGGTTCTCTTGGCTGAAGGACAAAATAAAAGGAACCATTTTTTTAAAAGGAATGATTGGAAATGTGATTAAGTGTTGTTGTCACATTTGCTTGGGCTCCAAATATGAACTTTATTTTAAAAAACAGAAATATAGAAAAAAACAATTGTAGAAATGCTGAAGGCCCTGATTTGTCATATTGGTGCTGCAAGCCCCGATTCTCTGACTTGTGTTACATTAAAGAGCATCATGAAGCAACAAGACCGGTTAATGTGAAGTTCAAACAGATGATATCCTATTTATTTAGAGGTCTGCCAAATGAAGTTCGCGATGCAAATTTACTGACTTCAAATCTCACCTTTTCTCACCTAGAAAAAACCTTCCTTTCATATTTCAGTAGCTTGCCTAACAAAACAGCCTGTACCAAACTTCCTCCTCTGTGAAATGTGAAATATCAGATTAAAAAATAAATCTAAATAAAGTCCTTTTTTTTGTTTAATTACTGTCACTTCTTGAAATGTATTTGGGTTTTTTTAGTCATCTAAGCTTTTTAAAGCAAAATAACAGACTAAAGAAATGTCTGAAAGGTTGGAGTGTTCTGAATAGGAGTCCTTTCCCATTCTGAGATGCTACTCCTGAGGATCTACTAAAGGTACTGAACATACTCAGGGAACACGACAGACATTACCAACTCTTATTTTACAGAGCAACTGCCTGCTAGTTGCTCTCACTTCCAGCTAAGGTCCTGATACACCAGGAAGAGCTGACCCATTTCCGTCTCCTGTCCTCTCTTGAGTGCCTCTGTGGAGGCATATCCTGTCAAACAGTTGCATGTTCCTGGGGCTGCATGGCACCAGCAGAGCTTTCCTGATGATTCACAACTTGATGAAGCTGTGCACACAACAAAATCAAAGTGTGCACATCTTGGGACTTGCAAACCTAACCTGTGATGGATTTGCAGGTGGGGCAGACTTTGTGCTTCTTCATGCTCATCTTTAGCCTCGGATCAACTTCAGTAAACATTGCTTTTTGAATAGCAATAGCACAAAGGCTACTGAAGAACAGCTCTCAACAAAAAGAACCTACTTAAACACGTCAGGTGGTGAAAAGTCTGTAGCAAAAAGTGGGAAGGAGAAAGACAAGGGGTGTAGAGAAGCTCAAACTCTGCTGCATTTAAAAGAGGAAAGGATCTGGAATCTTGACTGCTTCAAGAAGAGGAAATACCTGAATTATTTCTGGGAAAATAGCTGCTGGAACCAAAATGTTTCACTTTCAGGGGCCCCCAGGGCTGGTAGAACATGCTCGCATGATGCTGAGCAAAACCTGGAGCTTTTCAGGACAACTGTAACTTGTTTGGTTGATATGGAAGGTAAGTTGAACTCTGCAAAAAAAGTAACTGAAAGCAGTAGCATACTGAGGGACAGATCACATTTTCAAATGAGTTATGTTTATTACTCAAGATACATGCCTATAGGAGAAAGCCACATGATCTCAGATGAAGGAAAGCTTCTAGCCCTACAGATCATCTTACCAGGGTTAAAAATTCACCATCACTATTTATTTAATCTTTCTTGCCTCCAATGAAATATAAATACAGTGGCTTCCAAGAAGACATGCAATCCAGCCTGAGGGAACAATAAATGCAAATAGTCCAATGTTTTATCACAATTCAACAGATGACTCTGATGTGGAATTGGCCCCTTCCAGCCTCTCCAGCCCCAGGCTGAGGACAGGGAAGCTGTGACTGAAAAGTCTGAGAGTTGTGCGCTCTCCTTCCAGGAATGCAAAGAAATGCAAAAAGGCTTTGGTGAACAAATACCCACCTGTGCATGGAAGAGTCCACACTGGCAAACAGGAGACTGTGGAGCATTAGAGCAAAAGCAGAGCTAATGAAGCTCTGCCAGGGGAGTTTCAGGCTCCACATAAGGAAAAAATTCTTCACTGAAAGGGTCATTAGGCAATGGAGTGGTCCGCCCAGGGAGGTGATTGACTCACCTTCCCTGGAGGTGTTTAAGGTGCGGGTGGATTAGGTACTGAGGGGCATGGTTTAGAGATTGGTGGGAATGGTTGGACTCGATGATCTGGTGGGTCTCTTCCAATCTGGTGATTCTATGATTCTATGAAGTTATGTGGTGTGCCTCTGACACAAAAAGCAGTACAACTGTACCAGTGCTTGGGCTAATTATTCCTAATTAGGGTATGTATGGAGCCATATGGTAGCACTTTTGGAACTAAGCTAATAGTCTTGCACAGGTCCACAAGGTGCCAGGTACCCTGCTGGTTTTAGGTGCAACTGAAAGAGAGGAACTGTTGATGGGAGCATCATGGAATTAAACACAGAGATCAATATGATCAGTGATTGTTCAATTTATTGACCTTAGCTGTTTCTTTATAAACCCTTTTTGGTTACGTAACTGTGTGCCCAAGAGGGTATCTACAGTGTATTATTGGTTAAAGGTAGCTGTCCATAAAGCTATTACTAACATATTATTGGCTAAACTACTGCACATGCTAAGAAACCAAGTTATACTAAAATTAACTATGTTGATAGTTTTCTTTAATTGTTTTTCTTTCAGTTGGTACTTGTTCCCACTGAACTAGCTCTTTTATTCCTTTCACCTAGCCTTTGTTTATCTTTTGGCTCTCTTTTTCAAGGTCTTGTTAGAATTGTTCAGTATCAAATCAGTCACACAGCATCCAGGCCTTGTTCTCTGTAAAATGTTCCCACAAGGAACTTCTTTTAGGTAGTGCTGTGCAGCTTGTAGTTAGGTCCGTAATGGCAGGTGATCAACAAGCAAAAAGCAAGATGCATATTAAAAACTCAAATCATAACCACAACTCTACCACTATCTGGGGATTCTTTTGGTCTGTCAAAGGCTAAGAAGCCCTTGACTGGAATTACAGCCCTGACATTCAACATTTCCCTAGATTTAGTCTGTTATCACTATTTTTATATTACATATAGACCAGTATTTTGGAGCTATGCCCTGTACCCTCCTGCACCTGCTTCAGTTTTCTGTTGCCTTTGCAATGGTTGCTATCTCTTCCTTTTCCCATTCTTCCAGGAATGAAAAGGTGTCCCCTGCATAACACCTACTCCAGCCTCCCTCTGGTATGCTCTTCTGCTAGTTTTCTTATTTTTTACTCCACCAGGAAGAGTGTTTTCTTCTCTGGAAGCTTCCTGTTTATCTCAAACCAAGAGATGTCAGAGCAGTAAATTGGTGTCCTAGATACATTTGCACAGTTTATCTCTTCACATGTAAATATGCATGAGGCAATTCTTAACCTCATGGAAGGTACTGATAAATATCCCCTTGCCTCTCTGGGAGAACTGAAGATGTGGTGGTATTATCCCTGCAACTCCTCGGCCCATGTATTTGAAGGTTAATCAATTCCCACAGGGCCACGACCACAAGGCAACACCCACAGAGAAGTAAGAATATTCTATATGATCTGCAACATTGCTTGTTATTGGAATGGATGGTTGAAAGAATGATTTGTAACATGAAATACTGCATCTACCAGTTTCTTTTATGTATATGTATGTATATTTACATATATATTTACACATATATATTTACATATATACACACTTATATATGGCATACAAAGTTACATTAGTTGGCTGAATCCACTTGACACTTTAATGTTGCAATAAGGAGTCAACAATAATACATCAAAACAAGCAGCAAGTTAAGCAATTCTCATTGCTATTTTTCATGGAATAGAACTTTGTAACATCTGCTTCAGGTTTTCTCCCCTAAAATAAACATGCATTGCCCCAAAGATTTTCTGGGGTTTTGTGTTTTCATTTGGCTTTTTCACTGCTGAAAGTGGCCCATATTGGCTGACTTTTAAATTTTATTCTAGGTTCCCGTACCATGAAGACATTCTTTGGGTATTGTGATAAAATCTTCCATAAAAGAATCACTGAGGGGAAAAAAACCTTTTCTTTCTTACATAAGTAATTTTCATCTATTAAAAATGGGCATTTTACATGAATAAATAGTGTAAGCTGTATCTTTTAGGTAGTGCATTATAAAGGTGAGATTAAACTCTATGAGAAAATGCTTCACACAACATACCAAAGGAGTAAGACAATATGAAAAGTGTTATAGCTTCCTCCCATGTATGTATGGGGCTCTCTGGTACAGAGACTCATGCCCTAGTTTTGGAGGCTGAATTTCCACAGAGATTTGCCATAGGAATCTTTATACCCTCCAAGGTTCTTCAGACACATTGGTTGATGCTCTAGGGTGAAAAGATGGGAGCAAGAAATGTTTGCTGCAGGAGAACTGCAAGATCATCAACAGTGTCATCTGAATGTCCCTAGGGTCCAGATCCCAGCCTTTCAATCTGAAAGGAGTTTTCCTATGCACAGGCCTTATTACCCATGTTGTACAGTTGTTTTGCAAATACACAGTGTATTTCATGTTTCTTTTCTAACTGTTCAGCATCCCAGGTTCCTCAGATCTGCTGATCATTCAAAGACCCACAGCAAATTACTTAAGCAGTCACCTACTTGGAGAATGGACTCAGGACACGGGCAGTGGGAGCTCAGCTGCTTAACAAGCCTGATTTCCCAAATACACCATGCATCTTGGTTCACTGACAATAAGGAATTACATTATGTGGGTGTTGTGGTTTGAGCTAAATTAGAGTCAGTTTCGTGACTCTAACTCAATCTTACTTAAGTAGCTTCATTTTCTGAAAGCAAACAGCATGTTCTTCAGAAAGATTCTCTCCAGAAGTGACAACACAGGGCATTGGTGTGCAGCAAACCAATGCTTATACTTCTCCCTATAGTAACCAAGGCCATCCTCAAGCTGGCGAAAAAGGGCTGCACCTGCAAGGACTGGCGGACAGGCAGGAGACCCTAAACTGACCAACAGAGTATTCCATCCCATATGCATCATGCTTAGTATAAAATGAGAGATCACGAGCGTCTCATCCTCTTCTGTGATGGCTGACATCCAGTGAGGACCTCGTCTTTATGTTGCTCCTGATCCCAGATCCTTGTGTTCCTGAATCCAGCTCCTGAGTCCAGCTCCTTCATAGCTGTGGAACCACTCCCTTGTGTCTGCTCTACAGTATTTGTGGTGATGCATAGTCATTGAGGGGTGGGGGCACAACCTCATGTATTTGTATATATTTTATTACTTTCTAATTATTTTCATCATCATCATTATTATTATTTCATTAAAACCGTAGTTTTAGTTTCCAACCTGCAAATCTTTTTCCTCTTATTTTCCTCTCCCCTTTCCATGTGGTTGGGGAGAAGGAAGTTGAGAATCCAGCTGCTCGGTTTCAGTTGCTGAAATTATCTAGGCTCAGGCTAAATCCTTCCAGTAGGCACTAGGCAGAAACAGAGGACAAGCTGGAGGGCTTTATTACTGATAAGAGCCTAAGGGGAAGCTACAGAGGAAAGCCCTGCAGTGGCATAAAGGAGAGGCCCTACAAGAATAAGAGATGCAGAGAAGAACCCCCAATTCTTGATGGGGGTGGGGAGGTGGAAAGTGAGGAGCTATTTTAGTCTGAGAAACACTTAGTTACATGCTGAAGAAGAAATAGACAATGTCAATAGAAGTCCAAGTCACAGTGTTGATCATTAGTAAGTAAAGTCAGAGCCAAGAAGGTTTATTCTCATCCTGCTTACTTAACTCTGTCCTCATAAAGCATTTACCTGTGGTTGAACACACCAATTGCCCTGGGATAGTTACAAGAGTGAAGATGCTAATGGGGGCCTGTAGCTTCAGATGCAGTTCCTATCCTAACATACGTGAGTCCACATTTTAACACATCTAGATGGCATGCAGTTGCCTTCTGTAACCAGCTGATTATACCTGCACTTAAGTTTTTGTAAAGTGACTATTTTTCCCAAGTGTTTCAGTTTTGAAGTACTTATTTTAAGGGGCCTGGCTTTCACCACATAAACTTTCAGTGTTTCCTAACAACCGAGACTTCTAAGCTTCTCAGTATCCAAAAGAACTAGGACTATATCTTCCACCGGTCCCTTGGGAAAACCCTCACTTTACATTTCTCCCTTTCCTCTATGCTTCTGTCCTTCATTCCTGAGAGACCAGGCTGTGGCAACTGCACTCCTGGTGCTCTCTGAGGCACGGTCACCAGGACCCAGCCCGAGAGACGTGGTTACATATTTTTCTGTGTGAGAGCAGAAATGACTTTAATGAGAATCTGGGCTGGACTAGCAGGAAGAAGACATACACCACTCAGTACATTTTCCATGACTACAAACACTGAGCAGTGGAAATTCGATGAAGCTCAAGCACCAGAATTATGAACTCCAAGACTGACAACTTTTACAACCAATTCCTGCTTCCCAACACCCACTGCCTTCCCTTGCTTCATTTATTAAAATCAAAGGCATCACAATGTACAAATAATTTAAAAAATGAAACTGCAGCTAAATGATATGCAAGAAAATAAATTACTCTTAGACTAGATGTATGCCATCAGTCTCCTGATCCAGAAACATTGTCCACTCAGGTACAGAGGTACTTTATTGCAGCAGAGGTATTATCATCTACTTGTTTTTCTTTAGCTGAGATTTGCAAAGCAACCTAGGAGTTACTGGTGAAATGAATGAGAAATCTTTGTTTAAGTCTCCTATTCGTCTTTGAAAATCTACCCTTAATAGATCTTAATAACAATATTATTATATGCACTTACAAATTATGAGGGGGGGGAGAAGATGAGCATAAAAATTAAATGCTGTGCTATTCATGGTTATTATCTAGGTTGGTACCTATCTAATATTGTTCTAATATCTGGCCTATACTAATGTAATAGCCATGCACCGCTGCTTATTTATAAACACACATTTGTCAGTTCACACAAACACTCTGGCAAAGACTTTCATATTAATCCCTCCTATTATAGTCAGTGAGGATTTAGGAAAATTAATTATAAGACTCATTTTTCTACCCTTAGGAAGATTCCTTCTTCCTATCATTTGGCCATCAAGGTTACAATTAAATACACTGGCTGCCGTGGCCTGTATACATAACTGAAATATATGATCAAGGATTGTAAACACCAGGACAAATGCATTATCACACTGTCTAATTATCATATTATCTGACTGACAGGAGGTTTTTTTATCTCTATCTAGAGCTGAAGGACATATCTGATAGACACAGGGACTTTGCTTTGATGTCAGATTTGTATACAAAAGAATTGAAAACTGGAAACCTTTCCATGATGGTTCCACTGTGGTTTAATCATGCCAGGCAATTCCCTGCCTTGCTGCCAGCGACCTGCTTTGAAGTGGCATCACATAGAGCATGCTGCAAGTGCATATTCCCAAAAACCAGAGTGCTGGGTGTAGCCCCACATGCTGAGAAAGAAGGCCTCTGCCCTCTGTCTCACGCACCCACCACCTCATTCACAAGATCACAGGGCACGAGGGGATGTGACATGGCTGGCAGCCAAGGAGAGCTGAAGGAACATGGGTGCTATCCCCAGAATATGCCTGTGCCCCAGTTCTTCCTGCTTTTTTGACCGTGTTTACTGTCAGTGCTTTCTACATCAGCACAACCAACTGGGGTTCCTCATGCCACTGCTGCCAGCACCCAAGCAAGAACATGTCTGGCATCTCTTCCACTGCTAGGACCTCTGCTGAGATCTTGCATTCAAGTAATTACAGTCCTTGGTCACACAGGAATACAAAATTCACCTCCCTTCCCCCTTTCCACCCCCGTATGACCTGGCTGTGTAACACCAAGGCATTTCTCCATCACATTAGTGATAACAGCCAAGAGCTGTTAAATGTCAGAGCAAAAACGGAAGGTTGGGAATGTAGGAGACTGCAAAGGGTCACCAGTGGTGGGACAGGCAAGGGTGAAATAGGCTGAAAAGGAGGGAGGAGCACAGAAGTGTTTGACCTTAAGAGAACAAATGAAAGTCTCCCTTCCTGTATATTCCTGGGTAGAGACCGTGTATCCCACTGTTCTTGGCTCAGCAGAGACTGCAGATCCCCATCCCTTGACAAGTTCTTTGCTGCTAACTGCTGCTTATCTCCTGACCTACTGCCACTATACTTCAGACAGTCAAGTGCCTCAAGTCCATGCTATGGCACAAAGGTTAAATTTGTCCCTTCTGTGCTCATTCATTATGATATAATCTCTAATCACATGATCCCTTTTTCTTTAAGTAGGTTTTTCCTGGACTGTCTAATTGCCATGTACAGCTTGCTGTGCTGAAAACAACCTGGCATCCCTGCATGGTAGTGAAAGCCTCAAAGCTTGCTGTATCAACAAATAGTTTCAGAAATGGTTTTCATCATTTCAGTAACTGCATAATTATGATAAGATAATAAACCAGATTTGTACTATTTCAAGCTTTTTCTTGCAAAAAGAAATCATGTAGGAAACATGGAAATAGTTTCTAATAATTTCTGTGGTATAGAAATTAGCAGGTAGTTTTGTTGTCGAGGTTTTGTTTGTTTTCTTTTTTCTTTTTTTATGGAGGTTTCAATCTCCATAGCGCACTCTTCCCACAGCCTTTAGCCATTTACCAGTTGTAGTTGAGAAGGATGAATTCTGTGGAGTTCAGAAATGTCTTTAGTCTGGAGCACTTAACTTTGCAAATGAAATATTCTTCCAGCATGAGTTTTGTTTGTATATTTTAATTTCCAGATTTTACAAAGTAAAATGTACAAAGTAAAGTTACTTTTACAAAGTAACTTTTCTTGCTGCATCCTCAAGACCTCACAATTGCTGTGACAGGTCAAGCCTCCACTTCCCTGCATGAAACCCAGACAGAGTAGCCAATTTCTAGAAGGAGGTGGAAGGAATCATTCCAGCAGCAGGAACATGTCTCTCTATGGAGAAGATAAATTCTTGCACATCACCCAGGCATCCTGCAGAGTAGATGTGAAATGATTTTTTTTGGAGTTTCAGACCAAGTCTGCACCTCCAAGATCTTCCACTTCCTCTACTTTCTTGTTTTAACTAATGTATGTATGACATTTTAACAATCTATTAATCTCTGCCTAATTTCTCTTTGCCCCTCAGTTTTTCTAAAGTAGAGAGATATCAGCATCATTTGCAAGATGAGTACTTGTATATGAACATGCTTAATGTCTCTGAAACAATTGCCAGTCTTCAGTGATACAACTGAAAGACTCCCCTGTGTTTTATGCTGCCACAGCTGATTTGTGATCACTTCATCACTAAGGTGCAGAGATGTCTTGGGTGCTTCACTCAGACCATCAAAGCAGTCAAGAATCTTCAGGGACAAGAGACAGTGTTTGTGATAAAATAGCAACAAAACCCCACACATGTAAGAGATGAGGTCAAGCAAAAAAAACGCCTGTGGACCTGCCTACTGTAAGTGATATTTCTCCCTCTGTCTCTGTGCTTGGGAAAATAGCAATGAAACCTCCTTCTCCTGCAGGTGAAGCTATAGGTAGCTCATATCACTCTACCCTTCCCCCCAGCAGCAACAAAAATCTCTTACCATCTCCCTGTAGACCCTAGGAAAGCAGATAACTGCTGCTGACCTTTCACCAGTGAATGAGTGTCTTCAAGCCTCATGGAAGCCTTCTGACAAACTACAAACTGTTACATCTCAAAAAATCTTTGTCCAGTCATGAGCAACATCCTGCCATTACCACAGAGGTGCCTACAAGCCCACTTGGGAACACAAATATAACAGCGAATGTCTACCTCTGTAATAATAGTCAAACTAGAAACAAAGATCAAACTAAGCTTCATGTCTTAAAATTACTACAGGTGAGCTCATAGTTACCAGATCAATGAGAAACTGATCAGGCAGCACTGACACAGGTACAGAAGAGGTTTGGCTAATTCCACCTGTTTGTCTCTTTTTTTTCCCATGGCATAGACACTTCTACCACTTTTTAACACATGAGAGACACTGCTGTTTTTCTCTACAAATACTGTTAGAAAAGCTTGATTATATTCATACATACATATAAATGTTTTAATATTAACATTAAATAAATATTTTGAAGACTTTAATGGATGTTCTCAACCCAATATAATACTTTTCCTGCCTTACAGGTAAAACCTGAATAATTTTGAAATTTTTATGAAATCAAAGCATGGCTTCTATTATTTTATAAGTTGTACTTATAAAATCTGTTAGTCATAAGAAACTCTAGTTGCAAGTGTTTTATTATTCCTTGCCCTTCTAGTAATGAAGTACCTTCTGTTCCAAATTATTATGCTGTTGAACTCTTCCTATAGAACCTTGTTTTTCAAAGAAAAATGGAAATAAAAGAGGTAACAATCAACACAATTTTATATATATAAATGTATACATACCCACTTACATGCATGAAGAGGTTAATTATGTGATAAACTCAATTTGTTTTTATTGTTATATGATCAGCAAATGTATTTGCTTTACGCTACCAGACATTCATAATCTCCTATTTAGTTTTAAAAGCTTTGCTTACTATGCAATAGGAATCATTTTAGTATCTTGTCCATTCAGACTGCCAGTCCTCTCTAAGTCCTGGCTACAATGCAGACATCAGTCATATTAATTTTTATTTCAATGGAAGGTGGATTTTAGTGATGTGATAACATTGGAGAAAAAGTCCTTTAAGTGGTTCAGGAATAAGCAACCCCCAAAAAGCTTTAATGAAGGTTTTGTGGGAAACCACATCACTCAGTTAACATTTGAACTGGAACAACACAAAGCCAAACTTCTTCCGAATACGAGATTAATTGGAACTGTTATCAGCCACAGTTTGTATGAGAATTCATATAATCCTATACACACTAGAAGTGTTTTACTCCATTAGAAGACTCTGGTTTCAGCTCAACTGTTTGCAGAATTCTATTTACTATGGGTATGGTTGTCAAAACCTCAGAAACCTTACTTATTGCTAGAGGTGCCCAAAATTTTCTCACTAAAATTTTCTTTCTTTTATATAGAAATGTCTTTTCCATATGAGCACTTCTCCCCCACTGAGGGTACAACATAGATCTGTTTGAATGTTTTTTTAACTACTAGAAAACAAACAAAACAATTTTCATGTTTTTTTAAAAAACAGAGATTTGCTCAAAAACATCTAACAAATTATTCACTTTTGGGGGAGGATCTACTCCATTGAGAAAATGTGGAAGTGGCCACTTACGTAATTTTAATTGAGGGCTAGAAAATGATTTACTAAGTATCTGTACCCACTGCTAAACAAGTACTAACAAAACATAGATATCTACATAAATCAACAGACTATCAGTTTCATTCTGAGTTTTCCCAATGTATTCAATAAGCATCAAAGACTACAGAAGTATTTATTTATTTTGACTGAGTTTAAGTTTCTATTTCAATCATACTTTAAATTCATTTTCTATGTGAGCTGATTTGTCTACACACCTCTGAAGAAGTGCCTTCTCTGCCCTCAGCCTTTATCTGACTCTGGCAGTGCAGGAAAGGAACACAGAATACAAACATTTTGGTAACCAAGCAGAGTGATTGAAGGGTTTCTTTGTCAGAGATATCTTATTTATTCAAATCCCTCAAATAAGAGAAGGGTTCATGAGTGACATCTAGAGGTAATTCTTTAAGATGACTGGGGCAACTGCCTCACGAGGCCAAGATAACTGCCCTGAGAAATGACACCTCACTTGCCAGCATACACAGTGCTTGTGTGCACCATGAGAGTTGAGTGGAATGCAGCAACACAGATTTTAACAAATAGGTCAGGTCAGAAAGTTTTCAGAGACAAATTATATAATTTCCCACCCAGTGGTGCAAAAAAAAAAAAAGAAAGAAAAAAAGAAAATGCTTAAATGAAATGTTTCTATTTGAGTCAAGTATGAAACCGCTTCTCCCTGCAGAGCACTTAAATTCAGGTGTCCCTTTCTCATTCCCTTTTGTGAGTCTGAGATTCCTGGCCAGGTTTTGTCTCCCAAACTATCAAGTGTCTCCTCTCTTTCCCACACAATATATCAGAAAAGCCACATAAATACAAGGTAGGAAGGAGAGTTGAAACATCTGGACTCTAACTCACAAAAGATGGTGAGATTTCAAATGAGAGTATGGTATAATAAAAAAAGGACTTAAAACTAGCCTCAAACTTCATCTTTTGCTTTTGGTTTAGTGAAAACAGTTCCAGGAAATTTTCACCTTTTGGGATCCCAGTGGTACAGGCAGGGTTTCAAGGCAGCTTCCCTGTCCATGCTGCCCACCTATGTGGAACCTGAGCCTTCTGCCATGAAAGCAAATACATCAAGCTGAGTTTCTATAAGTGATATTGCTTGGTCTCCCCTCAGCGACAGATGATCCTGGAGCTTTTTTCCAACATAGTGGTTCTGTGATTCTTTGACACTTCAGAACAGGTTGTTCAAAAAAGAAGCATCTGCCTCTCCTAGCAAGACCTTATCTCCACCTGTCTGGAGACCCCCTCCCTTGGCTGCCTTATGTATATAAATATATTGTGGTTTAGAGCTTCTGTCCATGCACAGATTTTGGTAGCGCCAAGAAGGTTGGCATCTCCTGATTTCTTGTCATAAATTAGGATGGGAAGAAAAACTGATGTACAAGAACTTTTGGGACAGACGTTTTCTCTCACCTCTAGCAGTGAACAGCAGGCTACAAGCACATATCCAGTAAAGGATGACTAGATATTGCAATATTAAAAAAAAGTCATTCTGCTTGAGCTATGGCTATTTTGGACACTTCCAACAACAAGGAGAAGAGAGAGAAAGGCTCAAACTGAAAGGAATGTAAAAGTGAGGGGTATTAATGAAACAAAAACATCTTGCACAACAACACAGAAATATGTTGCTCTGCACAGGAAAGGAAAAGAGCCAAACAGATAATGGAGTTCCTGCCTGAAGTCCCGTGGATATGCTGCTGAGCATTACAATATCAACTGGGGTGTGCCTGATAGCTGGAATGCTTGAAGAGCAGGTGGCTCTTCAGCAGTTAAGTTTTCTTTTTCATCATCTGCATTTGCTTGGCATGTTTGGACACATGCATCTTGTTTCTGTGCCATCAGGGAGCTCAAACATAGTTCACCTATATCACATGCCTGCAAAATAATAATTCTCTTCTTGTTTGCTCAGTTTGGAACTATTTGAGGTACCTAAAGAAAGCCTTTAATCTCTCAGTTAAAATCTCATTGTGGTTTAATTCATAAGGAATAAAGTTATTTTCACAGTGTGCCAAGAGCAGTATTAGCAGCAGTGAGGCAATAATTTATGTGGGTTGTCAGTTCACTGAGCAGAATACTGTTTCCATTATTTTTAAAGACACCACCCCTCATATTGATAGTTTTCCATATATCCACTCATCAGATCAGCAGTTTGGATTATAGTCCTTACCTCTTTGGGCTTTATTTCACTGAGTATGTCCTGAATTGGGGACCAATGTCTGATGATATCAGTTAAAAGTTTATCTGGTAGTTTCAAAAGTGACTTTTCTCTGAATCACACAGAATCACAGAATCACCGGGTTGGAAGAGACCCATCGGATCATCAAGTCCAACCATTCCCATCAAACACTAAACCATGTCCCTCAGGACCTTGTCTACTCGTGCCTTAAACACTCCCAGGGAAGGCAAATCAACCACCTCCCAGGGAAGCCTCTGCCAGTGCCCAATGACCCTTTCTGTAAAAAACTTCCTCCTAATCTCTAGCCTAAACCTCCCCTGGCGGAGCTTGAGGCCATTCCCTCTTGTCCTGTCCCC
>WAAB01010865.1:100819-154893 GCA_013389865.1 Piaya cayana | reverse complement strand
AGGGTTGTTGTGCCCCAGGTGCAGGACTCGGCATTTGGCTGTGTTAAACCTCATGCCGTTAGACTCAGCCCAGCGGTCCAGCCTGTCCAGATCCCTTTGCAGAGCCTCCCTACCTTCCAGCAGATCAACACTTCCACCCAGCTTAGTGTCATCTGCAAACTTGCTAAGGGTGCACTCAATGCCTTCATCCAGGTCATTGATGAAGACATTGAACAGGGCTGGTTCATTTTTAAATATTTTTTAAAATATTTTTTAAATCATAGGAAAATTTTTTTAATTTTTAAAAATATTTTTTAACTCATATGAAAAAGCAAAACCTTAGTAATGAAGATTTATCTGACAATGTTTTAGCTAAAACGGAAGATACTTTGCACACCTAGTTGTAAGAGTATTAAGTTTACTTAATTGTTTTCTCTCAAAAAACCTATTTTTTCTGATACTGGAATTTATTTTTATTGAAAGCCTCCAATTTTGTTCAGGTTTGAAGAAGCATTGACTATTTAATGTTAAGGTTTATAGTGTACATTTTGGTATCCAATTCAACTTTCAGATCTCTGGGAAGCTGATTCAGAATTTGAGCCCAAATGCAATGCTGAACATGGACTTGAGAGCGTAAATGTTAGCCATTTAATTTTTAAAAATCTTTCTCATTCACACCTTATACAGATTTCTTGTTTCAGTTTGTAGGAATTGAAACTATTCTAAGAAATTATATCAGATGTGATGGGAAAATTTACAAGTACTACTGAAAGCAAAAAGATATCAACACTTATTTTTACCAGAAACTAGTAGGAATTATGTATGCAGTCCACTTAAACAAGACATAGAGTAGGCATAAAAAAAGTATCAGTATATTGCCATGATGATTTATACTTCAGAGACTGTGTATCTATTCATTCCAAATACTGATTGGCCAGAAGATCTCCAGGTTTGATGTAACCATATGTCACCAACCAAGGAAGAAGAGGAGGGTTAGCAAAATGCCCATGTAACTGCTTGGCAGATTGTAGGGAGGAGGCAGATAGTCCAGCAGATGCTGTGCTTCCTAGGTACATCAAACCTGACCAAATGCCTGGGTAAAACACTTACAGCACCTGGCTCTGGATTTGTAATCCATCACTAGAAACGAATAATGAATTACACGGTAAAAATGCACTTCAGGTTTGGAAAAAATAAATTAGTAAACTATTTTTCTGGGAAAATCCCATTCTAGGCAATCACCTCGTATTTTATTCTTTTGTTCAGAGCTTTTATTGCCATCAGTCACTGCATTTTAATTTAAAGTCAAACCATTCTTACACACTTTCCCTGAACAGAGAATAGACATTTCACTCTCTGCAGCCTTAACTAAATGAAAGTGTCCAAAGACATGCTTGGAGGTGTAACTTTAGGCATCCAATTAGAAAATTCCAGCCCATGTTCAGCTCCAGTCTCTGTCCTCCTACTTTGCTGCCTGAAGCTGTATCGGTTGTTTTATCACATCAAGGATCATTGTCACAGCATCAGCAGGGCTGGATTTATGAAGTGTGTCACAACCAGTCACTTGGTAATGCCATACAACTGCAAAATAGGCTTAAAATAGACCATCCTGTGAATCTTACACTATGAAGTTATGAAACAGGTCATATCTTCACTTGAAAACCTCTGCGTGATCTGTCAGGAAAACCCAGAATACATAAGCATGTAGAGAAAAAATAAACTGGAAATTTTCTACGTTATCTAGCATTGTGTAAGTATGGGTTATGATAAACCCTTGGGAATACTACCAACAACTATAGTAGTTTAATAGTTGCATTTTATTCAGGCAATTTGATCTATGAACATCAGGAAGATACAGGTGACTGAGAAAAGTAAGTTTCATTTAGAGACCAGGAAACCAGGAGGGGAACAAAGCTGGGGCCTCCTTTCAGTCACACAAAATGTTACGTCGGTGCAACTGCACTGATATCCATACGCTAAGCTACTCTCAATTGATACTTGCCCAAACAATTCTGATGTGGTATCCTGATCTTTATCCTCCAGTTACTACTAGTTACGTTTTGCTTAAACAAAAACATCAAGACACATTCTCTGGGCTCAATGATGACTGTCCACCCCAGCTTCTCCCATCTCCTTTCTTCACTAGTGTGTATCTACTCTATTCCCAATCTCATTTCCCTCCCTGTAATTCAATGATTCATCTGTAGCCTCAGGGAAGGGCACCTCATTTCATTGCTTAACTGCTGTTACAAGTTGCTGCACAAATCACCTAGCACTGCAGGATGAAGCTGCCAACTACTTTCTACTAGAGCTACAGAAAGGTTTGCAATGCCAACATTCTTGCAAAAAACTTGTTTTATTTATTGCAGGGTTATTCCAAGTGTACTGTAGTGCTGTCCAAAATGCTACCTTCACTACTGCTGTACCACCAGCAATTTTCTCCTTCTGAGTGCTCGTGATTGAATCTGGGCAACCATCAGAAAGGACACCTAGCAGAAAGTTTCTTTCCTCAGTCCTCTCACAGCAAACCAGTTTTCTGTCTGTGTTATTTTTCAGCTCAGTTTCCGCTGATTTAAAACTATTTGGTTTATGAGGAATTCCTTCTTTTTTAGTATTGTGTTATTTAATGCCAACCAATTATGCTAGTGCAGTGGGGTTTTTAGAAGAAGACCTAGCATAGCTAGAAGATGTCAAATCACGCCTGCTTTATGAAGATCATTCTCAAAAAGATGTGTCCTCTTCAATTGCTGATTTCCTTGCTAAGCTGATGTTATTTCAATGTATATATGGTCTCCAATGCAGCATTTACTCCCCTACCTGTAACACTTCAGACTCCTTTCTCCCTCCCATGTCACTCCTTGCTTTACCAGCTCTTGTCCCACATGTTCTTACTTTACTGTAACTCTCAGAGAAGTAATAGAGAAGTTGACTGGTCAATTTATATGAAATGCAGTGTCTGCCTTTTTCCCTTCCTTGTTCAGACTGCCACAAGTTGCAGCAGTTTGGCTGTGTGGGGTGCTGCCTGTGAGTGATCAGCGGGTCCAGCTCTCCCACAGTCTATTCTACCTCACACCCAGTAAATATGTTTGAACTTCAATTAACTTTCTAAATCCACCTCTCTCAAACCTAGAAGACACAGATATTGCAGGGTCATAAAAGAAAGAAAAAACCTATTCAAAAGTTAATTATCTGAGAATGAATACCAATATGGTATGTTTGGTACAGCACTGGAGTGAAGAATCATAGAATACCAGGCTGGAAGGGACCTCAAGGATCACTGGGTCAGAATACCAAAGTGCAAACCACCTTCCAGTTCAGGCTTGAAGTGGAAATGAATGGCTCTGCCAGTTTACATAAAATTTATTGCTAGAAAAATAAGAGGCAGGCTCTGCTATCCTCTTTCATGATGAACTGTACTGGACTCTGGCATCCTATGTTTTATGTGATCAAGAGACTTGCCCTGATATAAATCACAGAATACCAAAGCAAGCCAGCTGCATTTGTCCAGAAATAGCTGCATGCTGAAGGACACTTGATTCAAAGACAGTCCTTGTCAACCTGAGAATCATTTGCTTCAGAATTCTGCTTTGTTTTAATCACTCTGACAGTGTTGGCTTGTAAATTTTTTCTGTGTGTTTATCCGTATGTAAGTAAAATACATGTGGACATCCACCCTCAAGGACCCAAAGCTGCAAATGCACATAAATAACTCCATCTGTGCTGTTGGTTTGATTGGGTAAACATCAGGGAGGAAGAAGAGGAGGTACTTACAATATTGACATAAGAAAAAATTGGTAGGAACTGTCCATGACTAATCTGGGGCTAGAGACGAAGGAAGCATTTTTAACTATCGAGTGAACAAGGTAATGGAATAGCTTTCCAGCAGGAAGGATGGCAGGCAAAAACTCAGAAAGCTTTACAATAAATCTTGGCCATTTTATGAGGAGAGTTGTGAGCTTTGTCTGTCATACCACAGCACTGGAATCAGTGACCCATGAGGTCTCTTTCGTCCCAGTGTTTATACGTGACTGAAGTTACTCAGAAGCATAACTGTTTATAGGATGAGCCTCAAGCTTGCGTCAGCATCACTGGCAAGCTTCCATGGGTGTTTCATTCAATCCACTGAATGCAAAGAAACATTGAAGCATAACTGGCTAGTAAAAATGCACATATGCACACATTATATACATATATAAAAATAATAAAAAATATTTTTCATGACAACTTGAAAACACAAAAAAGTTACTAGTTACTGTATTTTAACATGTTCTCAAGCAATCTACATTTCTGCTGCAAATTATATAGGCATTTATGCGCACACGCTGAAGAGCAAGCCAAGTAACTTTCACTGAACTCTAACATGGCCTATATTAATATTCTTGTTAAGAGAAACTGAAGGAATGTGTTGAACAGAGATGAATTCTTCAGATGTTCATAAGGTATTTAGGAACTTTTAAAGGTATTAACTAAGCATGACTTGGGCACTGTGCCCCACAGCTTCCAACAGGGATTACACACCAGAGCATTAAGGATATGTACTGTCACAGTTTAAGTTACCAAGAACAGCAACAGGGTTTAGCCTTAAGGTGGCTTCTGGTCTGCAGGTCCCTACCTGACTTAGATCCCAAATGACTTGGGTCTCTTGATAATGTTACCTGCAGCATATATTGAATCAAAAGACAACTTTAAAAGAGTACCTGAATGAACAAAAGTAAGAAACAAGAAACCAGAATATTCCAGATTAGGTCTGAGCTGGTAATCTGATCAATGGAGGCCAATGGGAAGAGCTTTAAGAAGGTCAAGTGCAGAGTCCTGCCCTTGGGACATAAGAACCACATGCAGCACTACAGGTCTGGGGAAGAGAAGCTGGAAACCCGCCTTGTGGAAAAGGACCTGGTCGACAGCCGACTGAACAAGAGCCAGCAGTGTGCCCGGATGGCCAAGAAGACCAATAGAATCTTGGTTTGTATCAGAAACAGCATGGGCAACAGGTCCAGGGAAGTGATTCTGGTCCTGTACTCGGCACTGGTGAGGCCACACCTCAAATAGCGTGTTCAGTTTTGGGGTCCTCACCACAAGAAAGACATTGAGTTCCTGGAGTGTGTCCAGAGAAGAGCAGTGAAGCTGCTGAAGGGGCTGGAGAACAAGTCTTACAAGGAGCATCTGAGGGAACTGGGGTTGTTTAGTCTGGAGAATGGGAGGCTGAGGGGAGACCTTATCACTGTCTACTATCTATAACTACCTGAAAGGAGGTTGTAGTGAGGTGAGTACTGGTCTCTTTGACCAAGTGATAGATGATAGGATGAGAAGAAATCGCCTCAATCTGCTCCAGAGCAGGTTCATATTGGACATGAGAAAAAAGTTTTTCACTGAAAGGGTTATCAAGCACTGGCAGAAGCTGCCCGGGAAGGTGATTGAGTCACCAACCCTGGAAGTGTTTAGAAGACAAGTAGATGAAGTGCTTAGAGATGTGATTTAGCAGTGGACAGGTACAGCTGGATTTGACAATCTTGAAGGTCTTTTCCAATTTAGGGATTCTATAATTTTATGACTAGAGCTTTCTTAAAAACCATGCAAGATGCAGTAATCGGAGAGAATGCAATATGTTTACTGCTATTTTCACTATAATGTAAAACTTGCACTTATAGCAAAAGGAGTTGAGTAAAATTATGTAAGCTAACAATTAATTTTTATGAGAACAAGGTCAGTATTTCCATAAAATATAATACAACACCCTGATTTTGTAGTTACTCATCATCAGTCATAACAATCCAAAATGGATACAAAATACTCTCACAAAGCAACTTACTATTCTCTCTGCCTTTGTGTCAAGATAACGCTGACTCAAAGGTAAGGAAAAACAACCTCAAAATCTGTTAAGGGTGATGATAAAGAATAGAGGGGGATTTCCCCAAACCTCCTTACTTCTAAACACAAGGATCTTTTAACTTGTTTACTCTTATTTGCATTTACATCTGATCTATTAATCAGTGGTAACGTTAATGATACAGAGCCTGTAAGGGAGAAACCCATTTTAAAAATCTCTTTCTTACTTAGCTTAAACATTCCATTAAAAAATAATGAGAAGTGTGTTGCTTCAAAAGAACAAGCTTGAATAGAGGCTTTTTGGCCTGTGTGTTTCCTGTAGGAGATTTCTGATTCTGGTTGTGGGAGGAACTCCTACTTGTCCTGCCCCAAGGATAAAAGATACTGCCAGAGAATTACCTCAGGTTGCTGTCAAGCTTCAACCATCCCAAAGAGTTATTATTCCCTTAAGAATCAAGAGGTTTCAAGGAGATTGAAAAGTGTTGCTCCTTCTACAGGTGACCTAATCCTTAAGCACAATGTACAGGCAGGACATCCATTGATCCAATGATCCAGGCATCCAGAGGAGCATCCATTGCCAAAGCTGGGGTTGGAAACTGTGGAAGCCCAGTGAGGCCATGGAGTGTGTGACATGGGGAGGCTTCCCTGTGCCTTCCGTAGAAGGGTGGTCCCTGCCACAGAACTTGTGCAGCCATGTATGATCACAACCCGCTTTCTCCCTCGCTGCCAAGGCTCTCAGAGCACTTCTGGCCACTTGGACTGCCTGCTTGCTGGCAGGCTACAGGATGAACTGCTGCGCCAGCTGCAGCTGAAGCACAATGGAACTTTGCCAGGAAGCTTGGTGAAACATCAGGCTGAGCCAGGCTACTCCTGTACACACACGTAGGTGCTTGGAAAAAAAAAAGGCAGGCTATTCCACAGCACAGACAGGGCAGTGGCAGGGGTTAACTCCCCGCAGACAGCTGGACTAGTGTGCCAACATGTGCATCCTCATGTTTGACAAGAGCTGCTCTGGGAGTTCAGGGAGCTGGCAGAGTGCACTGAACTGCTCTGCAAGCCCCTGGAAAGCCCCTGGAAGGTTTTGGCACACCTCTGTTGCAGCAGGTCTCAGCTGCTGCTAGGTGTGAGCAGAGCAGAAAGGGAGCAGGTTTCATGTCCAAAACACCTAGCTGAGCGGGCATCTGCCCATCGGTGTGTAGCTCATATGCAGGAAATTCAAGCAGAAAAAAAAAAGGAAGAAATGCTCTCTGGTCTATTCTCATTGCAGTGGAGTATGTCCACCCACTGAGTCACATTCATGGCAGCATATAGTCAAGTATAAGAGGAAAAACACCATTGTCATCATAATGAGAAATGCACTAGCACCCATTGTCCTCTGCTTTGTGCTATGCTCTGATTTACCCATTGACAGTAATTTTGGGGCACTCTTTGCACCATGCTTTTCATAGTACTCTGAGGAAAACAATGCCTTAGATTTTCTAAAAGTCATTTTTCCTTAATGTTTCCATGGTTCATGCAAAAAAACATTTCTGAAGACAAAGACTATCCTAACTTGAAGTTGACCCTTTACCTGACCAAATGGTTACCATGTGGTAATATCATGGTGGCAGCATCATGGTGACAGCCAGGTCAGGTTCAAAGATTTCAAAAGTAAAGGCAAGATCAGACTGAACAGTCACATAAGCAAATTAAATCTCTCTGAACAAACTTGCACAAATGCAGACATGTGCATAGAAAAGAGGCTACCACTGATTTCAGGTAGAATCTGCCTCCCTGTTGCCATTCAGCCTCAGTGACATCAGGGGTTTTTTTCCATTCTTTTGAGAATTTTAAACCTTCCCAATGTGTCTTCAACCAGAAAGAAGTAGCACATATAATAACTGAAGGAAAATCTGAGCAAAATTATCTGCAACTCTTTAAGATTCAAATAAGCCAGAAGTTCCTAAGTCATCTGATAGTAATTTTTGAAGAATTCAAAGAGGACTTGTGCTATTATGTATGCCAGAAACTGTAAATACAATGCTTTCTATTACTTCAGGCGGCTTGGTAGCATTAGCTCAATATCTGCACTATTCCTCTTTCCTTCCCTTAACAGAATGCAAAGAACCTGTGGGACTTTTCTGCTGATTTATGTTCAAAGTTGGAGGTGAAACTGCTGTATTAGAAGATCACACTGAATGGGAGCTAGAAGCCAGCTTACACAGGATTTACAGAAAGAAATAATAGAAGAGTCAGCACTTGAGTAAACTTAGCACAGGGATAACTTAGCAAACAGCCAAGTTGACCAGGAGGTAAGGTTTGCATGCTAACCTTTGTGTTTACATGCACTCCCCCTTGAGTGCAGATCTCCACTAATGTGCTTCTGGGGACAGAGCAGCTGGGACTCCCTCAGTTCACATTGCCAGGACTAGTCTGAAGACAAGAATTTCAGATAACCTAGCAAGGAGAGGGCATCTAGAGTTATAAAAACAGTCTGATGGGCAAAACAGATGACCACCAGGGCTGAAGTTCTGTCTATAGAAAAAGTTGCTTGCATCAGTATTGCAAGCTTCTGAAATGCACTACAGATTTTTTATTTAAAGTTAAAACTTAAAAGTCCACCAATCTAATAAACTGCAGACCTATAATGAACAGTTATTTAAATATTTCTTTTCCAGACTGGAATCCACAGAGAACTTTGCCTTCCATGAGACTGCATAGAGATGGTTAATCTGATGTTGACACACAAATCAGTTGGGTGCAGGTACATAGGGAAATGCTAGCCAGTGAACCATGATTATGGGAAAGAATGAGTTGATGAGACCCTTAAGTTGCCTTAAGACATGGTATCTCCCTAAATACATATGGCTAAAGACAGTGTAATGTCTGCAGGATTGAAAATTAATTATGTTTCAGTCATACCAACAAAAAATTCTGGGATGTTTTGATTTTAAGAATGCTAGTATTTCATCCCTATTCAAAGAACAGAATTTCAGGTTAAAACAAAACAAACAAAAAAGAAAAACCAGAATTAAAAGAGAAACCCTACAAAATTCCAAAACCTACAGCACTTCTGTTCCTCTAAATGCTAAACTACTCAAATTTTGTTTGTGATAGATATTAAACATGGAGTCTTAATTCTTCTCAGATAGAAAAGTTTTAATTTAAAGAATCTGGAAAATTCAGCTTAAGCAAGTGGTTGTATTACCCATACATTAGATGGATAAATTAAAATAAGACACAATGAAGCATTTTATTATGGAGTTACAAAAAAATCTAAAGCAAACATTTGTATATATAGGAAACTAACTGTGATACCCTTAGGCTAGAACAAATTTTAAGGGTCCAGTTGCTGAACCAAATCATAGTATTTTTTCCACTCAGAAAAAAAAAAGTTCAAATAAATCCATGTTCATAGTCCTGATTGTTTAATTTAGTTTCCTCTCAGGTCACATAACACTCCTGGAAACCTCTTAGAGTTTAGGTCTCTTTTCACATAAAAACAATGGCAAAGCAAGACATTAAGTATGATCTTTTCATAATGTTGAAGCTAAATATTGTGTTATTGTGTACAGGAAAGACCAACGTCTGACAGAAAGGAGTTGTTTTGAGATTTCTTAATATGCCCTAAAATTAGTTGTAAATAGGCACCTGAATTCAAATAAAGTCCCTGTGGCTCTGAGTGTCCTTTTCTTTAGGAATTCTGTTATTCAGCACAAGTATTATAGCAAATATTTTTACATTTGTACTAATTTTTGCATTCACTCTTGCAGATATTAGACTTATAAACAAAAACCAAAAAACTCACACAGCTACTGTCACAAAGATGTTGGTACTCTTTCAGTAACTGTTGTGGCAGGAGGAATACCTAACAGGAGAATCTAGTTCACAAGATTTCCAGCCCTAACTCTACAGAATAGATAATTTTTCGAATATATTTCTGTTAAACTTCTAAATCAAATAGGCCAAGATTTATTAGATCTACTAATCTACTTCCTTTTCAGAACACATCTTTCTGTCATTTATCATTTTAAGACTATTAACAAGCTCTATAGACTCTAGCGCTCTTACGATATTAGTATACTTGAGAACACCTCATTGATATACTGTTTCTTTGATGAGTCTTCTCATAATTTATTCTAGCACTGGAAATTCTCAGTCAATTCCTTTTTTGGTTTTGGTTTGGGTTTTTTTTCATTTAAAGGCAAAATCTAAGAGTTAACTTTCTGGGAAAAAAACCACCCTTTCATTTCAATTTCATTTTGACATTTCTTTGTCATAAAGCAGTCCCGTCAAAATTGTATTTGCCACAGCAAGTGTAATTCAGAAATTAGGTGAACTGGAAAACTCAGATGTGGAAATCCAGATGCATTTCGTTCTGCTTGGCTAAAAGTAGCAACTTGTTCACAGAAGTATGATTCAAATCCAGAAACGTTTGGGTCATCACAATACAGGAAAGCGGACAAGTTGAGTGGCGAGAAGAGCTGTGCTCTTCTGAATATTTTGCAAGAAGTCCAAGATGGCAGCAGGCAGCCCTGTTACTGTTTATTCCTCATTCCCATCTGGTGTCCAGTAATGGACTTAATGAAAGCTCTTACACATGGTTCTTAAAACAACCCATCTGTTTACTGGGGTGAATTAAAACATGTAAACGCAGTGTAATATGCCAAAGAATATAATAGTCTCAATATAAGATCTGTGTCAACCAGCAACAGATTCCATCTGGGGCAGCCTCCTAGAATAATGACACTGTAGGCTTACTACTGAGTGAATGCTTCTGAAGTCCCAAATCAATCAAAAGAGAAATAAAGCTCAAGACCTTGACCAGATGTGCAATATCCAGCTGAGCACACAGTAAGTGTGCTCTCACAGCAACCTCACTATCAACGTGGACAGTTCTTATAGGAGCAGACATCTGTTTTGGATGGCTCATACAGGGGATGTAGTACATAATCACAGACAGCACTTGAACAGGACCTCTCCTTTGAACTGCCTTTTCTCTCTCTGCAGTTGCTGGCCACAACTTAAATTAGCTCATGTTTTATTTTAGAAAACCATATATAGAGTCACAGAAACTCAGGTCTGAACTCTACAGTGGAGGAAGGACTGGACTTCCAAAAGTGTTTCAGTACAACTTTGGTGGTCAGGTTTGCGAAGTCCACAGCCACCCAGCCATACTCCTCTTTCTAACACCTTTCCAACCTCTTAGATAAACACATGGAAATAAATTAAATCTACAGATTAATAGCTGTTGTCCACAATGAGTATTTATCATGTAAGAGTGCTGTCAGGAAAAGAGGTTAGAGACAGACATTCCTAATGACTAATCATCTCTAGTCCCAGTGACCGCTTAATCAAACCACCCAGATACACACTGACGTATACATTATCCAAGTCCTCTGTTTCACAGGAAAAAAGATGGAATTATCTAGTTTCTGGAGTTACTAGGCTCCCTGCAAAGAGGAGGTTGATTTTACACATCATATGAGCTTACTGTAATAACCCTCTGCAAGAAATATACATAAGAAAAGACCCAGATAATACACCACCCTTTTGGGCTGGTGGATGTCTTTTTCAGAAAAGAACTTTGTTTTCATTTTACTTTCTTAGAGTATTTATCATAGAAATTCCTGATCTATGACTAGAGCTTGCAGGTGTTAACACAAGTTATATAACATTCTCCAAATCTGGATTAATTCATAGACTTACCAGAGGCTCTCTTGCAATGATTTTCCCTTAAGGTTGATTGAGATGACAAAATTCTTTGAGGTGATAACTCCCATCTTTCGATTATAGCCTTGATGATCTGATAAAGATGATATAATAATAACTATTGAGTCTCTGGTCCTTGAATTCCCCCTGAGCATTCTCCTTTGAGATAACCTGAAAGAGATAAACAGAGATGTGAAGGGCATGTGATGGAACTGTTCCAGCATGGATACTGACAATATTACTTTATGCTAATATCAATTAAACACGTTTTGGTATTACTTGCTGTAATTTCTTGAAGTTGCCTTACAAAGCAATCTACAATATAAGATTTCAGTTTGCATTTATGAAGAAAAAATATATTATTTTCCTCATTTTCATACTCTGTACAACATGGTAGGAGAGGTAGCCTTTAGAAAGGGTTATCAGACAAATCAGAGAAGAGTAACAATGGAGGAAAACACTGTATGCACATTTTCATAGGAAAGGTCATTTTCTGTAGACTTTTTATTCTCATAAACACTGATCAGAAACTTCATGGAGTCTAAGTTGCATATTTTTTACTAACCCTCCTAGGTCTGCACCAGACAGCTATAGAAGTGTTTTTCTCCTGGTTCATAACTAAGTTGCACACTGGCAAAGTTCAAGACCCACTGCTAATTTTCCTCTTTCTCATTTCTCCTTTTTTTCGCTTGTCCATAGAAAGTGTGCCAAACAATCCAATTTTGTCTTAGTCCCTTTAAATGTTTCTCTGACCTGAAACTGCCAGAATGGCATCCTTACAATACTATTCTTGGAGTAAAGTGGCTTCCTTTCTGCTGCTATAGTCAAACCCTGTTAGTAAAAATCCTGTGCTTCTCCCTGTGCTGTACACACACCTTTTACAATTCTTCAGAAATTCCAATTTCCCTTACCTGAATTTTGCGCCAATGGGGTCTACGAGCCATGATATATTTTCAGAATAGAGCAACAGAGATAATGGAGAGCCCATCACAACCTGGTCTTACTGAAACTGTACTTTGGAAGGGTGGAGGTAATTTAGTATATACTTTATTTGGTAATGAAATGACTGATGATTAGCAACCTTAGCAACAAAAAAATAGCACAAATCAAAGTATTTAAAACTTTTGCACCTCCCATAAGATTACTGTGAGCACTTCACATTTTTTAGCTGAATGTTGTGCTGACACTCTCATGTAATATGAAATACTAACACATGGAGGAGATAAATTACTTTCCAAGGAGGCATCAGAAATTCTGGAGAAAGTAGTGTTCTGAAAATGTATGTTACACATTAATCAGCTAAACATGAAAAAATCAAAACTAGTCAAAGATTTTAGATTCCAGCCTTATTGGATATTCACACTCCTTTGCTTGTCCCGGGAGCACAGCAAGCACAGAGTAACCTGGTATAGTTCAGGTTCAGGTACTCCAGGCTTCTAAGAGTAGTTTGCTAACAGCAATTTGATCTCAACTAAAATATTTTTACATGCTACTTCTCAGATTTGGCTATAATCCATCATCTGTTTCCTTTGTGCATGACACATGCAGTGAGCACCAAGTCTGCTTATCCTCTCAAATGTTCTAACTTCACCTGAAGCCAGCCTTTCTGAACTCATCTAAATTGTGTCCTCGTGACTCTGCACTAACTTCAAAGAGTACTTCAAAGACCACACAGCTCTTACTGCAAACAAGCCAGCAGGACAAGTATAACCCCTACTAATACTGTCGTAGAGGCTAGACCACACAGAATATTCCTGCAGTGCCCTTTGGGCTCAAAGATGTAGGGGGTCTGAACTACCTGCTGCTTAGACTGATTCACAGCAGCTCCAAGAATCCCCCATGCAAGGCATGTGGTGAATTTCATGCCCATATAGAAGGGTGTAGAGTTGTAGTTCTTCTTTGTCGATCAGATAGCCACATTAGTTTTGCCCCAGGTAGCAGCATGCCCTCCTCAGAGCCAAACATAGCAGAGAGAAGGTTCACACCCAAGTACCTGACAGGTTGCCAGTTAAGGCAGTCTCTTAGCCACTGCATAAGTCTTGAGTTCTGGGTGCTGCCTCACAGCAGCCTGGGAGATATCAACCCTAGTTACTTCTCAAGAAACTACGCAACCCCTTGGATAACTGAATATAAAAGGACACACAAACCATTATGACATCCATCTTTTGAGGGCCCTGAAGATGCCCACAAGTAAGCTAGGAAGGGAAAATGTCTGGTCACCAAGTAGGTTTAGGAAGTAGTGAACAGTTGAACTACAGAGCTTCACTAACAAAAAACTTGTGGACTCATGGAAAAAAATGATCAAAATGGAAAGCATCCAAAGAGGGGCTTTGTGACAGTGGTATGTACATGACACATCATCCTCTGTAGACCTTCAGGTCAACAAACACAACTTGATGCAACAGAGGTTTCTCATTTGATGCTTGGAGGCAGTGAACTGAGAGGTGCTATGCAGACTGTGCTGCATAAAAGAATAGGGCAATTCATTGTTCTTCTCTTTACAAGTTGTCAACAGGTAACTTGCAGTTGTCTTAAAATGAGTAGTCACTAATTACATTTTTTGTGATGGGTAATAACTAAAAGTAGTTATTGTCTGAAAGTTCACCACAGCCTCTGTGTCTGGACTGTGGTTGCTAAAACTCAGCTGTAGAGCTGGGGTGGTTAGTTTTGGCCGGACATACAAGCTATCAATATTGGTTTTTGCAGTATGTTCTGAATTTTTGGCACAGGAGCTTACAGTTTGAGCTAATCTTCATTTTCTCATTGCCCTGGTCTCAAACAAAACTTTTACTTGTTTGAAACTGGAATTCTATTCATGATGAAAGGAGGCAGTTGAGAGGGTTAACATTACTGGGAGGAAAGACTGGAAGAAATGAAACAGTTCTATTGGGTAGGTCAGGATGTAGTGCTGCTTGCTTCAGCTCAGAACTGGAGGTGTATCCTCAGACACAAAGAGACTTTGTAGAAAATGCTCTTCTGGATCAGTTGTGTGCTTTGTTCCTCTGTATAACCCAAGGTACGACACAATCTTTTCTTGCTGCATATTTATTTCACTTTTCCCAGAGCACAGAAGATAATTTTACTTTGTCCTAATTTTGTTCACATTTGTTAAAAAAACCACTGAAGTTTTGTCATGTTAGAATTCCTCCTTTTTTTTTTCCCCCATCATTTCCAAGGCTTTCCAGGACCTTGCACAATGCTTGAAAGAGATTAAAATGTTACTTTCACCTACTCAAAAAAATCCCAAACTAAATCATAAGTGTTACTAAAGCAAATTGTTCTATAAATATTTTCAGTATTTATGGGAGATTTTGACGTATCCTTTCATACCTAGATTAGAGCCAACTGTCCTCTGAAGGACAAGGAGTCATACTCATTTATTCTTGCTGCAAGGAACAAGCCTTCTGTTTTCTAAGACTGTAATGAGTTGAAAAGAAAATAGAAGAAATTCCTGTTTCTTCTGAGGTGCATAAGCATAAGTTGCAGTTTGCATTTCAGCTCTGTGCCATTGATTTTTCTTTTCCTTTGCACAGATGCCAAACAGGGCAGACCCTGAAAAAGATCTCTGCCAAGACTCTGATTAGACTTGCTCTCTGCACCTGCCTATTATTTTACCATTATGCACCTGCAGACCAGTTTCAAGAGCCTCATTATTGCTCACTTGTCTCTGGCCTCATTCTGACAAACTTCACAGACAAAATGTCACATTTCCCTTCTAATGACCACCACAACTGTTCGAACTCTAAACAACCTCTAATTATTTCTCATTTTTTTTTCCTGCTCACCGCTCACCAAATATATAATAAAAATAATGATACAGCAGATTGAAAGTAGAGTTAATGCAGTTCCTAGAAAGGGAAATCTGCTTTGAAAATTAAATTAAATTAGGCAAATCCATGACTCCTGATAAAAGATGTAAAAGAAGGGAAAAACAAAATAAGAAAAAAAAAAGAAAAAAAATACCAACAGTATAACTAAGGACAGTAACATTTTCACATTCCCAGAACTTTTATCTAGAAATGTATAAAGTTGTCTGCACTGGGAGAGGCCTCGTCTGAGGCTTTCAGCTTTGCACAACTCTACTTGCTGTGTCCCAGTCCCTAATTTCTGTTTTGTGTGAGATGTAAAGGGACGCAGCTATGACTTTCCTTATTGATGCTGGTGCTGCCATTGACCAATGTGAAGCCCTTGTTCAACCCAGATTGGAGACAAACTCCAGGCTTTCTTTGAGCTCTAACCCTGCCTGTAGGGTCTCCCTGGCTCCCCCATGAGATGCACTAGGAGTTTAATATCTTTTTGCTAACCAGAAAAAAACCAAACTCCTTTCCTACTTGGACCCATGGTATCCTGGACAGGGAACAGCCCACATATATACAAGTAGCCATAGATCTCATGAGTGGCTTTATTCATATTCCAGGTTGCTATTCTCCAAAGACAGCACGTATTAACAGCTCTTGCAGGAGGTGCCATGAATATGCTTAATGGTACAATTGGCAAGCAATTGGTGATCACAAAAAAAAAATGCTGCCTATATCTAGTGCACCTGAAAAAGTGCTTTTTCATCCAGAAATTGTATATATTGTTTCCTACAGAACCAGTTATGCTTGCAAAAATATACTTCCTAAAACATCACCTGTATCTATACGTGTATTAGGAAGTCGAGTTGCAGCCCTCCTTTTAAGACACCATTCTGCTGCTTCCCAAGGGGCCTTTTCACAATGTTGCATCAGTGATGAACAGGTATTTCAATGAGATATCAGTATGAAACTTTAATGGGGAAATCAAATATTGATGCCTTTGTTTTGTCCTGTTTTGTTAGAACACTGTCTTTAATCCTTCAGCCAGAGGGCACATAAAGAGGATGTTGCACCATGTGTACTTGCAAGGGTTCAGCAAGAAGCAAATTCTCACCAGATATCTAGCCTTAGGGTAGCAAGCCATCTCCAAAAGACAGCCTTATGCACAGCTCTGCCATACAAATAGAGGATTTATTTAGGTATGTTGGTCCAGACAAAAGTGGAGAGTTCTGATCCAGCTAGTGAAACTCTAGTCTCATTAGTGCAAGCTTCTATGCTATAAACCAGGACCAAAATGAGAGAGAAAAAACGCAGACTTTGGATTCGTACCATCAAAGAGAGAATAAAGTTTACCCTATGAGTCACAAGTCACAAACCAAAGTGTATATTAATCTTTGCCCTGACACATTTCCTCCATCCATCAGATCTAGCATTGTGCTAGTCTACCAGTGAGGATACATCATGTCATTCATGACACATGATGGTTCCCAGATGTTCAGAGAGCTGTGCTACCCAGTGGAGCAAATGGGTGTATACAGTAATATAACTACCAAATTTAGTAAAACAGAAGATGAATTTAAAAGTTAATTAGCGCAAGAGGGCCTAAAAACCATTACATATGGGAGCTTACCTTTCTTCAGTAGATCCAGAAGTATAAATTGAGAAAAGAGCCTAACAACTGAATAATAAAAAATCAAAACCAAACAAAAAAAAAACCCAGAAAATCACACTGAGCAAAGCCAGAATAAATAACACTACTGCAGAGCTCTGACGTAGCTCTTCTGGTGGAGTTCCTGGTGATGAATAAAAGGAGCTCTAAGTGAGGTGTAAATAGAGTCATATGTAACACCTGCCAAATTAGTGAAAAAAAATGTTAGAATCATAGAATCATTAAGGTTGAAAAAAGACCTTTACAATCACCAAGTCTAACTGTCAGCCCAACACCACCAGGTCTACTAAACCATGTACCGAAGCATCACATCAAAACGTTTTCTTTAACACCTCCAGGGACTCCATCACTTCCCTGGGCAGCCTGTTTCAAAGCTTGATAACCCTTTCCATGAAGATATATTCCCTACTATCCAGTCTAAACCTCCCATGGTGCAACATGATTCCATTTCCTCTCATCCTATCACATGTTACTTGAGAGAAGAGACTGATCTCCACCTTATTACAGCCTCCTTCCAGGCAGTTGTAGAGAACGATAAGCCCTCAGCCTTCTCTTCCCCTGACTAAATAACCCCAGTTCCCTCAGCTGCTCCTCATAAGACTTGTGCTCTCCTTCTAGGGCAGGAGACACTGCAGAAACTTTCAGGACAAAATGAACTGTAAGAAGTAAAAGAGAGATGGTAACTAGGAGAAAAGAAGAGTGGGAATTCACACAATTCAGAATCTGAGCCAAAGACTCATTGAATCCAGCAGGCTTTGGGTAAAACTCATGCTAAGTTTAGGAATGTATCTCTGCACATTACAAGAATAAGAGTTGTACTCCAGACACCTCACCAGCTTTCACAGAATCACTAGGTTGGAAAAGACCTCCAGGATCATCGAGTCCAACCATTCCTATCAAACACTAAACCATATCCCCAAGTATCTCATCCACCCATCTTTTAAATACCTCCAGGGAAGGTGAATCAACCACCTCCCTGCGCAGCCAGTTCCAGTGCCCAACGACTCCTTCTGTGAATTTGTTTTTTTCTGATGTCCAGCCTGAACCTTCCCTGGCGGAACTTGAGGCTATTCCTTCTTGTCCTGTTCCCTGTCACTTGGGAGAAGAGGCCAGCTCCCTCCTCTCTACAATCTTCTTTCAGTTAGTTTTAGAGAGCAATAAGGTCTCCCCTCAGCCTCCTCTTCTCAAGGCTAAACAACCTCAGTTCCCTCAGCCACTCCTCAGAAGACTTGTTCTCCAGCCCCTTCACTAGCTTGTTACTTTTCTCTGGACACACTCCAAAGCCTCAACATTCTTCTTGCAGTAAGAGGCCCAGAACTGAAACACTGGTGTGGTCTCACCAGTGCCAGGCACAGGGGTAGAATAACCTCTTTGGCCTTGCTGGTCACGCTGTTTCTGATAAAAGCCAAAATGTCTTCTTGGCCACCTGGGAACACTGATGGCTCATGTTCAAATGGCTGTCAACCAACACCTCCTGGTCTTTCTTCTCTGGGTAGCTTTCTAGTCACTCTTCCCCTAGTCTGTAGCACTGCACTTTGTTGCCCTCCTTTGGACGCTCCAGCACCTCAATGTCTTTCTTATAGTGAGAGGTCCAAACCTGAACACCGTATTCGAGGTGCAGCCTCACCAGTGCAGAGTACAGGGCAACAAGTTCTGATACAAGCCAGAAATCTGTTGATCTTCTTGGCCATATGGGCATACTGCTGGCTCATGACCACCTGGCTGTTGACCAACAACCCCACGTCCTTTTCCAACAGGTAGCTTTCCAGACACTTTTCCCCAAGCCTGTAGCATTGCATGGGAGCAAAGTGCAGGACCTAGCACGTGGACTTCTTGAAACTCATACAATTTACCTAGGCCCATCAATCCAGCCTGTCCAGATCCCTCTGTAGAGTCTTCCTACACTCAAGCAAATTAACAGTCTCACCCAGTTTGATGTCTTCTGCAGGCTTCCTGAGGGATCACCTAATCATTGATAAAAATATTAAACAGAATGAGCCCTAACACTGAGCACCAGGAAATACCACTTGTGACCACCCACCAACTGGGTTTAGCCTCTCTGGGCTCAGCCATCCAGCCAGTTATTTACCCAGCAAAGAGTACAACTGCCTAAGCCATGATCTACAAGTCGAGGTAAATAGCATCCACAGACTTTCCTTCATCCACTAGGTGGGTCACCTGGTCATGGAAGAAGATCAGGCTGGTCAAGCAGGACTTACTTTTCATGAATCCCTGGTGGCTGGGCCTGATCCCCTGGATGACCTGCACTTGCCTGGTGAGCACACTCAATGTTGAAAAACAGATGCAGAGATCCATCTGATCGGTGAGCAAGTGCATGTTTATTCAGTTTAGCTGCTTTTCTATACACCCCATTCTGTTACATCCCTCTGTCCCCACAAGGGTGACTACAGTGTATTATTGGTTAAAGGCAGCTGTCCATAAAGCTATCACTAACATATTATTGGCTAAACTACCGCATGTGCTAAGAAATCAAGTTATGCTAAAGTTAGCTATGTTGACAGCTCAGTTCCCTTGTTTTCCTTCAGCTGCTAGTCATTCCCACCGAACTAGCCACTGGGTTCATAGCAGCTGGCCTGGTGTTTGTCTTTTCAGCTCTCTGCTTCAAGGTCTTGCCAACTGCCCAGCACCAAGCAGTCTCACGGCATCCAGGCCGCCTTCTCTGAGAAAATCTTCCCACAACTCAAGATGAACTGCTCCATAATCTTCCCCAAGATCAGGCTAACACGCTCATAGATCCCTGGATACTCCTTACAGCCTTTTTTGTAGATGGGTGTCACATTGGCAAGCCTTCAGTCATCTGGATCCTCACCTGTTAGCCAGGACTGCTGATAAATGATGGACATTGGCTTGGCAAGCTCCTTTGCCAGTTCCCTCAGTACTCTCAGGTGGACTCCATCCGGCCCCATAGACTCGTGAGCTGGAAGAGGAAAGGATCTAAATACCTCTTAAAGAGGCTGTGAACCTCTCAACTGAATACAAAGCTCCCAGCTTGGGCAAGATCATCATACATCTCTGAAGGTTATTCACTCTTAAATTTCTCCAGTGGCATTTTGAGGAGCTCTATGAGCAGCTGAAGAAGTAGGCCACCTACCTGAGGCTGTGGAAAGGGATATGAACTCAGGCTTATCTGACTTACATAAACTGAGTCAAAACACAGCCTTCCACTGGAATGCCTTGGTGATGATGTTTCAGGGATGCCCAGATCATGGCCACAGTAGTGGAGGAAAACTTAGGGTTGTTTATATCAGAAAGATACAGTCCACACTAACATAAAGACTGGAGAACGGTAAAATCTAAAACCAAACAGTGCTAAGCCCCAGTGAGACTGGAAGTGAGCAACTCCCTGTTAAAGGCTGTCTGCCTAAAAATTTTAACGTTCTCAAAAGTCATTACAAGTCTCTAGATCTTGTGCTAAATGGTCCTTACTCTCACAGATATTTAAGTCAGTACTGAATGGAACAATGCAAACAGTAACCCAACACACGCTCCCCCCTCCCCCATTCTCTCGCACTTCATGTCAAAACCAGGACTAGGAGGAAGGAACAGCCTACAGAGCATATGGTGCTACCAGCAGCAGGGATCCTGATGACCCCAAAGAGCTTGCTGGAGCCAGGGTTCATACAATTACAGAGGACTGGATGCCAGCACTGGCCCTGGAAATTTGCATTATTCTGTGCTAAAGCAACAAATTCATTTTCCATAAAGCACTAACTAGGCCAATTTTTAATCTGGCTTGCAGTGCTGAAAACAACCTGCAAAAAAACAGGTGGCAGTCTCCTTTCATGCAAGCCAAAAAAGAGATAAAAATAGACTTGAATCACCATTTAAAATATGTTAAAATAATCCTTTTCCATCTGCTAAAGCAAACCTTGGGAGTAAGCGTATTAACAGTTCTCCACTACCAGACACTGTGAGCTGGGCATTGCTGTTCATTAATTAATATTAACATGACAGCAATTGATTGCCTATATTTCTTGCACAAATTAATCAAAGCTGAGCGTGCACCCTGTATATTGTTCACAAACTCTGCTGGCACACCACCCATTCCTTCCCAGATGTTTAGAGCAGCATTCACTTGCCGAAGGTCATCCCTGTTGTAAGCACACCATAGCAAAGGCCTTTCCTCTCCTGCCATCTCAGTATTTCCTTTCTAGGCCATGCCCTGTAGATGGTATTATTAAATATACAGTGCCATCTCCCCCACTTTGAAGTCAGCCACAAATGATGAATTCAAGATGCAAGAGCTGAGTAATTTACAGAAAAGATTCTTACAAACAAAAGGATGTCCTTCCAAAAAGATTAGATCTGAAAGCCATAATTAGCACCTCTCCGCAGCTGTTACGACAGCATAGTACTAATAGACCATGCCTGACATTCAGCTAGACAGAGAGATCCCAGAGGAAGGCTCCTCAGTACCATCTAATTATCCTAGACTTCAGCCAACTGCTCAAGAGGGTTGCTTCTGTGGGTAGATGGCTAAAAATATCTCATGTAGCCAGTCATGGAAATATAGACTCCCCCTCAATCCAAACACAACCAGTTTAATCAAGTCAAAATGTGACCTGTCCCATCCAGACAAAAGAGAGATCAATTTCTGTTTAAACAAGGAGAAAAAAAGTGTAGGCCAAATCCTTTTCTCATTTATGGTAATGTAAATCTAGAATAACTGAATAAATACAACCAGAGTTAAAGTCTTTTTAAGTAGGTACAAGTTAGATTGGAATCAGTTTAAACATATGCAAGTTTTTAAGACTGTCTGGCATCTTTTAAACCTCAGTTACTGGTTAGATGCTCAATCAGCCTGAACCCAGGCTTTCACCCCCTAGTATTTATGCCACTAGTCACTAAACAGAGTAGCCACCCAACAGGAGATGCCTAATCTGCATTTGTACAACACTACTCAAACCTGTGAGCTGAAAGGCTTGAAGAAATTTGAAATTGCACATCGAGGGGCAGTAGTGCAATAAAGCATCACACAGAACTGATTATAAAAAAATCAAGATGTCTACCTCAGGAAATCAGGATTTTAATTTCAAATTGAGATTAAACATTCAGAGCTTTTTCCTCACAGAATCAAAAGTTCAGAACATATTGGTTCTAGACTGAAATTAGGTTTAAATAATTTGGACTGAAAAATTAACATTTTGACATTTGCAAGTCAGGATGTATACATATGGTTTGTCAATAAAAATAGGTTAGAAATCACCTAAGAAGAGGTTTGCATGTGAGGTTTATCTTGTACTCCCTGCTTTTTGAAGAAATAGTGCGATCTTGTCCAGGTCAAAAAGTTAAGAGGTACTCAAAACCACTAACAATTAATTGCTCACTCTCCTTTAGTCTCAGATCAGTTTTGATTTTTTTTTTGTGTTACTCCTGATTTTATTTAAGCAAATTCATCTAGCTGCATAGGCAGATACAGAGAACTGGGCCCCTGATTACTTTTATGCATGACCCAGGGTTAGAAGTGTAGGAAAGCACAGATATACTGTATTACATTTGTATACGTTTTCTTGGACCAGAAGTTTTATTTTGCACCTTTTAAGAGTGAACACTGGATCCTATTTCAGATACTTTTCTGTATTTAGCCCAGTTGGACAGAGCTGAGAGAATTTAACATCAAATATGTTTAGAGCTATGTGAATTCCTTCCAGCTATTACTTTTCTTATATGTAAAAAGACTCAGCACTCATATAGCACCTGACTGATACTCCTACTACCACAGTGACTAGGAGAGCAAAGGAGCTGTATGAGTAAACAATTGCCAGTTCAATTCTTTCTATTTACTTATCTATTTATTTAAACTTCAATGTGGAGAACAGCTGCCTTCCATGGACTGGGGTATAAGAGTTCAAGCAATAGAATGTTTTAAATCTGTGCCCTAAACTTGGAACAGAACTGTAGGGACAGAAGAATGCTTTTAATTCAAATTCCTATAGCTATTCACCTTCTTGATTCTGGCAAGAAGTAGAAATCCCAGAATAATTCTCTTTCCTTAATATCTCTGGCTTGCCTTCAAGCAAGGTAGCTGGAAAGTCTGGAATCAGACAAATCATTTCCATTTACTCTTCTATCTTACAAGTGGAAGACTATGGTAGTCACATAAATTGTTAATGCTTGTGCAACAGGTGTTGGTCTGAAAAACCTGGCATTTCTTTTTTGACTTTGAAAGACTTTGCTGAGAGAGTATTATTTTACATATATATGTTTGTGTATATGTGTGTGTGTGTATGTATAATCCCAGTATGCAACGAAGACTGTTTTTCTCTACCATAACATCTACCACTACCTACCATGTGTTCAATGGCAATTAAACAATTCATTGGTCCTTTGGAAATGTTGTCTCATCTTAAAGTTACTCAAGCATCCACAAGAAAAAAAAAGGGAAAAGTTGATACCTTGTCTAGATTGTTAGAGGAATCTAACAATTACCTGGAAAAAACCTGCAACAAATACTGAAGACATAATATCACTGTATGAAGTTTAATAGTCTTTTTTCAGTTTATTTTGTTCTTATTTGATTCAAACTCATTGCTTAATATAAAAGTTATATCTACTGCTGAAAAAGTACCCATATGGTTTTTCAAAAGAAGCTTAAATTTTATTACTAGTATTCAACTTACTAATATTTATGCTGATTGAGTAATAGTTTCTAAAATTGTATCAAGAACATAATCCAGCTTCCTGCAAGAATTATCCTTTTGACATAAACTCTCATGTTTTTTATTCTGTATAACACTATGTTTAACCATTGATGTTCCTGATTTCTTTCTCAAAGCATGCTGACATTCTTGATATTAAAAAATGAGGTATAAAAATATGGCAAATTTAATATCGAGGGTTAATGTTCTGATAATTTTTTTATTTGCTGCTGGATTTCTATCCACCACAAGAGACTATCCACTAGAGAAATATTTAAAGTAACATATGTTATGCTCTACTTATTAACAATAGAGGCAGTATTCCTGTCATAATTGTTGTGGTGTCCTATGCATCCAAACTAAAAAGTCCTGAATCGTAGGGACCAACTGCTTTTGAGCAGCACATGTTAACATTCATGAGAATGACCAAGTGACAAAGATGCCATGCAAAATCAGGGCGCAATTTTGAAAATTTAAACACTTGATTTTCTTTTTAAATATAATTTTCATGCCACTAGATTCTCAATTCATTGTCTATCAAGCAAAAATTGAAGATCCAAATTTTATATAACATTCAAGTATTTTAAAATACAACCAGACCATTTTACAAAGTCCTTGTAGTACCCTACCCCTTGGAGGGGCTTAACTTTTTCTTGATGGAAAGAGACAGTGTGGGAGGACAAGTGGCTGAGATATAGCACTGAATCTGTTTGATCAAGAGATGTCTCTTACATTAAGGATTCTATGCTAAAGAAATAATGAATTGACTACATCAATACCATAGTAAGATTTACAATGCACTAGCATTATCACTTTCAGACAATGTTTAACTTAAACTCCTTTATAGCTAGGCTCTATAGCAGCATCTAAGGGAATTTAAATTATTCCATAAAACCAAAAAGGATAAATTAATTTAAAGGAGAGAATACTATATTTCACATGTTTGAAGCTTTTGATATGGAAATAGCTGCAGGAAGTGGAAATAGATAAAACAGATTAACATAATGGATACAATGTCTTTTAATTTGGCCTAAGAAATCCAAAACAGTCCAACTCAAAAAGTTTAGGAGTTCAGGTAGCACACCTTTACTGAATACATAACTGAAATGTCTTTAAGTATAACAGGAGATTGCAGTAATCTAGACAGCCTTTGAATTTCAACTTGCTCACTTAAATTCACCTCTAAGTTTGACCCTTGGGATGGTACCTACTACATACTGGTTTATATTCCTAAGGAAACAAGATGAATGATTCCTACTAGAACTGTCTGAGAGGCTTAGCTGCAGATGACTAACAATATTAAACATCTCAGTGAGTGGAACAGCCTAACAGATTTCCAGAAAAACATCAAGCTCTGCTTTCCAAACAAATGCATTGCCTTTAAATTATTACAAGGAACACTAACATAGACCATCTCAAAAAAGTTGAAGTGCCATCATCATCAGGGAACATCAGTGTTATTTGCCAGGGAGTAGCAGCCACTGAGCAGGAGACGACCTTGTCTTCAAGAGGCTGGGGATTATACAGGATTGGGACTGATGATGCATCTCCTGCAGCATCACATACTCAAGAGACAGAAATATAACATATATTTGAACTGTGGAATCCTATATAAGGTTCAAATTATCCTACCATGTGAGATCCACATGTCATTACATAGTTTTTCTCATAGCTTGTCTCTGCCTCCTCATATAATCCTCATATAATGTTGATGAGATAAGAAACGAAGAGCTTAACTGCAAGTGGAGAGGTGGTGTACAGCAAGAAGATCCAAGGAGATGGATTTTTATTTCCATTTTTTTCAGTCTGCAGGAGAAGGTTCCAGTAGCTGCCAGGCCCCTGAGTCTAAAAGATGGACCACTGTAATCTTTCTAAATTCAATCTGCCATCCCATATCCTCATTCTAATTAGAAATGCCCTGACTTAATTTTCACACAGATAGGAGAAATAAAGCTTTGTGTCATATAAAACTAGAAGCCTTTCACTGAGCAGGCAGACGGCCAGCTTCCTGGTCTCTTAGGTAAGCAATATAGGAAATTATACTGTAATTCAGAGGCGTTTGACATAAAATGTCTTTTGGCAATGCTTAGACTTGGGCTAATATCACAGCAGTTATTTCTGTCAACTTCAGAGTACCACGCTGTGTCCAATTAATGGGAAAAAGATGAGATTCAGTTAACCACTCTGGGATTTTCTCTTTGAATGTTCTGGCTAGATTAAGGAAAAGCCCTTGTCCCAGCTATATAGCCTCATAATGCTACTGCCTGTTATTTCCAATTGTTGTTACAGCAGAGCTGGCCTCACTGCTATTGTTAAAGGTCAGTAAATGTTTCCACTATAAACTTACTTTATTGCAGATTTCACGAGTGTGATTTCACTTTACTCTGGACAGAAAGTTTTTCTTGACCTGGAAATTGATGCATTTTTTTCCATTCTAGAAATCTGTATACTCCTTTTGTTATTAATCCAGGACTTAAAAAAAAGGTGATCTCTAACCCACTTTCTTATTTAAAAGATTTCAAGGGTAGATGACCCCATTTGGATAAATGACTCCTTCATAACACCAGTCAGTGGTTTCCTAATTTAGTCCCAAAGCAATATTGGCAGCTCATTGCATGTTACCTGAGAAACTGCAGTTATCAAACCTTATTATTCAATAGCGTGTGGGTCATTTATGAAGAAGGAAAATCTGAAGGGAAGGTATTGTTACTTGGAACAATTTCAGTTTCAAACCAAAAATTGGTATTTCAAAATGAGCTGTGTACACAACCAGTGTATTAGACACTGTTCAGTCCCCAGGGCAGAATATGAAAATTATTTTCACCACTGGGCAGGAAACACAAAAGGGCTAGAATCAAAATCCTGTATTCTCCAAAATTCTCTGGAAATTAAGTACTCCATGAGATATCCCTGGGGCAACTGAACATCCCTTTAAAATTAATAATAATGAACGAATTATTCGTGAAGTCCCCTCATTGTACACCCACACACATCATCTTTCTCACTGAAGCAATAGCTTCCTGTCTATTTTTTGCCGCCCTCTATTGGGAAGATGCCTCCTTCACAAGTAGGAGAAGCAAAATGCCATCCGGTGTCCTGGCACAGACGGCTCTGTTAAGTTACTTAATGTTCTGCCTTAACTGGTGCAGCCAGGACATGTGCAGATCTTTGCCCTCCCAGGGACCAAAGTTGGCTTCTTGTTTTCCCTCTTCCCTCATAGGAAGAAGAGTCAGGGATCCTTTTGTCCCTCTAGAAAATAGTTGCAGTCAAAATGGAGGAGGCACACCAGAAAATACAATTTTGATGTCATATACATTTCACTGAGGTGTATAAGGAAGAATAGTGGGGATAACCAAAAATTTGAAAATGGCTTTGCATTAAATGCTATAGTATGAAAAACTGTGAAAATTTTCAAAGGAAAAAAATCAAAGTATCTCCTGATTGTTCATGGTTTTATTCTCAGAGAATTATTTGGTGGAAATTGACCAATTTGTAAGGTTTCACTCTGAACAAAGTAAAAGCAAAATTCTTTTTCAACAGTTATTTATATTCTTTGCCCATCCCTACTTTAAGTCCCTACACAGGCACGCACATAGATTTGCTCATACACACACCCATACACCTGGTACTCCATTGGGACTGACTTGGCGTAGCCCCAAGAACAGTGGATTTTGAAGCCAACACCCATTTCTCATGCAGAGGACAATCCCACACCTATGGCTATGCTTTCAAACTATCTAAACACACATGAGGCATCCACAGAACTCAGCTAGATCAGAACAACTTGAGGTGTAAATTTTAAATGTAAATTTAGACTGCTAAGACTATCTTGATGGAGATCTGATTAAATTCTTACTGCAACAGAAGGACCACATTTCGGAGGAGGTTAAGCCAAAGCAAAAGTTCCAGAATGACCACACAGGGAGTTATGTTGTCACAACTGCATAGTTCACCAAGTCAGAATTGCTTGTGTATCTCCATAGCAGTTAAAAGTGACTTCATTCTCATGCTCTCGGATTAATCTAAGGATTAGAAAACTGATACTTCAAAACAAATACAAATGAACGAGTGTCTCACAGGTTCCCATGAGTTGGCATCAAAGTCGCAGTTCAGAGTATCCTAAACCTTAACGTGTCATGCACGTGCACACAAGCATGCAGACTTTCATTTTTTTCTACAATTACACCTCTCCAGCTTTGCACCCTGCATTGGCTAGGTGCAAGATAGGTCTAACCTAGGAGCCAGCAAGTCATGTTCATGCAGTGCCATGCTTAAACTAAAATATCTTGTCTCTCAACGGGGATTTTCTTGGATTGCAGTAGCATTAACATGGCAATAGCATGTACAAATAAGACTGGAACAAGTTCAAATGATGGGTTAAGCTCATTCGCATCTGCCAGCATCAATTCATGTAGCCATGCTTTCCTATCATAATTAATTAGTATTTTACAGGTCTGACACCAAAGAGGTGAAAGCTTACCAGGTGGTTTCACAGTATAGCCAACCATCACGAAATAACCTGGGCACAATACAAGTGTGTATGAAGAAATGAGACTGTCAGCCGTGCAGATTTCTGTGCATCTACTTTTATCACTGCTCTGCTGGGACTGTGGTGATGAGGAACCTGGGAGTGTTGATTGACAGCCATCTGAACATGAGCCAGTAGTGTGCCCAGGTGGCCAAGAAGGCCAATGGCATCTCGGCTTGTATTAGAAACAGCGTGACCAGCAGGTTCAGAGAGGTTATTCTCCCTCTGTACTCAACGTTGGTGAGACCGCACTTTGAATACTGCGTTCAGTTCTGGGCCCCTCACCACAAGAAGGATGTTGAGGCTCTGGAGTGTGTCCAGAGAAGAGCGGCTAAGCTGGTGAAGGGGCTGGAGAACAAGCTTTACAAGGAGCATCTGAGGAAGAGGAGGTTGAGGGGAGACCGTATCACTGTCTACTGTCTACAGCTACCTGAAAGGAGGTTGTAGTGAGGTTGTACTGGTCTCTTTGCCCACGTGATAGGTGATAGGATGAGAAGAAATGGCCTCAATCTGCTGCAGGGGAGGTTCATATTGGACATTAGAAAAAAATTCTTGTGAGGGACGGCTGAGAGAACTGGGGTTGTTTAGCCTTGAGGAGACTGAGGGGAGACATTATTGCTCTCTACAACTACCTGAAAGGAGGTTGTACAGAGGAGAGAGCTAGCCTCTTCTCCCAAGTGACAGGGGAAGGACAAGAGGGAATGGCCTCAGACTCCGCTAGGGAAGGTTCAGGCTGGACATCAGAAAAAAATATTCACAGAAAGGGTCATTGGGCACTGGAACAGGCTACTCAGAGATGTGGTTGAGTCACCTTCCTTGGATGTATTTAAAAGAAGGGTGGATGAGGTGCTGAGGGGCATGGTTTAGTGGCTGATAGGAATGGTTGGACTCAATGATCCTGGAGGTCTTTTCCAACCTAGTGATTCTGTGAGGCAACTCATGGAGTGTGAGGACAAGCAAAGGAAACCACGTTGCAAGAGATTCACTAGAGAAGATCTCTCAATCCATCGGGACCAAATGTGAAGAGGCCCACTCAGAATATCCCCATGTAAAATGTGGTCCCCATGCTGTCACAATATACCATGCTCTCTGTTAAGAAAGAAGAATTCACATTTTTAGGCTTGTTGATAAAGTGGGCTCAGTCCAAAATACAGGGACAGCTCAGTAGTAAACTGGATTTATAGCTATTTACATTAAGTGAGGCTTGGTTCCCATTTCCCTGACTAAAGTCAAGACTTTCCATGCTTTCCATTTTGACTGACCTGCTTACTATTTACCTTACCTAAAAGAGCATGACTCTTAAAGGTATTTTTAAGGTGTGGCAGTGTTTCATCCTCCATTTGTCAAGGGCTTCTCCAGTTCGTATTTTTGCATCTCCATATTTATAGGACAGAAAGCCTGCTCCCTCTGAGGCTCTATTGCACACACAATGGGAAAACCTCCTAAAACACACTAACAAAACAAGCTTAAACAGAGCCAACGAGATTTCACTATAAGCTTTATCCATGAGCTAATTATATTGCATAACTTAAATGATTGACAATCAGAACTAGGGATCTGTTGAACAAAAGAGGGGAATTTTTCAAGCCATATGACATGATTCTCTGCTGTTTACAGCTCAAACTTTCATTGCCAGACCACTACAGAAATAGAGAAGGCAAAGATGGTCCAGGTGATATGAAGTAAGGCAACATTTCTGCCTCAGCTATGCAGAAGTCTTTCTGTCTACCTGCTCAGTGAGTGATGCCACTTACCCTTTTGCTTTCCTCTGCATTTGATAGGAGACTGACATTAAGTAAATGCCTCACTTATTTAGTAATTATTTTCAAATTGCAATAGGCTGTGCTTTTTTTCCTCCTCCTTTTTATTTATTTTTTTTATTATTTTTTTTACACGTGAAAACTCTGTGGAAAGAAACCATTCAGCACAAAGGGAAACCAGCAACTTGTGGAATGAGTTCAGGACTGCTTGGGAAGAATAAACTCAAAGAGCATACATTATTTGTCTTGCATTACTCCACTTTTTTCCAAACGTGTTCTTATATAACATGACAGGTTATCACTTCTTGCCTTTGGCTACATGTGGGTAGGACTGCAAACAATCAAATGCAAATCAAAAACAGTCTACAGCAGATGCTCTATTGTATTGTCATGGCATCACTCCTACTCACTCCGATTAGTCAAAGCACTCCCTTTGGTTTGGTTACTTGGATGGAGTAGCTGGGTGGAGACAGAGCTTGTGGGCGGATGGCCATTTTCCAGCAGAGTAAACGTTCTCCTCAGGGACGTCCCTTACGACAAGGAATTCCTTGTGACATCATGGGCTGCTTGACTCTGGAGTGATGTACTTGAGCTGGAATAGCTCCCACTGCGTTTTATAACTCTGTCAGAATAGGATGAGCAAATCCTACAAGAATAATCAATTTAGAGGTGTGGTTGTACTTACACCAGCATTATTCCTTCCTTTCTCTGTAATAAGATGTGTTGCAGAAAAGCAGCTTCTAACCCCACAGAAACTGCAAGAAAAGCCAGGTGCATGCATTGACTGTGTTTAGCAGCTTTTGCTTTGTTGCTCCAATGCACAAAATATCAAAATAAAAAATGTTTTCCCCTTTAATATCAATTTAAAAAAATCACTTTCACACAAACTCATAAAAAAAGCCTACCAGTTTTTCAGAAAGGATCAAATAGTCTTAAAACTTTAAGTCAACCACACTACAGATTTTAATCTATCTTTGGCATCTAGAAAAGGTCTGACATGTTCTTAGTCAGAGAAAAAAGGAATGGCAAACTTGGGCTAGATGAATTAAGGAGCTGTTTGTCCTGTTGAACTAATGATAAACCTATGACATGTTTACTCAGTTGCTTCATCACTGGAAAATGTTCACACTGTACAGATTGGGCTGGTATCTTCAACACAGGACATCTCTTCAAAAAGTAACATTTGTTAAATCACATAACAAGCAGCACCTTCAGGATGAGAAATATCTTTTTACTCAGGTTTTGGTTAACTAAGCACAAGGATAGCCCTGAACAAGAATTCTAAATGTTATACTATAAGGCAGACAAGGTTGTGGATATATCAGACTCCCTATCTCTTAAGTAGATGTTTAGGGAAGGAGCTTTCACTCCAATTTTCTGTGCTTTGCTTGCCTTTGGACATCTGACAAGGGTGATTCCTACATACTTTTGTTGCTTCAGTTAAAACAACTAGGAAAGAACAAGAAAGTATAGCTATGCATTTCCTGGGCTACAAAAGACATATTCTGGCACAATGTTATGAAAACAACATGATAAGAACTGATGAGTTGTAGTAGAGATGATTAGATATTAAAAAAAACCCCAAAACTAACAATACGCCAACCACCTTGTCTCAAGAAGTTAATTCAAGATGTTGTCTTCTGGAAAGGATGCAATCAAGAAAAACCACATGGTTTCAGTGAGATATCATAACCTGGTATTAGCAAAATAAAATTTTCACGTAAAATTGAACTGTTATTCCAAGCAAAATATTGTATACCAATGTTATTTCCATGAGAATAGAAAGAATTACAGTAGCATGTACTGTGGCTACATCTCTGTCTAGGATGTACTCACAAAGATCTTTGAGATAGAAGAAGAAAATATTTGGCTACTAGTGAATATATTCTTCTGCACCGTAAAACAGACTATAAGCCCAAACACAAAGTCATAGAAAGACACTTTCCTATAATAAGAAAAATTACAGCACACGTATTACTCAAAGGCTGAAACCCTCCTTTGAAACAAATCAACAGGTTCCCCAGAAGGTTAATCTCTGCTGCAGTTCTCATGATTATTTCATGCTTAGGATCTCTCCCTAAGGTATGAGCAGGGCAGGTCTGACCCCCACTGTCCTCCACATCCCAGGACACTGTCCTCCCACACCCCAAGCTGTATTTCCCCTTGGTATCATGCTACACAAACACTCCCTTGCAGGACCCCACACCTTTCACATTATTTTACACGTTTTGCACTCAGGAACACACGCACATTCTTACAAATGTGTGTAAGAGCCTACAGGGGCCTGGAGGAGATGAGGACCTTATGGCATGCAATGGGAACACAGTCAGCCAGCTTGAAAGGGAACTTGCCCTAAGGAATGCTTATTCTTAGAATAGCTGCAAATGAGAGGGATATCTTCATATCTGAAAAGTGCATATTTTGAGAGCTACACCTATTGCTAATGCTTTTGCAAGTGGCTCCCAGGTGTACCTAGGTTAGCAGTGGTATTAGAGACAAGGTGAATACAAACTCTGGTATGGGAGAGACTTAACACCACTAAATTCCCCTCTTAATCCCTGATATTTAAGAGATTGCTTTAAACCCTGCAGCATGAGATTTTTGATTCATGACAGCATAGTTCTTTATTTGGGTTATTCCTGTTATTCCTATCAATGTACAGTGTCGTATTGTCTCCAACAGGAGCTCAGCAGCAAACAAAAGCAGCACAGGTGACTGGTAATTTTAAGCGATTTTTTCTCCTTCCAGTCCCATTTCTCACTCTAATTTAATCATCTTATTTCCTGCCATTTTTGAAGCTTGCTATATCAAGCTTTACTCTTCAAGGCACGCTACAGCTAAGACTCACCTACACACTGTGTCGCTGGCATCTTAAATCACTGTTCTGGCTCCAGGGTAGCTATAGAAGTATCAGCATGTACTGACTATCCCTCATTAAAATTCAGCAGCACTGGGGCAGAGGAATTGTGCAACCCCATTGTTCCTGCTGTGTGGTTGCAGGCATTCATATAATCTTATTATGACTTTTGGGTGGTTCACATGCACATTTTCACTTTAATTTTCTGTGCTGTAGGTTCAAAGAAGAGTGTGTAAAATAATATCATGTGGGGCTCAGTACTGGGAAAAGATTAAAAGTCTCCTAGGAAAAATACAAAGTGATATGACAGCAGCACAGTGTAGAATTAAAGCTGGAGCATCCACTGTTTTTAAAAAGAATCCTTAAACTCTTTCTGGGAAAATCTGTGGTTTTGTTTCCGAAGATAGTGTTGCCGCTGAAAAACTTCAAGTTAAACCAAGCTTCTTACATTTTAAGCATGATATATATATCAAAGTCATGCCTTGGAGCCCTTTTCACAGAGCAGATATCCATTTATGTTAGCCTCTGAATAAATACAAAATAAAATTGCAGTGCCTACCTTGAGGATCTTACAGTCCTGTTGTCTGTCTGTCTGCTGACATGCACTGCATTTCAACACACTAGAAGAGCTGTCAGGGTTCTACACTGTATACACCAGCCCTCAAATATCAGTAATCTGGAAAAGTATATTGGCAAAGCTAACTAAATGCCAAGGAAATACTCAGGCCTAATTTCCCATAAGCAATTTTGCATTAAGGGATCCAGCAGAAAGAGGTGAAGGGGAAACATTTCCCTGTCCATTGTGAAATTGTTCTCTGAAAGGATTTACATTGACAACCTAGAGATAATTCAACATTTTTGAAACTTTGCATAATGCTTACAAAATAATACAGATGAACAAGCCTTGGAAGATTACAAGTGTGCAAGCTAGCAGTTCCCAGAAAATTGCTTTCACACATAAATACATTTGAAGGAGAGATAAAAGGATAAGGAAGAACTCAAAGGAACCTGGATCTGATAGGGAAAGAGATCCCTCCATATCCAATTGTGTTAAGACAGTGGAAACATCAGCATAACATCTGGCTAAGACATTAGAAATTTCAACAACTACATGCATGGGTTTGGATCCTCATTATTAGCCACCTTCCCCCATCAGAAAGTGCTGCTGTGGCATCCTCAAGGTTTCGTAATATGGCCAGACTGACTTGCACCTTCCTCCAGTTTTCTCTGATGAACCTCAAATGAAATGTGTACGCCTCAGTATTAACTCTGGAGGAAGAAGTCTTGAGCTCTTTTCATTGTATTCTTTTTATAATATGCCTACGTTATTTACATATGCTTTTATTTACACAAATGTATTTACATTTCTCTATATATGTATTTTACAAATATAACACATGTAGGCAGAGACAGGAGAAAAGCCCCAAAATCCCAATCTGTTTTCCCACTACAAGACTTTATTCACCCCAGCCCTTAGCTTCTCTATGAGGACCTCATAGACAACAGCTGAAGACAATGGCAGAGGTTTTCTTTGGGATATGAACACAAGGAATTTAGCAGACACCAACACTAAAGGTGTTCTGGACAGTGAGTTAAACACCTGCCAGGAAGAACCAGCAGCTTAGAATGCCCTCTGCCTCTTTTTTTTTTTCCCTCTTCTTCATTGTCCCACTTATAAAAGAAAAACAGTCCATCAGATAAGGTGATCAGAGCAATGTTTGATTCAGGCAAGAGGTACTGTGCATCAACAGCATAGTGGGTGGTAGTAAAGAAGCATCTAGCAGGAGGCTTGGTCTGTGTTCTGGGAAGCAGGAGAGCCCTGCTTTATGCTCCCAGCCCTCTCACATACACAAGCATACTACACATGGCTTCTTCCCTCTTCCCCTTTCTACTTTCTCCTTTTGGTGACAAGGGAGGAGGAAAGAGCAGCAGCAGCCATGAAGTTGCTCCTTTTTGTGGTTTAATTCTGAAGTGTGTGATCTTAGGCAAATTAAATATATATATATATTAGTAGCAAGTTGGCAGGTACAGCTTTAATGAGGCTGTTGCAGTGGAAATGAAATAGACAGTCTAAAAGGGGTGGTTGGCACAAATGACTTAAACAGAAAACCTTGTGTTTACTGGTCCAGGATCAAGCAAACCTTGTTGGCATAAATGCTTTCCCATATATATTAACCTACTTAATTACACAAAGTCCTTAACCATAGTAAGTGAAACATTAGCAATGGGAAATCCATAAAAGTTGGAACTCACAGAGTGGAATGCTTTGATTTATTTTTACCTCCCTTCTCCCAGGAGTCAATCAGAGAGTAAACAATATTTTACCTTTCCCTGAATTAATTATTTGTAAGCTTTTCCCCATCCAACTTCCCACTTGCTGCAGGATAACATACCTGCTTTCATGAAAAAAAAAATCTTTAAATTCCAAAGGAAACATCTTAGCACCTTTTGCTTGGCCCAAAGAAAACAGTCCACAATCCTGTAAAATCTCTATTAAGAATAATGGGCAAGGAAATGGCTAGAAAAGTAGTTTCTGAAAATCCAATACCAGAATAAAATAGGAAACTGTCTGGGTTTTGCATCTGTATTTTTCAAACACCCGCTTTCTAGACAACTGTCTGCTTTCTCACTATATGAATTTTGGGCTTTACTGCATCACACTGATTAAACTTTTTGAATTTCAGTGGCTGCTTTCAGGAAGAAAAGCCTGGAGGTTGTTTTCAGATAGAGAAATTTGACAATAATGCTCCAAGTTAGTACAGAAAGCCCAAATAAAATCACTATTGAGGGAAATAGCAGTTTATTCATTAGTTCTAACACTTCTGAATTTATTGAGAGTTCTCTACCTCATTTAAACCCGTGCAAATCACCAGTATTCATAATGCACAAAAAATTATCTCCTAACTTTTTTATAAGAGGAAAGTATACATATAAGCATTGGCTTAATTAGGTAATTGTATTATACAAGGACTCTAGAATTTGGAGTTGTGACAAAAATCAGGCTGTTGGAATGTGCTTAAGATTGGAAAGATTTCAGCAGAGCTAAAAGATACCAAATACCTTCTTGTTTCACTACAGTGAAAATTGACATATTTTCTCTTTTGTAATTTCTCTGTACAACTTTCTCAAATGAAAACACTGGAGCGTAGGTACCTTTTCTTTGAAATATCATGCATTTTAATGATGTTTTTATCAGGTTCAGTTAAAAAGTATTTTAAAGACTTTTTAAAAAAAATCCTAATGTCAACAGTGATTTTTTTACTGAAACACTTACGAGTCTTTTGCATTCTATAAAATGTAGCTCTAGAGAAGCACTATTAGTGGGATGCTTAATCTTGCAGACAGGACATGTAGAGCTCCTGACTGGAAGCTGAAGCTCATCTTGTTCAAATAGGAAATACTTCTTAAAAAAAAAACCAAAACCCCCAAAAATCAACAAAACAACAATTGAGAGTAACTTCTCCTGGGTGTTGTAATTCTATCATCACTTGGAATCTGCAATCAAGATTGGACGCCTTTCTAAAAGATGCGCTCATGGCTCAGTCACAGATTAATATCATTGATACTTCATGTACTTGGAAGGGAAAAATATAGAAACAGCAAGGTCAAATTCTTTGGCTTCTTTTACACCACAAGTCAAAATGGACAATCGTATTGGTCCCTGAGGAATTTTGAGTTCACTGCCATCACTAACAACACTAATAATTAATGCGTGCCTGTATTCTTTGATTTAAATCTTTACTATCATGCAAAGCGATCAACTTCAGTGTCAGTGCCATGGATAATAGTTTTTCTTTAAACAGATATCAGGCACCTACCATATATTTTACACACAGCAGAGCAGACACTTTTTTCAGTTGCATCTCCCAGATTAGGTTCAGATATTCAGAAATATTTGGAAGATTATCCACCTAACAAGTCACAAGGGTAGGGATATCAGAGGCAGGCACAAAGATAGAAGATGGCACAAAGATTGAAGATAGCACAAAGAAGCATTCATAGGTGGTTGTTTCTAGCAACGTACAGTCCAGGTCAATTCTCCACTGTGAATTAATCATGGGGCAGAGATCCCCATATAAGGGCTACAAACAGTAATCAGATGTGATATTTAAATAATACAGTTGTATCAGGGTGGTCCATAAAGCTGGCTTGTTAACCCTGCTGGAAGACTGAGCTATAAACTTGTATTACACAAACACAACTCATAACACTGTTCCAAGTGCATGAATCACCTCAACTGACACTAGCTTGGGAATAACTACACCTGCAGGTTTACTTTAACCAGGGAGGAGCTTACTGTTAAGTACTAGGATGAGTAAGGCATTGGCTATGGCTCATTGTCATCCTCCTCTAGAGAAAATGAAGATTTTTAAACAGTGAGTAGAGTCATGTTGGGGATAGATGCTGAATCTTGTCTTTTTCCTTAGATCAATTTTGGTTTTTCTGCCATTTCACGGAAAAGGTGAATCTGTCACAAGATCCTACAGAACCAGTGTTTCAGTCTGGCAACATGTAAGTTAGCACATTACGCATCTCTGCTGTGGAAGGCAGGATGCATAACTGGGAATATGCTTAAACTGCATACAAAGTCATGCCAGTCATCCACGTTTCTTCAAAAGCTCATTGAGAAGGCAGCTGGAGGCTTTATAATATCTTCATCCTTATGCCAGATTCCCTAGTGCCAAGCAGCAGGTAGGAGTGTTCCACATAGATACCAAAGATGATGCATATGTGCATTTTGATTTGCATATTTCCTGTCTTGGATTTAAAGGAAGAGTAAAAACCTAGTCAAGCCATTGCCCCATAAAATTTGTTGGCCACAAGAGCTCCTGTACTTAGCAGGAGATACATCAACTCAACTGCAAGTGCAGTGAAGCCTCCCCTGCTTTCTGCTCCTGGCAGAAACAGGGATGCACAGCAACAACAGTCTGTCCCTGCAGGATGATCTTGCAGAGCCAAACTCCCATCCCACATCTCCAATGCTACATGCTACCTGCCTGCAATCTCCAAAGAAAGTCGCTCAAAAATTCCTTACGGTATTTTCTGACTAAAAATTTCCTCACCAAATCACTCTCCTAAAGCAAAGCCTCGTTCTTGGTAAGACAAACCCTTTTGCAGCAACACGACTTTCATTAGAGGGAAAAAAATACCTAGCACTTCATCTTTGGTAATCTGGTCTAGATTTTGGGGTAATCCTTTAAAATTTGACGGGGGGTTGGATTGGTTTTTTTATCAATTAAAAGTCTTCCCTTAACTAGTAACAACAAAAAGCTAGACATGGATTGTGAGACTCATATCTGAGATGTACAGTCCTTTTTTTCCCTAAGAGCAAAAAGATGGCAATTATGTACCTGGAGTCCAGAACTGAGAAAGTTTTGGTTTTCTTCAGAGTTCCTGGGTTTTTTTGAAACCACATACAGGACCAGAAAACAATAAATTGCGTGGCAAGGCAAGGAAGAGAGAGGAAGCGAGCTGAAAAAAAAAAGCCAATAAAGGCTTTCAAACTCCTGCAGTTCTTGTTGCTGAGAACTGTTGCAGGCAAGGGCTTTTCAGGGTAAGTACACATTGGCAAGGTGGTTCCCACAGCTTCATCCCATCTGTGTCCTCTGTGTTCCCTACCAGTCCTTGGCTTCCCTCCCCAACCCAAGTGGCCAGCTCTTCCCCATCCTTATTTCTCGCTTCAGGAAATTGTTTTTTAAAGTGAAATTCATCCTTTAAAATCTAGTTTTGTCAAATTAAAAGCTGCTTGCATACTCAGGTATGTTTCCTTATTCACACACAAGCTCTAGAAGCATTGGAATTTCCCAGAATCCTCTGACGTCATTTTCTAACCCTATCAACTTTGAGGTCTCTCCTTTATCTACAACAGCTTTTGAATCTCTTAATCTCAGGACTAAATTTGCAAAGAGCTCCAGAAAGGTAAATCCTTTTGGTTCTGGAGAAACTGCTGAAGGATACACACATTTCTGGCATTACAGAAATCACTCAAAAGACCAGATGCAGTTCCAAATCTGCCATTTGAGGGGACAGTAAAGACTTGGGTGTTGTTTAGTCTGGAGGAGAGGAAACTGAAGAATGAATGTTACAGTCTTTCGATGCATAGGAACTTTTAAGAAGAGCGCAATGATTGATTGTTCTTCTTAGTCAGCGGGAGAGGAAAGAGAAGGAATCAGCATAATCTCTAAGAAAGACAACATTTCAGCTACAGAAGTAAAATGACGAAGCAGGCGACCTAGGACTGTGGAATCTCCTTCACTGAAATTACACAGATGAAATTTAGATAAATACCACTTAAACAGGGAACCCAGAAATGTGGAATTTCCTTTGCTGGAATTTTAAAGAAAATGTCAAGAAAAATGTATGGTAGAGTATGGCTCAGCTACACTTGATTCTGTTACTTCAAGCTCAACAACCTCCAAGGTTCCTTCCAGCTCTCCATTTCTGTGACTCTGTGATTTATAGGGCAGCAGTAAATATTCATATGACAGGTACACCCACACATCACTGCATGAGGCATTACTTGTGCACGCACTGCAAAGAAACCCCAAGGAGTAAAATGAACATGGCCATTAAAAAAGTAAATAGAAAAAAAAAAGAAGATTCACTCAAGTCTTTGTGCATATATCAAATTAGAAGCAGAAAGATAGGTATCATCTCTGGAATCTTATAACTCACAGTCCAGTCACCAAGCCATTGGGTCATTTCCCTTCAGCTGGCTATAATAGACCATCTCTCATCAAAAACTATATCAGAGCCCTCTTACCTCCTTCCTCTCATTTTCCTATTGCTTAATGAAAGGAAGAATGGCTACTTGATGGCTAAAATGCAATCAGTTGCATCCTGCTCAGCACAGCTGAAGTTACATATTTGCATTTTAATATATTTTCCTATTGCAGACCTCCCTGTGCTACCATAAAAAACACAGCCTCTAATCCCCTATTAACTGTATTTAGCAAACCTCAAGTGTTTCCTCCATTTGCAGTCTGGCTGGGCTTCAGCCCTGAAGCAAGTTTCAGGTGGCTGTGGTCTAAACATTAACTCTGGTCTGGAGCGATTTGAGTTACAAACCAAACAGACTGTAAATGGAATCCTAAAGTACAGTCAGAGCTCAGTCTGGGAACCTGGCTTTGCTCTCCTGAGCCTGCAAATCTACTCTTGCACTGCTCCTCAGGCAGTCAAAAAAGGGGTTGTTGCTCACAGAGAGGAAGCACAGGTGTTATATTAAAGGACTACAAAGGGAACCATTTGGTACCAACAATATAGATTTATTTCTCATAAATCTTTAAAATTTCCTTCTGTTTTGTGATTAAAAACAAATTACATTTTGATTTCCTAACCAAACCCCGTATTTTGCTTCAATTTTTTTGACAGTCAGTTACTTATAGATGAAGTTTTGAACTTACTTGCCGAAGTATACTGCACATGCATTTTCTGTGTTGCAGCTAAGAAAAACATTCACCCACAAAGTTATCCCGTTTATAAAACTGCAGCAGTTAAAACATGATGCATGCTGTAATTATTCATGTCCTCCAACTATACAGAATCATCATCTGTTATGCGGAAGGCATTGGAGTTCTTCTATCCTTGTAAGAACTAAATTTAAGCCCACATTAGTATTTCACTTGCATTAAAGACGTGAGAGGAACCTACGACAAGGGGAAAAGGCATGTGATTTTATCCACATAGCTGGCATTTTATAGACTACTTTTAATAGGGTGCAAAAGGTAATCAGCTAGACCTTTAAATAACTAGACATAAAAAGGTTTTAATAACAAATGAGTTACAATTCTAGTCAACAAATCAGCTATTGTACTTGCTTTGCAAGAAGGAAGCTGCTTATGTGACAAAATACAATTGGACACATTAGATGATCAATCACTGAATGTCTAGGACTCAGGAATGCATCATAATCATTATGATAGTTACTAGTTTTATATTGCAGGCTGAAATCAATGGGACTTTTCATGTGCTGGAAACCAAGCATGTGTTTCAATAGCTTCCTGAACCAGAGACTGATGTCAAAAAAGGATAAGCATGCGCTAATGTAAACTGCTGAACAACACTCTCAACAATTGTCGTGGACAGGGGATAGCATGAATTTACTAGCAGGCATAAGGTGTCTTTGAAGTATTTGTTCTATTATGGGTTTATGTTACACACTAGTCATTCTGTCTTTTTATAGCACAGGAAATATTTTCTGCAGAAAATAGGGAAGAATATAATGGTCCTCTTTGAAGGATCCTCCTCTCTTCCCATCTCTGCTCTAATATTATACCCATATGCTGACTGCTTTTGGACAATCATTTGTTTTTTCAAAAGCATCCTATTGCATTTAAGTCACCCTGCATCTGAAAGCTGCTAACCTTGAGGGATTTTCCACAGCTGCATGAGGCTTGACTTAGAGAGATTGCTCCACAGACACTGCTTGTGGCCAAAGTCAACAGAAAGTAGCTTGATTTCATTCAAGATGCACATAGGTAAAATGAAGCCTGTGTTCTCAAGCAGTCCACAGTGTTAGCACATCTAATAAATAAATCCTATTTGGACTACTTTGTTCAGTTAGCTTCCTCATAAAAAACATGAGTAGTGACTGGTTTGCTTCTTGTGGGTTTGGGACTAAAGCTTTCATTCAAAGTTTTGTTCCTTTGTCCCAATTCCTTTGTCCAATTACACTAGTTTGCCATGGAGGATGATTGTACTTGATGATCTGGTGGGTCTCTTCCAACCAGAGACACGGAGAGCATCATAACTGCTGGGAAATTATACTGGTTACCTGCAGAGTTGTGCAACAGGGCACCGTGGAAAACAAAAGGTGCAAAGACACTTACACAATTGTGAGTCCCAACAAGGGCTAGGCACAACATAGCTCCGTACTTTCACAAAGCCTGGCCACATGTTTGATCTCCTCTAAAAGGCTGTAGCTGGAGGCTTTCCAGTCCATGCGCTGTAAGCAAAAAATGCTTCAGAAAAAGAAAACATAGTTTAAAGTGGTGCTGTCAGATACAACAATACTTGTTTTCCCATTTTTTTCCCCAGTGAGTCCAGCTTAGATGCCATCTACAGTCTGAGTGAACAATTAAGTAATAGTGGGAAATTTGATTAATATCTACTCATGTCCATCATACTCCTTTTTACCTTCTTACTTGATGGTCCCTGTGGGTACTAGCATCAGCACATTCATCACTTCCATACTGAATCCCACCATCAAGGAGCCCTACGCAAATAGTTCTATGCATGCTGCCTTGTGTTTCAGACTAACTTTCCTGTTGTACAATCAAGGTGTACAGTGATATGCAGAGGCATAACACTGCTTTTTTCTCCCTCCCTGTGGTTTCTGTGTTACAATTAATCTAATTTCTAGTGACCTGGCAAGAGAACTCTTTATATGTAATTTGGCAACAACGTGTCGATGTGAAGCATTATCTTCTAGGTGCCAAGAACTGGATTTTCTCAGCTTGGCTGCAGGTGCTAACAACAGGATACAAGGTGACCACCAACACCAAAGGCACAACAATGAAAGCTGTATTTTTAAACCATGGAAATAACAAATTAAAGTAGGCTTTTTTGTTCTAGGCTATTCCAGTTGTTTTAGGTCTTGGCACCATGGCTAATCTCTAGACTCATGCTGATTTTGCTATAATTCAAAACGTTTTATAATTTCATAAGCCATTATCCAAGTACAATTATTTTTAGCTTTGCCCTGGGTGTGGAGTAGGTGAACATTCAGCAGGAGGCCCCAGCTGCAACCAGAGATTTGGGGTACCAGGCACAGGATAAGGTACAGCCCTTCCTTTGGCACTAGTGTAGGTCTTGGGGAAACAGCTTCTCTGACCCCCATGCTGTGTTTCTAAAACATCATAACCTTAATACCTGAGTACAAACTGACAAAGAAAATCTCAGCCCAGACTTTTAATTTAGTTTCTCTTGCTTGACAAATTAAGGAATGAATAATAAATGCTGGGAATGCATTCCCTAAACGCCCAATTCTTCATTCTTGGGACATGCACTTGAGAGGCTGTGTTTTATATTCATATCTGAACATAATAGACTCCAAAATAGATTTCTTTATACAGCTGTGCAAAGCTTAGGGATTTCAGGTCATAGCAGGCTATACAAATACTTCCTTCAGTTTCAGTCCACAGTGCTTTTGAATCCCCAAAATCTTTTCAAATTTCAGATTCAAACAAATGTTGAAACCAATAAATAGCCCTCACTCATACAGAAACAAAACAAGCAAAGCCAAATTTTGCATCATTTACCTGTGCCACCACTAAAGGAAAGACTGAGGTTCACCAAGATACCTCTAGGAACCTTAACAAAGCAGGCAACACTCTCGGACGGTTTAATGTTCAGGACCAACATGGGTATTTGGGCAGGTTTTATGAAGCTTGGACTCCACTCTGATAATTTTTACAAAATTCTTGCGTTATTTTTTCATCAAACTGAAGAGAAAAACTCAACTGGGTCTGAAATACTTTTAGCAAGTCACCCACAGACTTCTAAAATACTGTTTTATTTCCATTATTTCATATTCAACAACAACAAAAAATTACATCTTGACTAGTTTTGGCTACCTGTATTCAAAAAAATGTTGTTAAGGAGAAAAAAAACCCCACACAGGTTCATATCTGTTTTTTTCCTTACATAAAAACATCAGAATCTACATACAGTGAACCAAGAGAGATGACAAGACCCGACGAAGAATGTGAGAAAAAGGGATGCAGATCCCTTTTGAAAAAGAGGCAAATTAACTGCAGTTTTCCTCTATACACACTTATCCATTCTCCAGCTAGCCAAAATAATAGAGGTGATGCAATCTGTCAGTTAATGGTCATGCCCTATAACATGCAAGACCAGTCAAAGGAATAACTGAGTCCCAGAAGCTTTTCCCAAAATCTCCCTCTGACATAGTGACAGCACCACATGGATGCCACTGGTTTCAGCACACCATCAGCACATACTAGGGTCCACCATAAATTCGATTGTCACTCAACATTCCAATTTATTGTGTTCAATATTACTTTCCTTTGACCTTTTTTTTTCCTCCCTAAAGACAAACTTTATTTATAAAGGGGAAAATAAAACCCAGCTATGAACATAATAGGCTCCTTAAGTTCTGCTCCTGACCCCTCCATTTTTCATGCACCTTCACACTCCTTTCCAGCCACATAATACATCTAAAGTATTATACAGGTGTCTACTTGGATCTAGCCAGAGTTTCCAGCTGACAGATCTTATTTTCCAGCTGGAAAATCCTACTGGTCTCAGTCATTTTTTCAAGAATAATAAAAACCCTATAGGGAAATTAAAATAAAATCCTGTTGGTTATGATCAGCTGGCTGCTCAGTGAAAAGGCATGGAAGTCTTAATGGAGCAGGCATGGAGCACTTTAAAGAGATAACACTAGAGCCATTCAGATACTAACAGCCTTAAGGGGAGCTCTGCAGATTGCCCTAGTTCCCTCTGTAACTACAGTTCAAGTTGCCTGTTATTAATGGCTTTGGCTCTCTGCATCTGAGATTTTGCCATAGACTTTATCAGCATGCTTTTACCATCTATGAATGCAGTATGGTTCCCATTGAAACTCGTGGAAAGACTGCTTTTAAAGTGCTCTGCAAAGATAGGCATGGAAGCACCTCCAAAATAGGTGCCAAGACTCAAAGAGTAAGGTACAACTTCAGCCTCCTCATTGCACCCAGGGCTTGGCAAAGCAATGTGCCAGCTACAGAATAGCCTTGATCACTGACTGGAGAGAAAGCTGAAAACAAGCCACAGAGAGAGCTGGGACTGGTAAAGGACAACATTTCAGCATGGCAAGGAAGAGCAGCCAAAGGTTGCATTATTGCACTGAATTTCATCTTTGTGATCTTCAATTGCCATTTCAGGCTCTGCTTTAATCCAGGTTGCTTGAGTTGGGTACAGAATCATAGAATAATTTGGGTTGCAAGGGACCATAAAGATCATTGAGTTCCAACCCCTCATCCCACTAGACCAGGCTGCCCAAGGTCCCATTCAACCTGACCTTGGACACCTCCAGGGATGGGGCAGCCACAACCTCCCTGGGTAACATGTGCCAGTGCCTCATCACTCTCGTGGTGAAGAAAACACTCCTTATGGCTAGTCTAAATCTGCCCCTCTCCAATTTGTAGCCATTCCCCTCTAGTCCTATCATTACATGCCTTTGCAAACAGTCCCTCCCCAGCTTTCTTGTAGGCCCCCTTCAGGTACTAAAAGGTTGCTATAAGATCTTCTCAGAGCCGTCTCTTCTCTGGGCTGAACAACCCCAACTCTCTCGGCCTGTCCTCATATGGGAGGTGCTCCAGCCCTCGAATCATCTTTGTAGCCCTCCTCTGGAACCATTCCAACAGTTCCATATCTTTTTTATGTAAGGATTCCAGAGCTGGACACAATAATCCAGATGAGGTCTCACAAGAGAGAAAGAGAAGGGCAGAATCACCTCCTGAATCACCTGCTGGCCATGCTCCTTTTGATGCAGCTCAGGATACATTTGGCCTTTTGGGCTGCAAGCACACATTGCCAGCTCACATTGAGCTTCTCATCAACCAGCACCCCCAAGTCCTTCTCTGCAGAGCCACTCTCAATCACATCATCCCCACTGTGTACTGAAATCGGGGATTGCTCTGACCCAGGTATAGGATCTTGTACTTGGCCTTGTTGAATCTCATGAGGTTCTCACAAACCCACTTCTCCAGCCTGTCCAGGTCCCTCTGCATGACATCCTGTCCTTCCACTGTGGCAACTGCACCACTCAGCTTGGTGTCATCTGCAAACTTGCTAAGGGTGCACTCGATCTCTCTGTCTGTATCTCTTTGATGAAGACATTAAACAACACTGGTCCCAGTATGGACCACTGAGGGACACCACTTGTCATGGAGCTCCATCTGGACTTTGAGACACTGACCACTACTCTCTGAAGAGAGACCATCCAACTAGTTTCTTTTCCACCCACCAAATCCATACCTCTCCAATTTAGAGAGAAGGATGTTGTGGAGGATCATGTCAAAAGCTTTACAGAAGTCCAGATAGATCACATCCATTGGTCTTCCCTTGTCCACTGCTGTGGTTACTCCATCATAGAAAGCCACTAAGTTGGTCATACGGGACTTGCCCCAGGTGAAGCCACACTGGTGAAGTCATTAATCACCTCCTTATCCTCCATGTGCTTTAGCATAGCTTCTAGGCGGATCTATTCCACCATCTTCTCAGGCACAGAGGTGATGCTGACAGGTCAGTAGGTCCCAGAGCCGTCTTTTCTACCCTTTTTAAAAGTGGGCACATTACCCTCCTTCCAGTAAGGAAGATATGAACTGCTCATTAAAACCTCTCCCTATTCAAACTGAAGACCCTGGGAGCATTACATGCATTTCTACAGATTGGTGTCAATTCCACAGACTCTCTTCCCTTGCGAAGTAAACTAGCAGATGTTGCACATCTTACAAGTAAGGCAAAAAAATAAGTTAAAGTGCGCAAGCCCAAGTCCTGGTTTTCAGTCTTAATTTTGATTGCAAAGTTATTTCATAATGAATTCTTATCTACAGGGGCCCTCCCTAGCATATATATTTTCCATAAAGCTATAATTGGTTTATTTAGGGTTGTGGTCTCTTATTTTTTATCAGCATCAGTACACTTGTATGGGCTGCAGCATGACCACAAATCTCTTGGCAATGGGATCTCTACTCCCTCACAGCAAACAGCTCTTACTGCAAAAATACTTTCCAGTAGCATAAAAAGAGTACAACACTTGTGTATGAACAACACCTAAAATATTACATTCTTTTTTGTTAAAAACAAGAAAATATTTGGTTGTTTTTTTTAGGGTTTGGCTTTGGGTTTGGTTTTTTTTTTCAAAAATATCATTTAGTTTATTTCAGTACTTCAATTAAAGTGTTTTAAAGAAGTGAACTTGGGAGGTTTTACGGGATGTTGCCATCTGGGCAACAGACCTAGAACTCTGTATATTTGTATATTATCAAGAACTAAAATCTGCTTTTGTGTTGTAGCCATCCTGCAGAAAACATGACCAGAATAGTGAGAGGGGTTCATGGAAGAAAAGTGGTGCTTTGGATTTAAAAGCTATTGGCACCACTTTCAAGGTCTGTGACAAATTTATAAAATTTATTTTATTAACAACATTAATGGTGTTGCTGAGTGAAATATTGACTTATTTAGGTCCTCTCCAACAAATTTTCAAATGTAAGTTCCACCATGAAATACAGTAAAAACTTAATAAAGAAATTACTTGTTTAAGAAATGGGTGAGGGAGCATGGAAGCTGTCATGGAACAGGTGCTGATGTTTAAAAGAAATAAGATTAATTGCTACAAAACATTACCAAATAGAAAACCTTTAATTCATCTGGAAATTGGACACACAAAACATTGTGGAATGAGCGCCATGTCCTAACAATTAAAATAATAATAAAAGTAATAATTCTGTGATTCCAGGTGAACCTTTATAGAATAGGATGCAATAACTGTAGCACAGGGACTCTTACAACTCTCTAAGAGACCACCCTGATGCCCAGACAGAAGTATCAAAAGGGTGATAAATGGATTGCAGATTCAGGTCAGGAAAAGGGATTTGCAATTAAACTACACCCATCAAAAAGTCCCAAATCAACAGTATTCCTACCATCACCTTTTTTTTCAGAACATATGTTCTGGGAAAATTTAGGAACAATGAGATTTGTCCACCTGAAAATAATAGAAGTAACTTAGAAAACACTCACAAATAAAGCTTTACATACTGCACCCATATTCTCATGCTCAGTGTATTAAAACTTTATCATGGAAGTTGATGTCCCTTTTCCCGCTGAGATAGTGGCTCTCCCTACTCCTCTGCACATATATACAGCACTTCCCCAGAGAGTTTAGAAAGACTACACCACTGCTAGGAAGCCAAGAGGGCCAAAAGCCCTGGCATCAGAAGTGGTTGCTTACACACCTGCATGCTAGCCTGCTTGGGAGCAGGTTAGTTCAACAAACATCAGCTGCTGGTGGACCACAGGCCTTCAGAGACAGATGAGAGACTTTGGTCATTTTCTTTTATAGCATGGACGAGCAAGCATAAGATGAGAGAAGCAAAAGATTGTCTCCCATTGACAGGTGTGGAATGAAGAGATAAGAAGGCAGGTCTGTGAATATATTGAGTGTGTACACATATTTTAATGTTGTAAGGAGGATATAAGAATTCTTCAATGGATTTCAGGAGCATTTATGTTTCTAAATACTTCAGATTTGTATGAGAGATGGGACTCTAATCACCTCTGAGGCATCAACAATCACACATGCTTTACAAAATCACTGGTCTGGAATGATAGCCCTAAGTCACACAAGGAGTCCAAGTGAGCACCAGGAATGATCCAGCTCTCCCAAAGCACAGCGTAATACTAAACTCCAGCTTATCTACTCCTAAAACCACATTCACCTTCCTATCCTGACTTCAGCATGGAAACACTTGAGCTCCTTGTGGCTCTCTGCTGGAAACCAACTCACACCTGATGCTTCTTGGGTCTACACCAGTAGAGGCAAAGTCAAGTGTTAGCACACATCAGGACTCTTCAATGGTCTGTTAGCTCCCTTCAGACTTCTCAGACAAAATTCTTACTATCCTGCTTTAACCAAGACTTGCTTTCACCTCTGCGACACCAGGATTTTACCATTCCTGTTTTACCCCCACACCAAACACTATACCTCCAGTAATTAAAAAAAACCAAAAATGAAACAACCAAAACCAAAACAAACAAACAAACAAAACCCCAAAATGAACAAAGCAAAACAACAAGCACTATAACCAGTAAAACAGCAGCAGCCACCAAAAACTTGGATATTACACAACCCATAGAGAGGGGTCTGGCAGTAACAACTGGTGTTAACTGCAGAATTGCAGAGGGGCTACTTAACAGGAGCTACTTAGCCTGGCACTTCATGCACAGAGCTATTTCTGCCACAGATGCTGGAAAAATATATTTGCCAATTAAAATAATCCAGGCAGGTCCCCTAGGCCCAAGTAGGGAAGCAGAGCTAAGGAAAACAGCATCTAACGTCTTCCACAAATAATCACAAAACCAGAAAGTATTCCTGACATCTGGGATACTCAGGGTGAAATTCCCGCCCCGATGAAGTCAACACCAAAATGCCCATTGAGTTGAAAAAGGACAGGATTTCACTTTCAGATTCTACAAATAGTCTTAGCCTCCTTTGGCTCAGAATGAAGGACTGTGACAGCCAAGTCAGCACAGTCCGTTCCTGAATAAGAAGAATAGGCCAAATTCAACAATACTGCAAGCCCTACAAGACTTGCTTACATCAGACCTGGACCAAACCCAGTGCCTTGTCTTGCTCTGCAGCATTAAGCAACAGCTGTTCTTGGACATTCACATTCACAGCAGTGCTGCTGCAAATCCAGAGCAGGAAGCATAATCTTCCTAGATGGCATGTACTCCAGGGGCAGAGTCACTGAGATGCCAGATCAAGAAGGCATTTTAGGCTTGGCAGACTAGATAGCTTATCAGCGACCCTATACTAAAGTGAAAGCTTGAGCAAGATACCTACTTTTCCACAAATGAGCGCTAGTAGTTTTTCCATGGGAGCTGTGTGTCCTCTAGTGAATAGAAACTATTGCCTCTGCTGTCCTCATTCTCTGGTGGTCTATTTAATGAGGTGCTTTCACAGCTGACATCCTGAAATGCACTGTTCCCATGGTGCTGAACCACCATCTGGGTCATTGTTCCCCAAGATTCTGACTCACTTCCTCTGCCACTGTCATCCTGCATGTGATTGCACTGGGTCATGCAAATACCAGAACGTCTAACTTTAAGAGCAGCCTCTGCTGGTACGTGTTTGATATTACTCAATACAACAAGCAACCAAGACCATTCAACTGAGTCTGCAGTTGTTTTATCTTCTCAGCATACTAAAGCACAGGAAAATATTGTCCACACAAACCCTGTTGTAAGAAACAAACATCCATTGGAGGAAAACAAAATAAAGCAAAACAAAAATCTCCTGAGATAGATTTCTGCCAACAAAGCCACAGACATTACAGAGGACTCTCCAAGAACTCTGCACCAAAAATTCATCTGCAGTCAGACACTCTTAGTCTGAATCGGCTCAGCTTAGTGTGCAGCTGGCCCAAAACAACCACATCTATGGGGTTACTTCAAATTTGTGTCTATGACCATGATTAGACTCTTGACTTGATCTCCCTAATGCAACTACAAGTGAAAAAGGAATGGTCTTGGCCATATCAGCGACCAAATGTTAGCTGCTTGCCACAAAACTACATCAGAATGTCAGATACAACTGAAATTGATGCAGATTTAAAAAAGTCTAGTGGGAAGAGTTAGATGAAGAAGTGAATGACGTGACTAGGAAAGATTTCTAAATTCTTGCTCTCAGAAAAGAACTAATATTCATGTTCTTGGATAGCGTTTATTCTTCAGATCAACACAAAGAAACAGTGGGTGTAGATAAAAATAAGCAGGCATATCTTGGTTATGTTTAAATAACATCACACTCCTGAAACAACTCTCATACCTTAACAAAAAACTTCTTGTCTATGGTGGTGTTATTTTAACCTATATTATGCAGAAAAGAAAGATGCTGAATATTTTTTCTACTATGATATAAGCAAACAAGATAAAATTAATTTACTCTGGGGTTTTCTGCCTTTTCTTTAGGGATCAGTCATAATTATTTGTGTGCCAGACAAAGAGATGTCAACACTGACACTATGCTGATATTTTTCTATAATACTTGGAATGTCAACAAGGACAGTCTTGTGAAACATGACTTTATTTCCCAGCTCAGCAGCAGTATCCCTGTGCCAGACATGGACTGTACTCCCAGCTCTGCTCCCATCCCAAGTCCCTGACTAACGTGCCCATTCTCTTTCTATGATCTACTGCATGCTTGTGAAGCAAGTCTGAATGTCACTGAGAATAAACCACGAGATACTCATTTTCCTTTCGCTAATAGCTACCCTTAGGGGCAGCACTTTCTATAACAAAAAGCTAAGGAGATCCATTTCTGTCCCTTCAGAACCGTCACCTGTTCTAGCTCAGCAACACAGCTGTAAGACCTTATTTAGCGGTCTCTGTCAACAAGCCACACCACAAAGACCCACATCAAAGACATCCTGCTCCTGCCGTGCTCCACAGAGCCTTCCCGAAAGACATCCTGCCACTCCCAGAAGGTCTGGAAAGCACTTTACATCACTACAAGCTGGAGGGCAAGCAGGAGGCTCTGCCCCGGAGCATCCCAGCTGGCTTTGAGGTTTTGCTGTGCTTCAGATAATCGTTAAGTCTTTCAGGTGCTTATAGAATTAGAATTGAACCCCCAAAACCTTTCAAGGTTCACCCACCTCTACACATAACCATATATAAACAGTGCGTAGAAACCTGCCAATGTTACCAGCAAGCACACAGGACTTGATTTGCTGCAAATATCAATTAACACTTCCTTTCTTAGCCACGGAGGAAACCCACGGTGACTGGTAACTGGTATTAAGAAAGAGGTCTTCTCTTTGGAATGGTTAATGCAGTTCTGTAATATTGATGTTCAGTTTTCAATTTTTTTAAAATTTTAATTAACAAAGCTAAAATATAACACCATCTACCTGGACCTGCAAATAGGAGAGTACAGAAAGTCAATAGTTTTGCTAAATAGTCTTTTGCTAATCAGGAAAATCAGCATGTGCTCCTTTTAGCAAGAAATCCATGAAGGAGTTTTGAAAATACACTATGTTTAATTTCAAAATATGTTGTTTGCTAAACACATAAAATTCTGTTTCTGACAACTTATTATAAGAACAATCCACACATGCCTTTCTGGCTACCCTTTTAAAACAAACTAAACAAAACAAAACCACTCATGAATCCGCACGTGGTTTCAGCAGTGAGGGAGAGATATCAGTTCTCACAGGCATGAGAATAGTTACTTTCTTGCAAGCATCACAGGTTCTGTTTTTTCCAGGCTAGGCCTTGGCTTGGGTCCAAGAGTTTCTAATGATTTTCAATCCCTTCCATCCATCTACTTTTGATTTAAATGAAGTCCAAATGATACCACTTGGATTCAGCATTATCTGGAGACTTTTCAGTGACTGGTAGAGCTAAAAATGTTCTGATGTTAGGAGGGTCCAGTCTGATATTTTGCAAAACAGAGGAGCTCACCTCACCATTCCTGCATAAAACTCAACCATGGCAGACAACTGAGCCACAGAAGACCTTTAAAAAAACTTCCCATCTTGCTTTAAAGACCATCAGTGCAGCTGAAATTAATATACACAAATTAAAAGAGTCAGTAAATTAAGTCTGCATTATCTAGGATCAACATTACAAGACCAGCTCTACCATCCAGCCCTGTTGTGCAGGTCAGGTTTGGTCCCTCTCTTTCTTGCCTCCCCAAGATTCAAGTGCATGATGGACGCAACAAAAAAAAATAATTACCAGAAGAAAATGTTGAAGTTGCTTCTATTCCATAAAGGTTGAAGCCAAAAATAAAACCCAGTATCTGAAAGAACGTATGCTTCTTTTTTATTTTCCCCACTTTCTTCCCTTTTCTCAGCTAAAGCAAATACTGGTCTTGTCCTCCCTGAATTTTTTTTAGCTTCTGTTCTTCAGGGATTTTTTCTTTAATTATTTCAAATGGCTCTGGGAGTTTTGAAAGTCTAGCAGTACTTAAAACTACAAAACTTCTTTTTTGTACTCACCTCTTCCACTTTTACAAATCCAGGTAAATTTTGAAAAGTTACCAAAATTACAAAAGAAAAGTGCCATGTGATACAACCCTCCATACAGAGATGGGAATATCAGAATCGCCTAAGCAGATAAAGTGCATTGCAACACCAAGATCTCTTTCCCTTAACATAAGCAAAATCCATCAGCAAAGAGGAAATATATATTATTTCCTTTTCCTTTGGTAAGCACCCTACTTAGCTTAAGCCATTGCAAACCATGTAAAATAGTACTACTTTATTTGTAAATGGTTTCAGAACATTTAACAGAAGTCACAGAGCTGACCAGATAGACTGCTCCCTAGATGCTGCATTGCACCAGCCTGGATAAATACACTAAGTCAGATCCAGTTATTATGGTAATGACTACAGGTAAAGCAGCAGAAAACTCTGGCACCCCAGTGGTGGACACAAGGCATTCCCAGAAACCCCACCTGTGTGCCTGGAGTGGGATATCATGATTTCTGAAATGAGAAGTTGCAGATTTGCAGCATGAACACACAAGCTTCACAGCTCAGATACATGTTCACTATAGGCACCATCAAAGACCCTTCAGAGTCAAAGAGACTTCTGTGGGCTTTGAATTAGACTAATTTCAAAAGTTTGCTTTTAAAATCTGCCCTGAGTAGTCACACACTACTGAACACTTTTCCAGGACTTCATTCTTCCCATTTATATGGACACAATTTACATGAAATTGCTACCTCTAATCTTTTTGCTGATTTGATTTGGCTCTAGTGAGTTCATGTAAAAAGCTGGACTCTCTCCAGCCTCTGGAGACTATGGCTTCCAATCAGCCTCGTACCCAAGCAGGTGCTAAACTTTCAAGGAAAAGATAATCTTTCTGAAGTTATCCCTTCAGTCAGACTACTTACATCAAGAAATTTAAGTATCATATGAAATCATAGCCTGAGAAGTAAAACTCCACACAGTTCCCTTTAGCTATCTTCATTTGATTATGAATCAGAAAGCACAAGATCCTGACTAGTTATTTCTCTATTTATTAGTACTAATCCACTGTGCAAAGAGCTTTAATTCCACCATATTTTTATTTTATCAGAGAAACAGAACTCTCTGGCATGAAAGCATGGAAATCTAGGACATTTAGTTCTAAATAAATAAATAAATATTTTCAGCATTAGATACTTTCCTCCCTATCATAGGAGATAAAACCTTAATAAAATCATGCTCAATTTTCAGCATATGAATAGTCCCCATGATGAAAATACTTAAATTAGCATATCTGCTTAAACTTGGCAGAGACAATTAAAGCCTGGACAAGAAAAATTAACATATTTTGAAAAAAATATTTTAGCTATATTTGACTTTTAAAGAACATACAAAGAATCCATTAAGAGTTTCACAGAATCACAGAATCACCGGGTTGGAAGAGACCCACTGGATCATCGAGTCCAACCACTCCCACAAAACACTAAACCATGTCCCTCAGGACCTCGTCCACCCGTAACTTAAACACCTCCAGGGAAGGCGAATCAACCACCTCCCTGGGCAGCATATTCCAGTGCCTAATGACCCTTTCCGTAGAAAACTTCC
>WAAB01010865.1:0-100198 GCA_013389865.1 Piaya cayana | reverse complement strand
TCCACAGCCTTTCCCTCATCCAGTAGACGAGTCACTTTGTCATAGAAGGCAATCAGGTTGGTTTGGCAGGACCTGCCTTTTGTAAACCCATGTTGGCTGGGCCTGATCACCCGGTTCTCTTGCAAGTGCTTCATGATAGCACTCAAGATCACCTGTTCCATGACTTTCCCTGGCACTGAGGTCAGACTGACAGGCCTGTAGTTCCCCGGATCCTCCCTGCGAAATTTAAAGAAATTTTCTTCTTTTTGTTCTCGTGTGATTTAAAATCAGCTTTGCTTCTTCAAACCTGAACTCAACAAGTGATTAATAGAGACTATTTCCTCAGCTTGAAATAAAACCATAACCCCAACCCCGTTTTTTAAAGAATAATTATTATAAAAATTGCTTTCAGTGTACATAAAGTATGGCTTTGGATCTTTTGGATCCCACGTATTGCAGTTGCAAGTTGGATTTTGCACGCAGAATCAAACATGGGATATGAAATCCTTTTAGCCCCAAGATGAAATATTTGTCCCAGATGGCCTAGGTAAGGACTCCATGAACCTAGCACAGATGCTGTATTACCTCACTACTGTGCTGGATGAGACGGTGAACAATTAGTGCCTGTGTAGCCTCTCCAAGACAGTCGTGATTCTGGGTGTCCATGTCCTGTACCATACATTCTTTCACATCTTATTATCCATGGCTTTGCAATATTCATGTTACAGTAATAACAGTGATACAAGTAACTCCATACACAAGTCAGAAATTTTACCCTTTGCTTTGTTCCAAAGCCCATACAACCCACAGAGATCATCCTTATAGCATCTCTGGGCTTTCAGTGAAACCAAAGCATTAAGCAAGCTGTGAAAGAGACACTTTCTTATTAAACAAGACACACACACAAAAAAAAACCCTGACCAACCCTATAGCTCGGGAACCATGAGTGGGAGAGGAGAGACAAAGAGATGGTTATACAACATGTTCTGACCTGTCACTGTGAGACAAGGCTCAGCTTGATCACTTCACTCAGTACAAGTGGACACATGTTCAAATATAGAAGTTTTCCTACCCTTGGTCAGAAAACGTCAGTGTGTGCCAGCCCACAACACTTTGTCTGAGAAGTAGGTTTTAGCTAATAACGCCACCACTGTGCTTGAGCCAACATCCTATTCATCACACCTGCCTCTGTCTTACCAAATATCAAGTCAGTGCTCAAAACCCCCATTTTTTGCAAGTAGAAAATGTGAAAGCAAAAATGATGGAGATCCTCAGTAGACTTTTAGAAAATAATCCCCAGGATTGCTTTGAACTTTGACAGCACCATATGCAGCTGTGTGTCAACTAAGAATGGAACTATTTTGAAGGCAATTGTAGCTGATTTTCTTAATCTGTTAAATAAAAAGCTACAGACAAGGTCTTCAGGGTTTTTTTGTGTCAGACTTTGTATATCTACACATGTATTTACCATGGCAAACACACAACCTAGAGCACCAGTGGAGCCACTCCAAACAGAGATCACCAAATTTGAGAGAAGACCTGGTTTTCTGGGAGCTGAGGGAAGATGAAGTTCATCATAACACAGATGAAAAAAAAAATCTAAGACCAAATACCCCAGACCAGGTATCCTGATGCTAGCTCTGCTCACTGAGTATCTAGCCCAAACAATGCAAAATACATTAAAGTATTGTATTTTAAATGACTGTGCATTTCATAAGCATATACATTACTCTACTGAAGTTTTGCAGTTTATACCGTGCATATAGTCACCAACACAGAAATGTGTATGCATTTAACCCCCTCATTAAGCCCTTCACTCCTTTACTGCAGCAGTGCAGTCACACTCCTGTTCCCTGAACAGGGCTGTGACCAAGGAAGACGCGCTGCTGAACCAGGAATAGGAACAGTCAACACAATGCCAAGCTAAAACCTGTCCCCATCCTACACCTGCATGACCGTAGGCATAGATACAACCTGGCTCAACAGGGTGCGGGGCAGGAAGGTATGAGATTAAAAGAAAAAAAAAAAAACCAAACAAAAAACACAGGAGTGCACATCCTGACTGAGAAGAGGCTTATCTGACACAATCCTTTCTTGGGTCACGCATTGACTTTCATGCGCTGTGCCTGCCAGTAGTTGAACTATGGCTCATGAGTAACATTTCGGATTTAACTGGACTCATTTAACTTAAGAAGGCATTTGAGAGTAATGTAATTGATTCTGAAGGAATCACAATCCACAGTGGAAACGCTGAAGGCAGAAAGTGGGTCCCTTTGGACGCAGCTCTGAGAACGGGCTGAGTCAGCAGTTCTACAGTACTACTAAATACTTCCTCTACCTTCAGGCACTAATTTGTCTGAAGACTTTTGTAAGGTTTTTTCTAAAAAGAACCAGAAAGCCTATGAAAATGTGCTTTACTGGTAACACTTTCCATCTGTTCCCTATGAGGCAATGAGCAGGGAATGGTGTGTTTGGAAACACCTCAAACTAAAACATTAGGGCTGTCAGGTCTGTCCAGGTTTTCAGCAGCTATCAGTGACTTCACTGAGGTCATAAACTTAGAGCTCCCTGACTCTCAAAAAATATACTTTTCTTGCTCTTTACCCTACACCCAGATGTCAGGGGTCCAGGCAAGGCTTTCCATAGAAGATCCCTATCCTGAATGCATGAGCAATGATGTAAGTGCAACATCCCCACCTGCTGCTTGGAGGAGCATCACTGTACAGTACTGGAGAACAGAACTGCTTTGAGGCTTTTGTTGGTGGCTTAGTTTTTTGTGGTAAATGTTGTTTGTTTGTTTGTTCCCCATCACCACCACCAGCATGGAATATCTCTGTTAAAATCAGCCAGATCATCATCTTGAGGGGAAAAAAAGGCCACTAAACTCTGAAATTAACAACAAAAAATATTAATAACTCAACAACAGCAGCAAATAAACCCAAATAAAGAAGTCAATGGCACTCTTCTTGTTTGGAGATTTCCTTCCCTTTGCTTACCCTGCCAGAGCTGCTCAAAACTTTTGTAAATTTTGAGTTTCACCTTATTTTTGATGCTGGCAACCAAGTAATGTTACAAAAACATGCTAAGGTAAGAGGTGGCATAAGCACTGGTAGGAATACTTCTCATCAAGTTGGGTTGAGCCTTGATTCCAGAAGGAGGCAACTCAAGGACAGTAGAAGTATCCCTGTAGTTCCTGTGCTTAAAAGCAGTATTTTGTTCTGACTAATCTGATTTTCACTGGCTAAATAAACTTATTGCTATTCCCTATTGTGTGTTTCCTTAAACTTCTCTCCCACAGTGGAGATATGAACTGACCATTAATCCTATTTTACTGCTTTGTCCCAATGACAAAAGAATTAAGTCATATGGCTTTAATACCTGAAGAGTTATTCGAAAGAAAACTAACACACATTCTTGTACCCAAAAGATAAGCAATTGTAGCTGAATTACCTGTCTGCAGTAGCAGGTTATGACTGCTCCCTTCCTGGGTGCAAAACCAAGAGGGTCAGTAGTAGGGGTATTTCCCATCTTGTACACACATATACAGAGACCAGCTATTTATGGTCCTCTCCTGAGGCATGTTCATTAAAATCACCAGGTATTAACTTTGTAATTAGTGGATAAGCTTTCTGATGAGATCCTTAAAAAAATCCACATCATAACTCTTGCAAGATTGTGTTTAAAGCACATGGAACCCATTCACACCAGCATGTTTAAACACAGTTTCTTCCAACTACAACAGCCAATGAATAAAGTCAAAGCTATGTCACATCTCATAATGGCTGAACCTTAAAGTAATGTCATTTATAGCACCAAAACATGCTTGAATCACAACAATTTCAGAGATGTTTTCTTTTTTCTATATCATTATATTTTAGCTAGTTTGTACCAGGCAGAAATCATGGGAAGACCTGGCTTAAACCAAGCAATATTTTTATTACGAGCCAGGTCTCCAGCTGTTACACAAGATGAGGATATAGCTGCATAGCATTTCACAATGTTAAATTAATTAAATTTGATGTTCAATACAGACATGACCTTCTTATTTACTTTGATAGACTGGCAGAACATGAGACATTGGTTGTTTTTCATATGTGTAGATGAAACACTGAAGAGATTTTCAATGCAGTAAAGAATGACAAATCACAAAGGAAAAGCAGTTGATCTTGGAAAAGAGAGATTTAGAGAAAAGAAAATTGAAGTGATCTGTGATAATAGCCAGGATGAGTTGAGATCAGAAGATTTTGTAAAGTTCCCAAAATATTTGCTTAAACATGTTCAGACTTTTACCAATTCTGTAAAATTAGTGGGGGAATGGAACAAAAGTCTGGAGAGGACAATTTCTCGCAGACTTACCACACCACAGCCAAGTGTGGATTTGAGTCAAGAGGAATCCCCAAAAGGTTTATCTCATATGCCAGAAGACAGAAATACCATCACAGCACCCAACATTATGGAGAAAAAAACCTAGGGCTTTTAGTACAAAGTACCACAAAATTAGGAATAGTACCGGGGTAAGAAACATGAAGACAGATATTGGAGAGTTTGCTTAAGGGCAGCAGGAACATCAGCATATGTCAGTCATCCAACATCTTATCTTCAGCTGAAGCCAAAGTCTGAGGATTCAAAGAGAAGGGAAAAAAAACAACAAACCACCCACAAATAAACCAACTAACATATCATAAGCAACAACAGGAAGAACAATAAACAGAGACCATGTTTTTCAAATGAAAGGAGAAGAAAGTCTCCCTGGTTCCTGTGAGTTACAGTGGCAGTCTTAGACTGAGTTAATACAAGAAAAAAAATGTACCTGAATTCTAGTCTCTGAATAGCTTTGGCAGCAGTATCACAAGATCTCACACAGTACCTGGGACAATAACAATGCTGTTAGTGATGGTGTAGAGCTGAAAGGGAAAGATGTAAGGCTGAGGTGAAGGCAGACCACTCCAGATGGTGCTGGCAAGGGCACCATCTTTCATAGCCCATGCAGTGTGTCAGCACAAGGAGCTGCAGCCAGCTTTTATCCCTGCACATTCCTCCCCAGTTTTTCCCCCATTCCCTCTTTAGAGATGCTCAATGGCAAGAGGAGCTGTCCTAGAGTAGTGGTCAAGTTTGCCGTGTACTATATTAAAGCCTTTTTAGCTCTCTTTTCTTTATTCTGTTCTGACTTTACAAGCCATCATATAGGTGCAGCTCCATAAACAACTACTAGAGCAGTCTGGAGCAAGAGAAGAGACAGCGAAAGTCAGGGACAGTGTTCATTTGAGATTCACACATGGATAGAAAAGGAATTACTGTGAGCACAGTCTCTAACACATCATGTAACTTATATACTCATCCAATGAGTTCACTGCAGCTTTTTTTCTGAAGAGCTTTGAGCTTATTTACAGCACAGGAAAGGATCTTGGATGAATACAGTGCTACAAGACTTGTCTGCTTGCAGTCCTCCATGGAAGTTTAGGGATTTATTATGTTTCCTGTAGATTATTCCTATTTCTAGAACTGTCTCATTGTCGCAATTATATTTTAAGACCTCGAAGTGTTCTAGTCACACATTGAGATCCTGCTAGAGAATAGCCAGGCTTGTCCTCCTCACAGTCGCTTCTCTCATTAAGACCTTCTCAATGGTGGGGCTCTGCTTTTATTTCAAACCTCCTCTATTTTTCCTGTCTTCTTGTGCAATCACGAGGCTGTTTGTAACTTGGGAATTAGACTGGTATGAAATACAGCCTGTTTTCTCCCACTTCTGTTACCCCTCACTACACTTTGGCCTGAGTTTTCCTACTTCCCCATTTCTCCTCTACCCCTTCCTCCTTCACACAACCCCCCAACAAGCTTTCAGGAGTATGAAGGGGGAAGGAGAGATGGAAAAAGAGGGGCAGGGTTAGCAATGCTGGGCTTCACCTTGGCAATCCACTGCCCTACTAACATGCTGCTTTTCCCTTGCTGCTGACCTAGTGGTTCAGGCTCTGAAGGCTGCACAGTGCCATTGTCCCCCTGCCAATGCTCTTTCTCCACCAAGCCAGTCCTAATTAATGAAGCCCAGCTAGGCTTCACTGACCTTGTACCAGGTACCCCAGGGCTGGCAGTGGCTCCTCGTTAGACATCAGGCTCGTTCAACCCACTGGAGGGTGAAGGCAGCAACTGAGCGCTGTCAAGCCTGTCACGTACGGGCTGCTGAGGCAGCTATGTGCCGTGGCAATGGTGGCACAATTTCCCTCATGTCACACTTGTTATGCCTCCCAGAACACTAGGACGTGACACAGAAAAGGACTTACAGGCACCTGCAGCAGATGATTCCGTTCCAATAAAGAAAGCTTATATGGTCTCCAGTCACTGAAGGAAACTAATCACATTGGCTCTAGGAAAACAAATAAGAACTAAACAGGTGCCAGAAATGACTTGGCACTTCCAGTTACCTAGCAGTTCATTTCCAGTGCAAGCTGGAGGCAAATAAAAGAAATTTTTTTTCCTGTTTTACATGTGTCACCCTGCAGAGGTCTTATAAAATGACAAACTACAGCGGAAGGAAGCAGCACCAAGTCATGGAACAAGCACATTAGCCCTAGAGATCTTCCAAGAGCAGGTCTGCAGTCCCACCTCTGGGCACTGTAGGCAATACCATCCCCGCTGATGCCAGATTTCCCCAACTGCAGGTGCTTTATCCACACAGTCACCACCTGCAGAGGAAGGTGAGCATGGAGCAGGTGGCTACCTTGGGTAAACCTACACACCCTGAGTGCTGACCACACAGCACCCCGGCCCCCAAACCTGTCTTCAAGCCTCAACGCTGTAGTTAGTGACACTCCAAATGTTCACACAGGGGAAAGCAACACAAAACATTCCCAGCTGAAAGTTTATCAGTGTGTACCACACAAGTGTGTCTGAAAGGGGCTGCCGCGTTAAAATTAAGTTACTTTAAAAGAAAGAAAATAAATACAAAAATATGAGCCGCACTAATGATTATAGATCTGGAATACAAATTGCAGCAGGACACTGCCGTTTATAATGTCGACCTTGCTTCTTTAAAAAAAAAATCTGCTGTGAAGGACAAGGCATACCACCTACTGCCTCGTCCACCAGATGAAGGACTGAAGCTATTTTTGGCATTTGTTATGGTCCAGGTGGCCCATCTGGCCTGATTCACTTGGCCAGTTTTTCCTTTCCATCTGGGAATTTTGACCCTCCTGCTTTCCGACTAATTGTATCACATTATCTCCTTTTTGTTCCCCACTTCCCTCGCTGCAAAAGGTTGCAAAAATCTCATGCGCTGTGTTAGAAAGTCTCAATTAACCTCTAACCTCGCTTCAGTGCATGCGGCTTGGGTTACTTCTCACACCCAACCGCGGGCCCATTAACACGTTGTCGTAAAACAAAAACTGTTTTGACGGGCTGTAATTGCTGCTAAGTGATGCCGAACAAAGGCGCTCTTGTCCCCGGGGCGGCGGGGCTCAGCCCCGCTCCCAGCTCCGCTCCTCCCGGAGACCCCGAGAGAAGGAGCTCCCCGGCTCTGGGACCTGATGCAGGAGAAGATGCAGTAGCTGCACGGCCCCCGCTAGCCCGGCAGAACCACTAAAATCCCCTGGCCAGACCCGCAGAAATATTTCGGGTGGGGAGTTTTGCACCCCCAACATCACCCCACCCCCCCTCCCTCCTCCTGCAGCAAATATAATTAGTTTATGTTAGCTGGAAAAGGTCAGAGGTGACCCAAGGGCAGAGCCCTTTTTGGTTTTAGGCAAGATAGTGGAATAATTGCTTGACGCTCAGATCTGCAGGTGTTTTATGAAGCTCATTTGGCGCTGGCAGCCCGCAGTGAAAGCTGATTTCCCTGGAAAACACCGGATTCCATATGACAGGGTTTATTTGCTGTGGCAGGAGTGATTGTCCATTCATGTCATTCATCATTAAGGTACCTGTTACAATCAACACTTATCTTAGCCGCCAGTCCTTTTAGCACTTGCTGTCCTCTCCCCCAGCGGCTGGGTATCTGCAGCCAAGGCAGAACTGAGGCGACTTGGTGCCTTTCCAGACGATGCCATAAGGGTTCATGCCAGCCAGATCTCCTGTCCCACTCAGGACACTCAGAAAGTCTTCATGGGCAGTGCCAGCCATGAAGCATCCTGTATGGACTGACATTTTGGAACGACCCCTAGCCAGCCTGACCACGACTCCAGACACCCTGTGACCAGGTTTCCTGGGTAAAGCAGGTATTTCAGGCCCTGTCAACCGCTCAGCCAAGCTGCAGGAATGGCATCTATTTTGCCATGTGTGCTTACTCAGGGAGCTGTAAATACACACAGTTTGATGAACATACCATGGTAAAAAACCCTATACAGAGAGAGAGACATAAACTGAATATTTCAGAGCCCTCCTTCAGTCTGAAGCAAGGATTTTGTCAGAAATTTCAGTTTCTTATGCCCATTCAAATTCACATTTCAGAGAAACTGTCAGGAAATACCTCCAGAAGGCAGATCCATTTGTTTGAAATGGTTCAGCCCAGTTTTCCAAAAGATAAACAGCCCTTAGTCCCTGCAGATTGGCCTGCACAATGCTCCATATTTTCATCCCATGTGCAAACTGCTGCTAATGCAGAGCTGTACAACAGAGATCAGCTGTGGCCCCTTGTCAGTAGTACACAAGCAGCTGGAACCCTACTGCGTTCGTCCCATGGGACCTTTACAGAATATTTCAGTTACTCCTAGAGCCTAGAGCCTTCCTGGGACATCCCAATGGCCACACAAGTTCTCTGCAGAGCATCTAATCTTGCATTTGATAGGAATGGTTGGACTCATGATCCAGCGGGTCTCTTCCAACCTGATGATTCTATGATTCAGAAGTGCATCTTCTGCTGGCAAAGTCACCTCCCCATCCCTGCAGCCCCAAAGGGCCAGGACAGCCTCCTCTGCAGGCATCTACCGTATATGTACAGGTGCACCAGAACAGATGTAATCAGATACCGAGATACTGCAAGACATCCCAGGTTGTGTTTGCAGGGTACATTCATAGCCCAGATACTTCTAACATCCCAGAAAGTACTGCTAGCACATCTCCTCACCCATCTGCTATCCCAAGGCAGAATCATTGCTCCCTCTGTTGTTCTAGAAAGTTACTTTCTACTTTGTTTTAAATATATATAGTTCTAAAACACAGAGTCTCCAAGATAACCTGGCAGTGTACTGTTCCTAGTGCCAGAAACCTCATCCTGCTACCTAGCCAGACTCTTTTTGGATGCAATTTAATCTCATTACTGATTGTCCTACCTGCTACACGAACAGAATTTTCTGTCCTTGTTCTGCAGAATCCTTTATATTGGGTAGAAGATCCTCATCAAACAATGCTATTAACCTCCAGAACACAACCAGAAAATTCATTGCCACAGTGTCATCTTATCCCTTTGCGTGAACCAGTAATACTCATTCACTGTCTGTAATAAAATAAAAGCCACCGCATCTTTTTTTTAAATTCCAAATATCCCTTCATTACTTCAAGTTCCTATTGGGCTGTTATCTTTATTTCGTACTGTAAATAAAAGCTAAACAGCTTCAAGTATTAGTATTTCAAAGCAGCCTGCACTTGGAAACACACCAAAACAGCTATCCCAGATACTCTGGAACAGCTGTTTTGGTTAATTTCCAGGCACAGACAAACCTTAAGATTTAACCTCCCAGTGCTGTCTGCAACCGGCTACTGACCCCAGATCCCAGCACTAGCCTCCTGTGCCTGGAGGTACCACCTGGCCTTTAGGAAAGGAAACTATCACAGCCAATAATTACATCCCAGACATTTCCACAGGAGTATGTATTTCTGGCCTTCTGCACTCATTACTGGTTTATATCTCATTTTGCTATTTGTCTTCTGGCTAAGGAATGAAATTTCTACAATTGTTATCTAAGCCTTGATTCATGATGCAATATTTCCTAACCAGTATAAGCTGGCACTTCTCCATTGATTTGCACAGTCACTTTATATCAGGTGAGGATCTAGCCTGCTTAAGACCATGTTAATGGAAGACAAAGCCCAAATACATTTTATCTTCACTGATAAACATTGCATTACACAGTGCATGTAGGATCTACATTCTCAGAAATATGATCTCGGCTGCAGCATGTACTGGGCACAATAGCTGGAAAAGTTTGGATGTTTTCAAGCAGAGGTGATAGAGACTGCCAAGAGCTGTCACTTGAGGCCTGAACTTAAGCAATTTGTTATTGCCTAAGTAACAAGTACTCAGATCAAGCAGGAGAGCCAAAGGAGACAAAAAATCATGTATCTGGCCCACTTTTGCAGCCACGGAAGGACGTCTGTGAAGGGAGACATACACAGGTGAAAGCTGGGCACCTCTGAGCAATCCAAAGCAAAGATAAGCTAGTGCTGGCTAAAGACAGACCTGGGCACAACATTCAGAAAGCAGCTTTTCTGTGCATATTCTGAAAAGCTGGTATTACACACCCAGGGAAGGATAAGATCCAAAACACAGGTACAAAAGTAACTGCAGTGCCTAGCAGATATACAGCCCTGAAAATATTTTCTGAATTGGTTTAGCGAAGTTTAACACCTACCAGCCCCCCTTTGCAGTCATTACAGGATGATTTCCAACATTATTTCACTTGTGAGGCCTAAAGCCTGTCAGATGAATGTGTACAAGGCCATTCTTCCTCCTCCCACGGACCAGAATTTGTAACCCCAGGAAAAGTAAGCCCCTGCAAACAGGAGAGGTTAATTCTCTTCCTGGCCCTGCTGGGTGACCCTGATAAAATCCTTTTTCTTTCTCTTCCTCCCTTTCTTTTCTCACACTTCTCTGTCTTTAGGGTGGGACAGATCCACCCAGAGGCAGGTGGTTGATGCTAATTAGAACTATATGAGAAGCAGCAGTCACTTTTTCAAGATTCTAGTGCTGTGCATTAAATAGAGCTGTCTATAATATCTAGCATGGCATCAGTATCACTATGTTAGCAGTTGCTAAACTAGAGCTAGAGTAACAACTTAAAGCATTTTCCATGACTAATCAGAATAGCAATTTAACAATAAAATCCCAAGGCAAACACAAAATACATTGATGGTAACTTGCATTTGTTTTTACGTTGAACATTTCTCCAGAGAAAGAGGATGGACAGTTCATTTTTTATAGGATACACATTATAGATGTATGATTAGACACTGTCATTTGTATAAACAGTGAAGGGAAATAATGCATTAAATGGATTTTTAATCTTTGAAGACCACCACAATAATCTCTTCCCAGAGACACAATGAGCAAGGACAGCACTACAATCAAGGAGAAAAGGCAAGAGTGGTATTTGATTGTAGTATCCATTTGCCTGTATAGGTGCAGAATTCTCCTCTGCTCCTTTCATCCATAATTCACCAACATATTCCACTGAACTGCTGAAGCAAAGCCTATAATTAGGTTATTATCTTCAAGAAAGCAGTCTAGTTGTAGAACAACAAATGCCATGCACATGAAAGATTACTTGAGTCTTATGAATAGATCATGATACCTTCCAATATATCCTCCTTTTCACATGTGGAAGACTCAGATGCCAGTTTCAGGTAGGAATGAATCACTGACATCCACTCAAAAAGACATCTGGAAGTAGATGATATCATGTGGTGAAAAGGAACAACAAATTAACAAGAACAATATCATTTTCCCAGCAGCAAGGAAAAAAAGAAAAATAATTTAACTGTATACCAGTGGACTTCCAGTCCAGAGGTAAAACATATGGGAATCCATAGTAGAGGCAGGAGGACAACTGTCATACTACAGGTGCGGGAGATTTAAGCAAATTAATAGCTGTGGGAGGATGAAACAAAAGTGACTCAATTGTCAGACAAATAATTTTGCTTCCCCCCACAGGCATCATTACTAGTTATTTGATACAGATAGACATTAAGCTGGCTCAAAACAGGTCAGAGAAGCATACTTATGGGCTGAGCAAGACCTGCGCTACCTGAAATAGCATATGAGCTCTTACAAAGAATGGCTTCACCTCTGGAGCACAGAGCTCAGGAATATCTACTGATAATCAAGGGCACCGGTGCCACTGGATTCACCAGCTTGTCTCAGTCTGTGGGAGTATTCTCAAACTTTCAGACCAAGTGACCTCTAGAAATGTATTTCAGAGACATGCAGCTTGAACCAGTCTCCTAAATCCTCTAAGAGACAGCCTTGAGCTTTACCACTTCTAAATTCAGTAAAAACTTGCAGGAACTCTGTCCTTAGGAAGATACTAAAGAACATCACATAAGACTTGAAAACAGAAGCTGCTATTTCTTAAACTTTTTGTCAACACTTCCCCATTGAGTTGCACAGACACACCTTAATTTATACCAGGTGAGTATCTAGCCAGCTTAAGATTGTGTTGACAGAAGACAAAGCCTAAATATATTTCATCTTCTGTGATAAATGTTGCTTTACACAGTGCGCATAGGATATACCTTCTAACTCTCAAATAAAATGACAGTAATACTGCAGCACCTTGATTTCTGTCCTTGGCTGGAGGGAGAATGGGTGAAGTGTGTGATTGGTTGGTTGGGCAGGGTTTTTTTTCAAATCAAGGCTATTCATTAATGCCCTGGATCAAGCAGTTGGGAAGCAAAGTTTAAGGAAATTTCTGTTCTCGTAATAGAAGAGGTAGCCATTCCATTTCCCATTCTGCTCACACATTTAACTTGGTGACCTCCCACAGCAGTAAGACTGACAGGGTAACTAATACACTGTGTGAAGTAGTACAGTAAAACCTCGTTAATATTCCCATCGCTAATCCACACACCTCATAATTCACACACAGAAAGTACTGGTCTCTTCCCCCTTCTCTGCTAAGATTTAAACGTTTGCTTTAAGAAGGTCTCACATTACTGAGAGTTCAGACATATTACAAAACATGCTTCTGGACATTTCTTCCTGTACATGAAGGATGAATAGAAATCACCACAGTCTGTTCACACAACAACAGACCAAACCCACAGCTTTACAATCATTTCCACAGCTGGTAGGATGAATTATCTATACGTAGTTGTTTTACTTTGTGTTTCCTATTCCAGCTAAACAAGCCTGGTTAGTAATATTATTGAAAGACATCATCTCAATGTGAAAGGAAGCAACCTATTTGTAATGTTTCCTCCAAAATTTAAGAGGCTTTAGGAAAATTCCTTTTAAAGGCTCTTTCACTGCAAAATTAGCTCAGGCTGTAATTTGAATTACCACCTCACACAGAAGAGGAATTCTTAACTTAAATGGGTGGGCTTGTTAGCTTGCCTTGGCTGGCTCACACACAAGACATTTGAGTAGTGACTAGACGAATACTGCTAATTCTCCAGTGTTTTCCCATAACTCCGGCTGGGAAGCAGGAAGAACAACAAAGTTTTCCTGGATGCATTGAAACAGAGCTTGTAGAGCAGCCCAGCTCAGTAGGGCTATCTTGAAGAACTGGGAGCCTGTGAATTAATTCTTTCATCAGGATTTCCAGGAGAACTGTTGTGTCATTTCTGAGCCCAGGAGAAGTTCAGCCTTTGTCCTCATGGCAAAATAAGTGGATTGCTTGTCTACCCAAGTCAAACAAGCTCACATCCCTTCTCTTCTCATGGGAAGAAGCATGGGGAAGATCTTGCACAATACCTTCCTCTTACTCATTTTGTATCCTCATCACGGCTAACCACAGAGCTGGGGATCACATCCAGAGTTCATAGCAGTCATGAGGAAGATCCTTCTCAAATCTAATGGAGTAAAACCTGCCAGAACCTTTACGCTGTAATTGCCTTTTGTATTAAGTAGTAACTCACTAACTGCATGCATGGGTTCCTTGTTCTTTTTTTTTTTTTCCCTTGAATCATCCAAGAAATTCAGAGCCTGCTTGGGTACAAGCAAAATCCTGCCTATTTCTGCCAATCCTCTTTTACAACATTAACAGAGCCTGATGAAATGAAACATTCCTGCAGTGTTCGGCAATAATATCTGCTTTATTGGCTGCCCTCACTTAGCTCCACTAAACTTTAGCTTACAACAACTTGCTTAAAAAACAAGCAAGCAAAACCTACAAAGCCCTTCTTCAATAATTAAAATTTTAAATGGAAATGAATTGTAAACATTTCTCTGACATCACATTAGCATTGTGCACTGCGGAAGAGCACTTATGCTAGGGATGAAATTTGGCCTTAGGGCCAAGAGCCTCAGCTCCTTAGTGAACTCAAACCAGTTAAGGCTGCTTCATTCGTAATTTCTTCTCCTATGGCTGCTAACAGAGTCAACAGCAACTTCACCATTGTGTTGTATACATAATTCCCCAACACACTGATGATATCAAAATACCACTACTGCTACAGGTCCCAAAATGCTCCTGCTGACATCCTTTTCTCTGGAACTGAACCACTTGTCACAGGAATCAGTCTGATTGCCTTTTATAAGCTTATATATTAGGGATGTCATAAAAGCAATCTGGTCATGTAAATGAGTTGCATACTGGTCCACTGGACAACCTTTTAATGAAGTCACTTAGGTCAGGAAAAAGGATTATTTCTCTCTAAAGCAACTCTGTTGTTTTGACCCTAGTAGATGAAATTATTTATTTTAAAATGAAAGCTAAACAAATAAATGAAAGACAGGACCCAATAACTTGTTCTTGTTTGTTTGTTCTTGAGTGTTGAAGGCTTTCATTTTGGGGGTGGGTGAGAGGAAGGAAACAGGGAACTAACATTTTTTTATGGAAAAATCTTCTTTTCCAGAAAGTTCTATTGCCTTAAAAGAACTTTTGGAGGAAAACATTATAGATTACCTATGTATGGAACTCGTCACCAAAATTCAGCATTTGTTCAGTCCAGAGAACCTTTTACCCAGAGTCAGGAGTCCTCAGCAAACGTGAACTAATACAGCAGCATTCCAGCTTTTCCCTGCTGTCAGGACTGGCTTTGCCACTGCATTTTGAAATTTCTGCAGAACACTCCAAATTGCTATCCTACTGCATACAAGCTGCTCTGAAATTTGGTTTCTTCCTTGAAGATTTTGAGTTCTGTCAAAATAAAACACGAGTCTTCTCTTAAAACAAACAAAAAGTTTCTGGAGTTCATGTTTCCTCATTACATTATGCAGCAAACAAGGGAAGATTTAGACCTAAATAAAAACTTGCTCAGCAGACCCAGGGGTGAGCAGAGATTAACTCAGATCTAGGCATAGGTCTGATTTCCAATTTGCCCCTTTGCCCACCCTCCTGCTCAGTTCTCTGTGCTGTCTACTGAAAGTTCAAGTTCTTCAGGGCTGAAACTGCCTCACAGCACATGAGGCTGCACCGAAGAGAGCAGTGATCCTGATCACCCTCCAAGTGCTGCAGTGCAAATAGCTGCTTGAGCACTCAACAAGACTGGCTCTGAGCTCTTTGCAAGGTGTAAGTGAAGCAGGGCTGATTTCAAACCTTGAAGAACCTGCCACATATTAATCTGTAATTACTTCAGAAATAATCCACAGATTAATAATCCTGTTAATCCTTCTGTCATCAGACTGAATTTCCTCCCTAGTTCTATACCCCAAAGTAAAACAGCAGAGCTATTTTGAACCATTACTACTGCTACAAACCTTGAGCAAGAGACAGAGTTTATAGAGCTGGTAGAAGTGCAGCCACACCAGGGCTGAGTCTGAAAGGGTTCAGGATAGTTTACAATTCGTGCTGATGGAGGTGGGAGGAGATACCCAGGGTTTCTTGGTACCTACTAAAACAATAAAACAAGACATCCCTTATATAAACAGACACCTGCCTTGGAAGTTACCACAAGGGTAGCCCTCTTCCTTGTTCCTGCTCACTGTTTGGTTTAGACTATGAGTTTTGGCCTGATGCATCTACTTACCCAAAGGTAATTCACAATGCTTTGCAGCCCAGCTGTGCATCTGGCCACTGTGAAGGAGTAGCTATAAGCCTTCTTTGCTTTATAAGGGTCAATTTTATATAAACTATTATTGCTTAGAAAAGGGTTTTTGACAGCAAAGGCACAGGTCCAATGTGATTAGTTAAGCTACAGAGTTCCTCTAATACAGCCACCCAAAAAAAGCAAAGGTCACTGTCACTAAAAGGAACCTATTTCTGCCTCTCTGCTTATTGAACTAGACCTTTCTATCCAGAACACTAGCATTTATTTACACAACTTGTTACATAAAAGCTATTCCTCTTGGGGAGCACCTCACACACAAACACACACAATTACTAATAACTTGTAAAGCTTTGGATTTCATAAATTTATTCTGACTTAATCTTGCCAATCATAATCTGCTAACAAGTTTTCAAGGCTAGCCACCACTTTTTTTGTGCAACTAAAAGCAGGAATTTTAATACTCTTATTGCAATTCTGGATAATAAATACTGATGTTTAAAAATATTGTCATTGTTTAAAAAATACTTAAAGTAAGTTCAGAAGCTTTTATTTTTAGTATTGATATAGGATATTACTGCTATTTTTCTTGGGGAATTAACTTTGTACACCTACCTAGAACCTAATTTGTTTACAATTTTTTAATACTTATAAATTGGATTTGACATGTCTTCCTTTATTAAGCTTCTAAATTTGTCCTTGAGTAAATGTGTGCTTGTCTAAAATAGTTTAACACAGTGGCTCAAACCCATCATCTGCCAGGGCAGAATTTTGAACTTTATACTCACAAGAAATGTGTGGCCTTGACCTTGCCAAAAACTCTGTTTTATGTTTAAATGGTCGCAGATTTAATAATGGGCTGCAAGAAAGGCTTGTCATTAACTACCTCCTTTGCTTTCCTCCTAGTTAACAAAACACTTATGTCTGCAGTGGATGCTGTAAGAAATGAATTGGTTATCTAGGATAATCTGTCCACATTAGCAAATGGTGTCCCACTAGGTCAATACAGAAATTAATTGCGGGATTCTTGTGAAATCCACATTGTTTCCTGGCACTGTTGCAAGCCACTCAATTAGACACCTTTCAAGCCCTTTTGCTGATCTAAATGTAGCTAATTGCTCCAGTTCTGGATGGGGATGATTCATCTCCCACATGTCTCTGACCTCTCATCAGCTCTGCTCAGCTAATACCAATACATACATCCAGCCGACAGGATATTCTTGTGAACAGGATATTTTTACTCATGCCTTCCTTTTATATGATTAATCCCAAACAAGGAAGGTCTCCTGAATCACGGTCTTGACACGACAACTCCTTTAGTCTGTTGGCTTCCCACACACATGGGGCTGGCCATGAATGCAGTCTCTTTGTCAGGGCTCTCCAGGTGCAGCGCTATTCACACTTGTGCTTGTCAGCGTAACACAACAGTTTTTATTTGCCAGTCTCCTCTGTCAAGTACTCTTTTCTCTTCTGATGCTTCCTCATTTGTCCATATATCATTGGCAGGGATGGCCAAATTGAAAATGAATGAAGCACAAAGAAAGATTGTGGTTTCCACAGTGACTGCCTATGGGAAAAGAGTGTGCGGTTTGTTTTTTTTATGGAGTCCTCAGAGGTCACTGGTAGCCCTTGTAGCTGTGAGTCCTAGAGAAAAAGATCAGAGATCTGCCTGGCCCACTGGTTACCAGCTTTCAAGGAGAAATCCTCCTGGGTTTTTGCTTAAGAACCATGGAGGGTAGTGAGGGAGGGCATTAATAATACAGTAAACTGGAAACCTCTTCCCCAGATCCCTTTGTATGTGAGTAGATTCAGGAATATCAGAATGAAGGGGAAAGAGGCAGCCTGGTAACTCAATCCCCATGATGTATAAAACAGCGTTGGACTTGGGACATGTGTGCTTCCAGCCTTGGTGGGTGGCTGCAGCATGAAGGTTAGCGAGATCTGGTGCAGCTATAGAAAACCTCAGTGAGGCTCCCTGCAAGGCATACGTACTCACCTGCCATTAACACAACCAGCCACCGGATGTCTTCATTGCTCCATGCCAATACCCATGGAAAAGCATTTCTCCAAGAGTGTAAAACTAGGTCTCTTAAGGATGACAATACACCAAATGTCACCTGGGGGATTACAGCTCAGCTCATTCAAGCATCACTTCTGTGCATTAGTGATAAGTCATGTACAGTAGTTAGGACATTAGCTTGAGGAACAGATTTTTGTTTAATGTAGTTCTGATTGTCCCTGAGACATTCAGGTATGAGATTGGTCATCTTAGTTTTGTCATCAGCAAACTGGAATGCTGGATATCCTCTGTTTGTCTAAGTGTCAAAAGAACAGCACAATGTCCAGAGACTATTTTGTAATTCTGAGGTTCCTACTCCAGTAACTGCAGTAATCACTGTCAAGCACTTATCTGTCTGTGTCCCCTCTGCCTCAGCCCCCCTTCCTGTGACAGCGAGTATGCAGCAACCACTACAAAGAACCAACTCTTGAGGGTTGTTTATTTTACAGTTTCCTCAGAGGTCACTGGTAGCCCTTGCAGCTGTGAGTCCCAGAGGAACCTTGAGGGCTGGTTCTCACCCAACTCTGCCTGTTTACATTCAGCTTCAGAAGAAAAAAAAAGAGAATGGAGCAAAAATAAGTCAATTTCACTTATATATATACACATAGATACATATATAGAGAGATAGCTGCTATAAGTAATTGCTGTAACAAGGTGGTAGGCAGAGGCCAGCACTGAGCTGGACAGCAGCACTGTGAACATGAAAAGTAAAAGACAGCACCCACTTCCCCCCTTCAGCCTCCTGGAGTGTGTTTGTCAGTAGATCACTTTCTCTTGATTTCTTCTTTTTCTCTACTAGTAATCTCTGCTTTTATATTTTTACTTTTCAGTCCTTTCTTGCTCTTCTTCCTTTTTACTAGTGTTTGTTAGGCTGGATCATATTCCACATATTGTCACTGCTTCCCAGGATAACAGCACAGAGCACCTAAAAATTCGTTATGCATCCTGACCTCTATATGAAACAGGAGTTTCTCTCAGCTGTCTGCTTATCCTTATCAACACCTGTCTCCATGACCAGCTGACACTTCCAGTCATTATTGCCAGGGCTGGGCTGGAGATGCTTCAAAATTAGTTCACTGAAAGCAGCTGCTACAGACCTGTGGTCCAGAAAGTTCTGCTCCCCAGCTTTATTGTCTTCATTCCCAGGACATGTGCCTTCAGCATTTGGCTGAGACAGATCTGGAAATGCCTTTTTCAAACCTGTACCAGGCAGGTTTGCGAGGGATACACTCAGGCAGGGAAAGCTCAAGAGATGTAAATCAAATATTGAAACTGAAGTAACACATAATTTCAGTAAAAAATATTGTTGAGACCTCCTGAGACCTCAGCATAGCACTGTAATGAGACTTATCTTTCTTATCAAAACTATTCATGTTTTTACAACTACATACTTTTCATACAGTTGGGTCTATGTCTAATAGAGCCACTCAAAGCTCTGCTGACTCAGTTTCTCAGTGTTTCCTCTTCCCTTGGATCAACTCTGACTTTGGGGGAGATGTAAACTCCTACAGCACTAAAACCAACCTACTTAGGGACGTTTTCTGCTGCTGTGAACTCCCTTGGTATCTCATTTCTGTTCACTCAGAAATGACAGCAACAGCAAAGTCCCCATTACATTTCTAATCTTTCCCATTACACAGTATGCAAGTTACCATGATTGATTTCTTAGTACAACCAGCAACATCAACATTTTTCTATAGTGAGCAGTCTAATCAATTGTGATTTTAGTGTGGCAGTAAGCGTGTCATGGCCTAGCAGATGTACTACTTTCGTTTTGATAGTAGCTGAGGTCCCAGAGGCAGCAGCTACAGTGCAGAGGGCAATGTCTTCTGGCAGAAATAGCAAGCACCTCCAAAAACTTCCTTCATCCAAAACATAAGAAAAATCTGGTATTTTTAGTGACCACTCTATGGTAACCTTTTGAGAGGCCGAGTATGTGGTATCATATTTAAGTAGAAAATCTTGTTATTTAGTTTATTATCTATTAGACACTTGTCAAACAGCAAGTGAATGCAACTTTGGTGTGATACTTCTTAACATGGACTGCAACTATTATTAGTAAAATTGATGATATAGTGTCTCTCCCAATTATTTTCTGGTGTTTTTATTTAATTATTTCATATGTTCTGACTAATGACTGTTCTGTATCTCACTGTCACACTTCTAGGCACTTTCTCCTGATCTCCCTTTCAGATGGAAAGTTTCAGGTCCATTTTTAAGTGATTCAGAATATTAAAGAATTGTTGAGGGTTCTTTTTTTTGCTTTACTCTTAAAGAATAAAGCTAACCAAAAGTAGTTCAAGCCAAACTCTGTTTTCACAAGCATTATTCTTGAAATCTGTTTGCACCTTGTGTCTCTCCTCTTCTCTTAGCACTGTAGTGCTGACTAGTTCTCTAAGCATGCATTCACATGCCAATTATGCCAAACATTTGAACTTAGACATGAGAGATGAATCCCAACTTTGAGCAAGTAGCTGCTTTGGGAAGCTAGTTAATAAAAAAATAAACACAAACAAACAAAAGAACAACAAACAAAACAAAACCCCCAAACCCAGAAAACCTCACCCAGATCCACAAATTCACATTTCTCTTTGGTTTATTTCCAGGCCAGGTCTTAAGCACTGAATAGGGACTAATGCAGAATACATACGCAGAAGTTTATTATTCCACTGCTTCTCAGAGAAATTAATGCCAGAGAAAAATGCAATGTGCGTAAAGGGACAATAGCCTGTTATATCATATCAAAGTTTTGCATTTTAAGATCAGAGGTAGGTGTTCTGCTATGCTGACAATTGTAATCCTTGTTATAACAAGCAGTGCTACAAATCCACTCTCTGCACCAGCACTGGAGCTATGTCTAAGTACACTGCTGCATGATTTGAAGTTTGCAGTCAGCTACCCATAACCAGCAAGTTGGTTTACACAACCACGGGTCTCAGCTGCACCTGTTTTAAAAATACAACTACCTGGAACATGATGCACCCAAAAAGCCTTTCTCTTCCAGCTTCTACATGGTCTCATACAAGACACAGTTCACTCAGCAGCACACAAAATCTAAGTAGACCAAGGCAATAGAAGTCTTAGTCTAACAACTATACAGATGAGAAATTGAGCCACGCAGTAAGTAAATACATGGATTGCCGAGTGAGTAAACGCATACTGCCTGTGGTACAGCATGGGTTTAGAGGAGGTTTGCACTTTCTAAATCACATCAGCATCATCACTATTATTATTACATTAGCACCACTGCTTTGCTTAGGCTGCCTTATGTGAAGAAACATTGACCTTTCCATTTAGTAATCTGGGCTTGGGCACATGATTTGACAGGCAAAGCCACATCTCTCAGCTCAAGCTGTTGTGGATCTTAGGTCAACAGCAGACCAAAGCTACCAGGGCTCTGGAAATGTACAGCTGTTATCTAATGAATACCAATGCAAAGTCATTTCAGGATCCAAGCCCTGAAAATACACCTTCTCCCCATTTCCACTAACCCTTTGGAGCATTCAGAACTTACACAAGGTGTTTGTGGTTTTGATTTGCCATTGTATTTAGATAAAAGCCCTCCAGCAAAGGCCCAGGCATACATCCTCTTTCATCTCACTATTTCTCCCTGACATTTGATTTTCTGACTGGGAAGGCTTATATTAAAGAGCTAGGAATTACAGCAAGTGACCGTGAAAACCTGTTTCTGATGGCACAGAACCAGGTTAACACTTGAAAATCACACCACTACAGACACCAGACTACACTAACTGCCTTAGTAGAATAATTCCTCCTTAGGAATAGGGGGAAGCTTAGAAACCAGTGTCAAGGAATACACTCCAGTATGGAATTAGATATTCAGCTGGCACCCTAGCACTGAGCAGTGTAATGAGTCCCTGTTTCCACTGATGGGCTGTGTGAGGTCCAGGGTTTGCTTCGAAAAACCATCTGCTGCCCTGAAGAGGCAGCTCATAGCTAGATCCTCACTGTGACCATGAGAAAGCTGTGGAGAACCTGAGCTGAAGGAAATGGCTGTCTTAAGCATCACAACCTCAGCAGATATATGAAGTTAGTTGGTATCATGGCTCTGTAACTCACTCCAGTATAAGATAACATTTACATACTGTACTCAGATACCTTATTCCCCTATTATTGTGCAAACACAGGGAACTGATTTTCATCTGAAATTAAGGGTTGGTCACAAACTTGTCCAGAGTACCTTTGGAGAGCTGAAGCCCTGATATTTTACAATGAATAAATAAATGAAAGCATGACATGCCTTGGTTTGAAATGGGAGTAGTGGCAAAATAACAAATTAGAGAACTGCTACCCTAGCAGAAGTCTCTACTGATATTTTCAGTCTGGTGATATGAGACAGCACAAATTTCTTGAGAATTTTGCCTCAAAGCACGAAGCAGGAAAGTGAGACTGCTAAAGTGAGAACATTTAAACTAGAGTTTGTAAACTCATTCCCAATGATAAATAAAGTCTGCACAACTAAGGAGCTGGCTGCAGCCCAAATGGTAGGGACAGTGTCACTGATATCTGGCAGATATCAAGTGGCTCCTGTGACAAACTATCATTGACAGCTCAGAGCATAGCAGACACATAGACACATCCTCCATATCACAGCCATCTACAGTAATTTCATCTTTGCTGGACATAGGTCTGGACTAAGACTGAGATGCTTTTACCAAGTCAGGATGAAGATGCACTGGAGAAACAGCACATGGAAGAAGCTCACGCTTCTAAACCTGCAACATGAAATACGAAGCAGGTCTTCTGGCACAGGCTCCACATGGATTCAAGAAAAACTTTGCTGCAGGAAGAAAAGGATCAAAACCATGAATCTTCTCATAGTTCAATTGCCGAGACACTCAAATAGCAGAACTACAGTAAGAATTATCATATACTTGATACTAATATGATTATTCTTCAGCCTTATAGAGTGTTTTCTTTATTTATGTCAACTGAGTAGGCAATTCTTTTCTATTTTGTTTCAATTCTTTTCTATTTTGTTTCAATTCTTTTTTCTTTTATGAAATGTAATTACTTTTCCATAAACGTCATGTCTACATAGGAAGCATGCAAAAAAGTTATTAAACTAGTACTTTTCTTGCTGTTGTGCCAGATTCAGTATGCTTTCATTGTCTGAAGATCATTAGGTGTCTTATTTTGCCCCATTCTGCCCATGTCGGTAAAGGCACACATGCAGATATCAACACTGCCAGTTTACACAGACGTCAGTACATAAATCCACCAAGTTTAGTTCGCTTCCACCATAAGTAAGATGCAAGTCGCCTGCGTTATTAGGTACCACTAGAAAATAGTGTTAAAAGAATAAGAAATAATATTTCCATACCAGATTACTCAGACCTGCTGCAACCATCTGAAAGACACGGCTGTACAAATATCAGCATACGTAGTAAGAGTTTTCCCATTCCCAGATTCCTGTGGAACAAATCTGGAATTTTGCCATGCCTTTTCATTACAATGCTTTTGCTATCTTCTACCACCTGCCACATTAGTAAGCTACCAGAAATGAAAGACTAAGTCATCTTAGAGTAAACTTTGTTATTCTTTATTAATGCTTTATAAATCTGGCTTGTTATAAATCAGGCAATGTTCATTAATCAATTCCCAAAAAATATTTTATTTGGCTCTGAGTGTCAAATCATGAAAGTAACAAAGAAAAAATTAAAACCATGTGCTAGAAGTGGGTTCATGACTGCATGCTTACGTTAACAAAAACTCATAACTGCACAAACAATTACCATATATCATGTTAACTTTCATTAAATAAAACCATGCTGAAAACCAGTAGTACAATCCTTACAAAACACACTTTTTTTTTTTTCTGATATATTTGTGTATGCAGGACAGCATTTTTGCACTCAGTTTAACGGCAAACTTGGGTTGTACGTGTAAATGTAGGCAAACTTTTTCCTACTGGCTTTCCGTACCCAGATACATTAGAAAATATCGTCTAAAAAACCCACCTCCTGTACTTTGCTCTATAGACAGAGCAATGTTGTCGTCCTTTTAAGACAGACTATCCTGCTGAGTGACAAAACAGAGGACTAAAGATCAGGGATATGCAGACTTCAGTCCTTAGCCTGCTACTAGCTAGTTATTTAACCTTTGATAAGCCATTTAGAAGGAAGTATGTAAACCTGGTTGAGACCAGATCATCAGTTACTGTGAATTGATATGCTCCTTAATCAAGAATATAATCCTTTGACTGTGCTACTTGGAATCAACCGGAGTCTGGCTTCTTTAAAATGAAGTAAAGCAACACTATCTACATTTAGGAAAAGTCAGCAATAGAGTAATACCAAGAATGCAACAGAAGTAAATCCTCCTAGAGAAGGAACAATTTGAACCAGTAAACTAACATATCATATAAGTTCCCTGTGTAAAACAACTCTGCCAGTCAAAGAGTGATTTAGTTGGTGTCGCTGTCTGTGCAAGGTCTTTCTAGAGCACTAGGAAAGTATTTTAGCAAAAAAGAAACCATTGCATTTGTCACATACAAGTCTAAGGCAGAGCTGGGGCAACAGAAAAACATAGGCACTTCCCTAGATGACAGCAAACCACATGAACCACATAAGCTTCAGAGTCCTGCCTAGTCCCATTTTTAGGCCACTTTTCTTCTTTTTCCACATTTCTGTTTACTGATATTTCTATTACAGCAGTTCCTAGAGGACCTAAGTGATAGCACATTCCTACTGAACTAGGCATCATAAAAAATAAATGCAGAAAAATAAAACACATTGGGAGGATCTACAAGCAGTTACCAACTAAAGCAGACAAATTGGGGAGAAAGAGCTATATCATACTCATTTTGCTACGTAGGTGGAAAGATCAACATATTTGGCCCTCATTTATCACATGCTAAAGTCAGTGAACATATATACTTGGAAAGAAGGTATACTCCTATTGTTGGAGGGCTAGATAAATAATAATAATAATTTAAAAATTACTTGGAATTGAGCAAACAAAATCTAACAAAGTGATCCACTTGTGGATCTTTCATGTGATAGCAAGCTGGGGTAACATCACTGGCCACTGAGGCACACAGACCCTGGTCACACAGCAGTGCAATTCTCAGCACTATCCCTCTTGCTGGATTAACTCTGGTCAGAACTCTTGTCCCTTCCAATATTTTCTAGTCAAAGTAAGTAGAAAAATTCATCCCTGACCACTAGGGCTATAGAAAACATAAAAACAAGCCCTCACAGAAAAAAAAAACAAACCTCAGAAGGCACAGGGAAACAAATAGAGAGTATTCTCAAAGTAATACTTCTCAAGCACTTTCACATTCTCTCAGCCTCTCTTTCAGGGTTGCTGAGGGCTGATCCACCATGCTGGGAAGCCTGAGGTTTACTCCATACTGCAAACAAAACTGGCAAAGCACAGACACCCTGTGCATTGCCTGACCCTGTGCACTGGCCTAGCTTTGCAAGTTTCTCGTATTTAAGTTTCAGAGCATTAATGGTTATCAAATTGGTGGCTGTTTATTTTATAAAGGAAAGCCTAGCCTGTGGAGCTGGTAGTTTAAGTATTTTAAACAAACTTTATCTACCAATTCTAAAATGGTGCATTTGCCAGGCTTCTGATGTGTAGGAAAAAAATAAACAGGGAAGAGGATAATTTAAGCCTTGTCATTGATGGAGTTTTATCTCTGAACTTTAGCACCTGTTAATTATTAATCAGTTGTGGTCTGTTATGTTGGCAGAATCAAAAAGTATTCTGCCAGGATTTTAATCACAGATAAGCACCAACTACATCTATAGAATAAACTGATTTGCTGCATAAATTTCAGGTTGTGCAAAAACCTCTCTTGATCCGCAGGACGAGACATTTAGTGTTGGTGCAGGACTGAAAGCCCCTGACATGCCGTGAAAACAAATGCCTGCTTTCTTACAGGCCTGTTACACATAGCACCCATTTGCTGATGAGCTGCATTGATTCTGTGAAGTGTCCCATGAAATATGCCTTCAAAGCAGCAAAAAAACACCCTGAAAGAGGACAACCACTGTGAAAGCTACAGAACCTTCTTTGTGCCTTTGCTCTTCCCTTCAAAATGAGGTCTCAGCCATGAAAGCACACAGCAGGATAGAGGGAAGCCATGGTTATTTGCTATGTCTTGTGGTTACTTTCCTCATTCACCTGGCTCTGAAGTTTCAGAGCCAAATCTACACCTCTAAATCACCTGGAACTCTACCACACAACAGGCAGACAATTACGGCAGCAAGATATTGGATTAGAACAGTTACAGCTGGCTGATATAGATCTCCTTCGTAGTAGGTAGGAGGAGAAGCCTTTTCTGAAAGTTTCAAGATGAAATAAGAAGCTGGTTCAAAAATAATAAAGTTTATTCCCCACCCTGACATTTTCACATTTTTTCTAAATTATCTAAATAGTGACAGGAAAGGTAAAGGGGGAAAATTCCACAATAAAAGGAGGAAAAATCTAAATCATAACATCCCCAAGGGATGTTAAAAGAGCAGTCCATGCATATGCAGCCTACAAAGTTTGAGCTTCCTGGCTGTCTCCACTTATTAACTCACAGAGCTGCCATCTGTGCAATTTCCTCCGTGCACTTTAAGCACATACTGCATCTAGAGAGGCTGAACTTTACTTGCCCCCCACACCTATGGAAAATTGGATTTTTAATTAGAGGAAAACTTCTATTTTCCTTTAACACAGTAATTAAATTTCCCTCCTAGTTGCAAAGCTCATTCAGGAAAGTCTTACCTGAATGTTCCTCTTTGCCCAAAGCTGGGCAGGAGGTGTGTGGAGCTCACACATAAGTGAGGGCAAGAAAGAATTTTTTTCTACACTTATGTTTTGGAAGAAAGGACTAGATTTCCTAAAAATGTTGGGATAGGGAGTGCAGTAAAGTCTGCAGGTTACACTGAAAGATTAAATAAAAAAAATAAGTGTGTTAATATTTGGTGAATGTTTCCCTGCCTGAGGAAGGGGTAGGATAATCCTGACCATTCTTCTTCTACCTGAACGCAGACGTAATTCTCCAGCTGACTCAAACAAGGCCATTGCTATGCTCAGCTGCTAGTTGGTATCTAATGCAGACCTTCACTGATTTCATATTTATCCATATGACCCTTCCTGGAAGCAGTCTAAGTCACAAGCTGAGCCTTCATTCTAAAACCAAAATCACCAAGAGCTTTCAATCCATGAGCAAGAAACCCAACACAGGTCCACTGTCGCAAATAGTAACCATCTCACAGACTTCAGTGAGAGCTAAACACATCTCTCCACTGCTATATATGGCTATATATATGACAAAGATGGGAGCAAAAGGTTAGTCCAGACTACTTAACCAACAGACCTAATCTGAATCCAACTTTTACTTAAGGCTGAAGTACTACAACTACAAGGGCAAAAGCAGCTTGTTTCTAACAATGTAAAGCTACTTACAGGTGTGACATACTTTACCATAAACCAGATATGGTACAGGTCTGCAAAATACAGAGGAAATTCTTACCTGTCATTTCATATCCAAGGGAAACTTGCCCCAGTAATGATCACCTGATGTTACCATGTATTAATTTTGTGACTTAATCTTGTTTGCAGATTAACTAGATTTATGTTAAACAGATAATTCTATTAACAGGGGATTTTATTAATGTTTTTCCTACATGGCTCCTGAAACTTTCTCCATACATTCCACCACATCTCATGAATGTGTTCTGGGAATCATAGAATCATTTAAGTTGGAAAAGACCTTTAAGATCATCAAGTCCAACAGTTAACCTAACAGTGCCAAGTTCACCACTAAATGATGTCCCTAAGCACCACGTCTATTAAATACCTACAGGGATGTGACTTAACCACCACACTGGGCAGCCTGTTCTAATGCTTAACAACTCTTCCCGTGAAGATATTTTTTCCTTCTATCCTGCCTAAGCCTCCTCGGGTGCAGCTTGGGGCTGTTTCCTCCCATCCTGCCACTTGTTACTTGAGAAAAGAGACAGATCAACCTCCATTTCACTACAACCTCCTTTCAGGCAGTTGTAGAGAACACTAAAGTCTCCTCCCAGCCTCCTCTTCTCCTGATTAAATAACCTCAGTTCCCTCAGCTGCTCCTCGTAAGACTTGTGCTCTCCTTCTAGGGAGGGAGATGCTGCAGATACTCTCAGGACATAATGAGCTGTAAGAGGTAAAAGAGAGATGGTAACTAGGAGAAAGAAAGAGTGAGAATTCAAGCAATTCAGAATCTGAGCTAAAGACTCATGGAATCCAGCAGACTCTGGGTAAAACTAGCTAAGGTTAAGCATGTATCTCTGCACATTACCAGAAAAAGGGGCAGAACTGATCATTTCTTTCTTCTTTATAGTGAGATGAGAGGTGACATGACAGCAAAAAGAGGACTAAGTTCAAGAAAATCTAAATGGAAGAGTCTTGGAAAGAGGCTTAAGTGATGGAGACATGATAGGAAGGAAAACTGCACAGTTATGCAGAAGATATAGTGCAAGTACTTTGGCTGGATTGTCTCAGCAATGAGGGCTCAGAACAAAGAGACATTAAAAGGTGAGGAAAGATGCATCCTTTGGTAGCTAAGCTCTTCACTGGAGCCATGTGGCAGCAGCTCTGCCATTAGAAACAGAGCTGCCTTGAACAATGCCCTGTAAACCTCTTTGACTACTGTGTGCTCTGCAGTGATGGGAGCACAGAGCACACACCTGTATTCTATCTCAGAGCCCAGAAGGAAAAGGAGACAGACTGCCCCCTCTTAAGCTGTTTGCTTATTAGCAAACATAATGAAATAATCTTCTGCTGCTAGCCTTTATGCATATCAGTTCTAGAAAACCTATCCTGAGCTTGCAGCAATGTGTGTGTCCCATCCCAATCTCCCTGCCCCTCAAAAGGGGAAAAATCCAATTGGAAAGAAACTTTAAATGAGGCTTAAACCCATGGAAACCTATGATTGCTTAGGAGACATTCCCTTCCTTGCCCCCAGGAAACAGTTTCATATGAATGGCCATTGTCAGCACTTTATTTTTTAATAAAAGCAGTTCATGTTAACAATGAAAGAAATTATGGTTTTGAAAGTTATTCAATAAACTGTGCTTAATTTTAAAAGGGAAAAAAAGCCACAGACTCTGTTATGAGGGGGAAAGTCCTTCCAATTAAAAAAATGCTTAGTTAAAGTAGAAAAAGTCCTCAGAAATGAAGTGAGTTGCATGTGACTAGCTTCACTGTGCATATCGCTCAATCTTACCCATTCAATTTCCACCATCACATGGACTTTGCTTCCTCTTTCACGTTCATCCCTCAGATGTGGAAATAGTGAAGGAGAAACAAGAAACTGCTATTGTTTTCTAAACCATACCAGCTTCTTGTGAATTTATTGTCAAGATCTATTTTTTGTCAGGGATAATGAGAAAGGTCAAACTGGAACACAGCTGCAGGTGTGCAGCTACAATCCACACCACCACTTTACATGGTGATGAATAAAACCACGGGTTTTTCTTAAACTCTGCCTTAACTATCCAGAGGCTCTTTAAACTCTCCTTGAGGGGTGTTGGAGGGAAGCTGCTCAGCTGCTGCTCCATTGGGTAGGATACATTTGGTCCCTCTGACTTCTGGGCTGGAAAGCTTTGTATAACAGCAGATCTGTACATGTGCTTTTCACTCCTTCAGTTTTCATGCACATGGTCTTGGAAAAGCAAATAAGAAAGAATCTAATCTGAAACCAAAACCAAGTCAACACTGAGACCAGAATAAACCTTGGATATTTCCATTATTGCAAGAATACAGAGAAGTTCTTTATGTGATGGGAATTCTCAGCAACAAAAACAGCGGAAGTGCTCTGAAGTATGCAGAAATACTGACATGTTAACTAAAAAACCAGCACTGGTTTAGGACTTAGACTTTTTTTTTTAAATCATGCATTCAAGCTGATAACTCACTTCAGCGGTTATAGATCCCATTTGAGGGTAGACCAGAACTTGCACAAAGCATTTAGGAAATTTGCCATTTTGAGGAGGAAGGACTTGAAACTCAGCAAGAAGACAGGACACAAATCTGCCTGCATTTCTGGGGGGACAGCAGAGATCTAAGAAAAAATGACCTCATTTGATCCATTTTGTAAGTGTAGAAATATGTATTTCATTTCCACTGTTGCCTCTCAATGTCACCACTAGTGAAGTTATCTGAAACAACTTCACTCCACAATTCAGCCTTAGACACTGAAACAAGTGACTATATCACAAGAATTCAGCTTTTGGGTAGGGAAAGAAAACACCCCTCAGCTCCCCTGGAAAACAATGTGAACTTATCCTGCAGCTTTTTAAAGCTGGTGAGTGGGATTGAACACTTCAGTTTCGAAGGCAATTTTATTTGTTTGCTTCAACAGGTAAACAAGTCAGAAAATTCAGCTATCTATGACTGCCTCAAAAGCCTGAAATTCAGATTGAAAGCAATCAAGGACATGTCTGTTCTGCTGGTAAACACATGATTGAATTGCAGTAAGGCCAGCACAGTCACTTTCCAGGAGAATCAGCAGCTCCGAGATGACACTTCAGCAAACAACAGGGTTTTGCCACTGTCCTTGAGCGGAATATAGTTATGGCTGCTCACCTAACTGACTGATAGCAGGGGCAACATCATAGTGTTGTCTTTGACCACAGAAGTAAATAGGTCCAGTAACTTAAAAACCATGTAGTCTCTGACAGGCTCAGCAGCTCCACACTTTTTCATGAGGAGGATATCCAAGCCTCTTTGCACATCTTACCCAGCATCTTGACTTCAGGATCCAGCTCTGGAAAATCTTGCCCTTAAATCAAAATCACATCCTGGAAATATTCCAAGAAGTTCTACCTCAAGCTTCTTCCTAGAAAAGCATAAATAGGCCAGATCTGGCATATGTAGGCATAAATAGGCCAGATCTACCTAAATTGTTAGGTCAGTGACTACAACACAACTGCAAACAGCATTATCCAAAATATATACTAAATATATAAACACATATACTGGACTGTGCTGTGCCTTTGCTACAATTCCTACATAAATAGCAGTTCTGTAGGTATTAGAAATATGCTTTTTAAAGTCTCTAGGCTCCAGTTCTCATTACTATGGTCTAAGTACAAATATTGTCTCTTATTAATTTAAATAACCCTTTTTCCTGAAACATTAATGTCTTCAGAAGCTACCACACCTTTTTTTGGCTGGGGAACCAAGGCACAGACTTTTGATTTATCCAAGGCCATATAAAAAAGATATTAATAGTGGAAATTTGTGTCATGGCCAACATCTGGTGTAGATTATTTACAAATAAGTTGTCTCTCTAAAAAAAAAAGAGATAATAGTTTTGAGTTTGTTTACAAAGTTACTGCATGTTGTTTCCACTATTTTATTAAGAGCACGTGGAGCCATGCTTCCAAACATCTGCATTAAAAATAGACTAGGACACAGTGGATTGAAATTCAAGCTTCAGTTTTGATAAGCATCCAGACACTAGGATTAGCCAAATTTCTTTGGTCAGCTAAGAATTTATAGTAAGAAATGTATTACAGAAAACTAGGGTACAAGAAACCTGAACATAAGTAAGCCACAGTCTATCAGAGAAATCCATTTACCCTGTAAAGATGGCTTGGGCTACCAAGGCTTCATGTACAGGTCACCTGAAAGGAGTGGCAGGAAATTATCAGCTACATGCACTGGAGTTAGACTGGAGCACAGCATCCAAGTCAGTGTAAAGGGAGGCAGATGTTTTCCTTTGGGAAGTTATCCTTGATAGGAACTCCAGTTCCCATGGACTGCTGTCAGACCTTGGTCAGCCTTTATCCACTGTTGCCTGTAAGACCTGACTTCTGTGCACGGTAATCATGGTCACAGAGTAATGACTCAACAGTGAGTAAACTCTTGGCTTGCTGGAATTAGCATCAGCACTGCTGACACCATCACATCAACCATAAAAACCATGCATTTGGACATCAAGAGTTTTGTACACTTGTACAGAACAGTATGTTACTGATACCTTGCCACCAAAAGGCAGGAAGAATGAAAAATGCCTAAACGGTTTGATCTGAAGAATTCGAAGAAGGTCAAGTGTGCTTTATTACAGACCAGTTGTAAGCTGGTTTGTCTGACCAAAGATTTCCATCTGGTAATGACATCTTCTGATGACAGCCAGGACAAAATGTTTTCTAAAAGCCCCCAAAATGAGTTGAATAAGAATATCGTGGAACTGGCAAAAATGTGTTGTACTAAATTAAAACATAGCTATGAGCCTAAGTAAAGAGATGTGGTTAGTGGCTGCCAGCTCACCCCCACTTTGTTCGCTCATCTTAGTTTGTAGGTTATTAAGGAAAGAAGCCTTTCTTTCCTCTTGCACCCAGGAGCCATCTCAGGCAGGTTCAGAGGAGCAGCTGCTAGGTTTTCACAACAGCAGCAGATCCCATATACCTCACCCAAAGTGCCAGAGTACAATGGAACAACAGAGAGGGCACATGATGTCCAATAGGGATTTGTCTTTTATACCAGCACTCGGCTCGTCTGGTGAAATGCCGTAGTTTGTGGATATATAGGAGGAGTTGAAAATGAACATTATCTTACCAAGGAATGATTTCTGAGATGTCTGGCTCTGTTTCACCTCCATTCAATGCATAGGTAAACACCACCACTCCTCACCCCAAAAAAATCCAGCTGACAAAAGCCAGTGAAAGCAGTAAACAAAATTGTATATTGTCATCTGAAGACAGTAGGTGAGTTACAGAAGGAACAAAGAAAGCACAACTAGTATTTAGGAATTCAACAAAAACTGCAGATTAAAAGAATGAGAGCACATTAAAAAAAATAATAGAGCTCCAGCTACATAAAATCTGCCAAAACAAGGGCTCTATAGGAAGGACACCATAACTGGACAGCTTATCTGAGGGTAAGTGGACAGCTTTCTCACAATTATGTCGATTGGATGCTCGCATTTTGATTTTCCATTTGATTTTTAAACAGCAAAGATCAGATGTGCAAATACTGACATAGAAGGGAGGTAAAGCATCGCTTAGCCCAAACCTCACTGTGTGAATTTTTTTAAGACTACCTGTCTGCATATGTGAAAGAAACATGTGAGTTTACCTTGGAACCACAACACTGCTCATAAGCCTAGTACTAAGATGTTGAAACAGGTTGCTGTCTTTTTTAGGACTGAAGTTAATCTGTAACCCTGCCAGGCTTCTGCAGACCTGGAAATAGTTGGAACAGTTTCTATTACAGCCAGGCAGGATTACTGCAATTCTTTCTTCTTTTATTGTTTTCACAGAAATTTCAGTTCACCCAAAATAAAGTTAAAGACCTTACTGTGAGCTGAATATCTGGCATTTTAAAGAACAAGGCAGACTTACCCACTGCAAAGTCAAAATACTGATACCAGGCAACAGCCAGCTGCTGTTCCGAAATGTCTTATCAACAGGGAAAGAAACTCTCATAATCACCTCCACTTGTTACTCTGCACCCTCAGATGAATTTAGGGTCAGATCTTAACACCAACACCCAAGTTACAAATTACTGAGATTTTCTATACCTCACACAGCCTCTCCTTCCATGAGTTTTCTCCACTCAATACCCATTGCCACCATCCACACCATGGCAAATCTTACTGCTTCCATCTACCGTCCAGGTTTCTTATCTGCTGTGGATCCTTCTTTACCAGACTGTAGCCAAACTCATATCACTTTGTGTGTTTTATGATCAAACTGGTGTAAATCAGCGTTGCTCTGATTAGTCAGAGGGCTATTAGACCTTTTGAAGTTGAAGTCACTTGTTTCCAATAGAAGCTTTCTGGCAAAGGGCCAGAGCTTGAGTTTCAAGTTTTAGAAGTCATCAACTTTTCAAAAATTAATGTAACTTAATTCTCCCCTCAGATGATCTGTGATTTGATGAAAGAGCAAATCTGTTCAGTACAGTGAGAATAAGGACAAATGATTTTTCCTTCACCTGCTCTTATGCCTCACCACAAATTTAGAGATTTCCCTATCATTCTCAAGGCCTACAGTACAAAATCTAGGAGGAGAAGTTAAAGCTCTGTTTATGAGGAGTTTAAACTTGTTATAAAAGTTGGTTCTGTCCACCTGGCTTCATTTAACAAGCAGGTGAATATCACTCATTGAAAAATAATGGGCTTGAGTCTTCCATCAGCTATAATGCATTTACACTGTTACAACCCTTAGCAGACCTATGGGATGTTTATGCCCCACAAATAAACAGCAGTAGCTTTTCTTTCAGCAAAATACAATCTGTTTCATCCAAATGATCAGTGTTTCCACTAGTGACAGAAATGTTAGTTCTACTTGGCTAACCCCAGTATTAGTCAATAATGACTTTTAAAGTATTCAACCAATCTTCTGGGGAAAAACAATATTATATATGTGTTTTGCCAAGACAAAAATCATAAGGAAAAGTATGAGACCAGCTGACATAAATTACCATAGCTCCACTGACATCAGTTGCAAAAACTACAAGTTTGCAATAGAAAAAAAAAAGCAAGCTAACTATGGTTATAGTTATAGGAGACAACATTGACATTTCAGTTAGCATATTATACTAAATCATTGGTAATAATAACTGGGATGCTTTCAGTTCTTTCTATATATTCTTTTAAGAGCACTTTAGTTCCCAAGGCTGGCCATGGCTAATTTGAAACATAACCACCCCACATAATATACATGCAAGAAGAACGATAAATCCATTTTTAAAATTAACAGGCTATAATTCAGATTTTTATCTGAGCAGGACTCTGAAATGGTGTATGGGAAGTTCAGCTTTTCATACATTTCCTAAAAATTACAACAGGTGATGTTGGGGAAGGCTTGGCCAAACTCAGTTGCTGCAAATGCCTCTGTCCAAGTGCCCAATTTTGCATAGAAGAAAGGACCATTCTGTTCAGGTGAGCCCAAAAATTGTCCATAGACAAGATCTTTGTCTAATGTCACCCAAAAGATACTTTGAATTAATTGACATAAGCTGAGAATCTCTTTCAAAAGATTGGCCATCATTTCTCCATTTGTTTATCCTTTGTACTTTGACTGAGTCTGACACAAAATTTGCACTTTCTTTCAGCAACAACCCTCTTCCTACATTTCATAGTGTCTCCACAGGTACTGGTAATATCACCAGAGCTGGAACTCCAGTGAGTGGGGGACAACAATCATCCTGACATTTGACTTTCAATCCCAGCATCAGACACGGCTGGTTAGCTCTTACCCTTGTCAGCACTGCTCCTGCTCAGACACGGCACATCTACCTGCTGGACTGCAGATGTGAACTCATTAAGCTAAAAGGAAATGTGACTTTGGTTCTGATCAAGGCAACTGTAAATAAAATATTAATATCAATGTTTTATGATTACTTTTCCATCCAATCTTACAGGAGACAACATCTGAATACGTAGTATTTGGCCATCAAATCCTGAAATAAGGTCAAGGCAGTCTGGAAAATATGTGATGCTGAAACCTAGGACAGGGAAATGAAGATTCTTATGAAGGTTTTAATGCAAAGCCTCCAACTCTGTGTTGATTTCCCTCCTCATTCTCCACAGACATGGAAGAAGCTGATGATATGGTGAACAGAGTCAGAGGAAGTATAGAACATCGCAGTATCTGTAAAAAGACCTGAATGTGGTGAAGGAAAGTCTATTCTCAGAATTGATCCTTGCTGCTTAAAAGAGCTAATGTGGGAGAAGCTATAGTAGAAAAAGTGTGTCAAACCTTTCACAATTTCCATTAAAAATGGAATTTCTGGTAAAAGTCTCTTTTTACTGAGATTTTTTTTTTAATGATTTAAAAACTATTCCTGTTCTTTACTCTGGGACACATCCACACAATTTCAAATATGAATGGAAGTGGAAGGACCTCTACGTATTTTAATCACTTATCTGGGTGTTCATGAAACAAGTGAATGCAAGAGCCCTGTGTTATCGGACAGGATTTGTTCCTGAAGTTGCTGCACAGCCTGCAGGAGTGAGTCTTAAGAGTCCAAAATCTTGCACAAGGAGGTAACAACGTTAAATATATTTGGTTAACCTCCAAAAGTGCACAGCTGAGATGTTTAATAACAGTCTAGGGTTCTTTTTCATTCAATTCCCATTGAGCTTCAGTACAACGCAGCTTAAAAAAAAACCCAAACAAAACACTGAATCCTATGGGACTTGGCAGAGATTAAGCAACATGCCAAAACTTTTTAAATGGTATAATGGACCATATAGTCAAAGACAATGTTCCAGGTTTCATNAAAAAAAAAAAAAAGGAATTAGGGCTAGTGGAAAAAAAAACGCTTGAAGTGATAGGGTTTAAAAACTTACTTATTCTTTAAATGTGATCAGTATCATTTCAGTATTTTATTTTATTATTTTGCTTCCCTCACCTCTCAAAAAAAGCTACCACTTTCCACTACTCTTTCAATTTTGGTAGCAATAAAAACTGGAAGACCATCCTATATGCAGGAAAAAAAAGAGGGAAAGCCATTCAACTGAAGGAATAATAAAAGGGGGAGGAGAAAATATTCACTTTTAACTGTCAATTAGAAAAGAAATTACCTCTTTCAAAAAGCAATCTTCAGTTCAGGAAAAAAAGTCATTTTTGCACAAAACTAGACATCTTTGCTTAGTTCTAGAAATGAGGTCATGGCTCAATGTGGTAATCTTTTAAAATTTTTTCATTACAGAACACTCATTTGGGGTGATGGTGAGACCATACCCAACCAAGATCACATCAAATTTTTGCACTGATAGAAATATGGCAGATACAAGGATAAAGCTTTTGGGAGCAAATCCCCACCTGGAATAAATGGATTTATCTGAACTACAGAGCTCTACTGATCTCAACCAGCTGATGGTCCAGCCCTTTGTGATTCAAACTATTGTTATAACTCAGCCCAGTTGGTTCATGCCCCAGCTTGCTCTGACACCCCATAAAGCATTTCAAAGGAACAGTGCACAATGACCCTACCAGGTTGTCTACTGTCTCTGACTACCCTGTGATAATCTGCAGCTGTTCCTCATCAAAAAAGTAAAGAAATAAGGCCCCAGTGATCACAACTAGAAAGTCTAACAAGAATTTTCCCTCTCTATTTTGCATATTTAAATGTTGATTTCCTTATTTCACAGCCAGTGATAATTATAAACTTATTAACACTTTGTGAACTTAATTCACATTACAATCTAATTTCTTTACCTGCTGACATGCAAAGCCATGAGTTCTCTGTTTAAGAGACAGAGTATTCAGCATAGGAAACATTATTACTGGGAGACATTATCCAATCATTATCCACAATTTCTCATCAGATGAAAAATCATATTGAATCCAGAAAATTACTAGGTTTGTGTTCCAGTGAAGTTGTTCAACGACTACACTTATTTGCAACTGTGCTTATCTAGCTCACTGTAAGTAAGATTAAGTGAACGATGCTATTATGTCAATAGGAATGCTTGTATGCCAATAATTTTGCTCTTAAAAATCATAAAAACAATTCGGTTGGTGGTCGTCTACTCACATACCACAAGGAAACCTCTACTTCCTATTTACACACACAAAGATGCTGAAAAGCAAGCACTACAGATACAAAAAAATTGGCAGAACCACCTCTCAAATGAAGGATGGATCAGCCATCAGACAGTGAACCTCTTGAAGAGGACTCTGTTCTACATGAGAATTACCCCTGCTGCTGGCAACAGTCACCTGTTTCATTTTAGGAGGCACAGAAAAACAGCCTTTCTGAAGCACAACTCTGACACAAATTTTGCTGAAGTTAACAGAAATGCTTCCTGTTAATTTCTATAAGTTCTGGATCAATTCCTTTGTTTGGCAACTGTAATGATACTTTTGCACTGGAGATAGGAGTAGCTAGAAACATGTCCCCTAACTGAGAAGCATAGTCATCTGCTAGTGCAAAAACTGGTGCAGTCAAAAGTATTGTTAAGAGAAAATGTGTTAAGAAAGAGTCATAAATAGATGGCATGACAGACAAATCCAATCAACAAAATTACTAACAAAGTGTCTGTGTTACCCGTGGAACAAAAGTGCCACCACAGGAGCTTTCTTTTGTACAGGTATACAGTACCTGATGGTTCAGAAGGTCAAAAAATAATGGAGAACTTAGTTGCAGTCTTCTATCCCTGCACCTCCAACACACACTAGGGCAAAATTGTAACAGCTAAACATAACCCACAGCTCAAACTGTGTTTTGTCCACAACGAGGAAATAAATTGACATCAGATACCACAGACTATTATTGGTCTTTGTCAGAGCTACTGATTTCTGTGCAAAGTAGTCAAATTGCTGCTATTGCACAACACAATGTAAAAGACAAAAGACGTGCATCTTCACTTGTACAATACAACCATGTAGATTAACTCATACATACTTAAATATTACAGTACAACCTTTCATGCCACTTCAATTCTACTTTGATACGGTATCTCACATTGGCAAATGTTGTGCTTATTTATAAGAAGGGTCAGAAGGAGAATCCAGAGAAGTACAGGCCTGTCAGTCTGACCTAGGTGCCAGGAAAGGTCATGGAGCAGGTCATCACAAAGCACATGCAAGACAGTAAGGTGATCAGGCCCAGTCAACATGGGTTTATGAAAGGCAAGTCCTGCCAAACTAACCTTATCTCCTTCTATGACAAGGTGACCCTCTTGATGTGTGAGGGAAATACAGTGGCTAGACTTCAGTAAAGTCTTTGACATTGTTTCTCACTTTATTGTGATTGAGAAACTGGACAGGCATACCCTCCGCTGGGGAAAAAATCTGTCTAGATGGTCAGGCCCAAAGGGTGTTGGAAAATGGCATTAAATCCAGTTGGAGGCTGGTCACAAGTGGTGTTCCCCAGGACTCAGTGCTGGGTCCAGTTCTGTTCAATATCTTTATTGATGATCTGGATGAAGGGATTCAGGGTACCCTTAGCAAGTTTGCAGATGACGCTAAACTGGGAGGAATTGTCGATCTGCCTGAGGGTAGGAAGGCTTTACAGACTGATCTGAACAAGCTAGATCAATGGGCTGAGACCAACAGAATGAGATTTAACAAGGCTAAGTGCAGAGTCCTGCACCTGAGACAAAACAACCCCATGAAGCACAAAAGGCTTGGGGAAGAGTGGCTAGAAAGCTGGCTGGCAGAAAAGGATTTGGGGGCGTTTGTCAACAGCCAAGTGAACGTGAGCCAGAAGTGTGCCCAGGTGGTCAAGAAGGCCAAGAGCACATTGGCTTGTATCAGAAACAGTGTGGTCAGCAAGACCAGTGAAATGATTCTGACCCTGTGCTTGGCATTGGAGAGGCTGCACCTCAAATAAATACCTCACTGCAAGGACATTGAGGCATGTCCAGAGAAGGGCAATGAAGCTGATGAAGGGACTGGAAAATAAGTTTTACAAGAAGCAGATAAGGGAACTGCGGTTGTTTGGCTTACAGAAAAGAAGGTTGAGGGGAGACCTTATCACTGTCTACAACTACTTGAAAGAAGGTTAGAGTGAGGTGGGTGTTGGTCTCTTCTCCAAAGTAGCAGGCAATAGAACTAGATGAAATGGCTAGGGGAGATTCAGACTAGACATCAGAAAAAAATTCTTCAATGGAAGGGTTATTAGGCACCAGCACAAGCTGCCCAGGAAGGTGGTTGAGTCACTATCCCCAGAGGTATTTAAAAGATGGGTAGATCAAGTGCTCAGGAATATGGTTTAGTGGTGGATGGGTTGGACTTGACAGTCTCAAAGATCTTTTCCGACCAAGCAATTCTATGATTTTATATCTTACTACCTTTCATCAAAGTAGAAAAAGTACTCAAGCATTAATGTTCTTAGCATAACTCTGTCCATAATGGAGTTGAGGAACAAGTAGGAAGAAATTCAGCATGCCTCTGCTTTAACTGCAGATACAGACATATCTTTTTGCACAACTTGGAGAAAAATTCAAACTCGTCTGAAAGAGTTGCTATACACAGTATAATTAGGGAAATCTAAGGTTTAAGAGAGAAGTAAAATAGACATAAAACATTGATCAACAACATTATTCACCTGTCTGTGTTGGTCTGGATATTTTTCACTTGTTTGGTCCTTTCAAGTTGTGCACAAGCAGCAGAATGAATGTGGGAGACCATCCCCAGAGATGAACAGGCAGGCAGCTACTCTGGAGCTGACGCTAACAGCACACACCATACCTTCTCCTGCAAAGGAATAAGTTATTGTGTCCTAGCTTGATGGTCCTTGCTCTTCTGAAGCAGAGTTGCCATAAAGTCAGGGTGTTTAACCCACAGATAACTGTCAGGAAAGGTTTGGAAGTAGTACATTTTGGAATCAGATTTGGGCTTGACAAAGATAGAGAAGCTTCAAATACCATTCAAGAGTCAGGGAGCGATGGCAGAGTTGAACAGGCTCAGCTTTTATCTCATTGTATCTAGGACTTTGGGGTTTTGCACCACAATTTTATGGACAAAAGCGGGTGGCATTTTTGCGTAGTGCAGAGATGACGAGTATAACACATTCCTCAGCCCAAATGTACTCAGCTACAAGTTATTTATCTCCATTGCACCTATAATCACAGCAGAGAACAATACGCTTTTAAGTTACATTTTGCCTCCAAGACCAAAGACTGAAATAAGTCAGATGGACTGCACCTAAGTGCTGCCTGTAACTCCTGCTGATGATAAAGTGGGCCCAGAGGACCGTATCAGCTATGGTTATCTGCTGAGAAAACTGCTGAAGGTAGGCAAGTTGAATGCAGTGACACCAAAATCCCAGCACTGCTTGCACATCCCTCATTACTTGCACAGCTCAACCAGTGGTTTTCTCTTCCTTCACAAAAAAAGACACAATAATTCAATATCACTTTCCAGGTGTACTGAGCATTCACAGCTCTCCTTCAGACTGCTCTGTACATGGTTTCTCAGTGCACAAGTGATATAGGTGCATGGCAATATCATTATCTCTGGAACAGGCTGCCTAGGGAGGTGGTTGAGTCACCTTCCCTGGAAGTGTTTAAGGCATGGGTGGATGAGGTGCTGAGGGGCATGGTTTATTGTTTGATAGGAATGGTTGAACTCGATGATCTGGTGGGTCTCTTCCAACCTGGTTATTCTATGATTCTATGATATTTATGCTCTGGTCAAGCCTACAGGAATTGTGCAAAATATATTGTAAGATACCAAAACCAAATGGGTAAGAATAAACATGCACAGAAACTCAGAGTTTGTCCTACAGAACAAGACTTCCTTGACTCAAGATTTGGGTGAGAATCTGGCCATCAAAGCAGTAATGTACCAGTAACAAATGAAGTCTAAAATGTTAGACACAGTCAGAACAGATTTCTTTCCCACCTAGCTGCAAATACCAAAGCAGGTTGTGCAACTTAAACACTGCCTTCTCATTTCTAAAGGGTTTAGGCTGTGAATTTGCCGTGCCCATGGAAACACCAGGAAGAATGATCTCAAGTGAGATTTCCACTTTCTACCACTTGTTTTATTGAGTCTTTTCTCAATACATGGGTTGCTGTTGAGTTTGCCTGTGAACAAGGACCGGGGTTTAATCCCACCTGTCAGCCAAGTGCTACAAAAAACCCTCTCTTCATTATAATGCTCCAAATCCACTTTGAAGTCTCACATGGAGTCAATAAATATTCCCGGATAAACATCCAAGAGAGAGGTGGGTTGAATAGAAGCGTGAACACCTTACCCTAAGAATGGGCTGATATAGTCCATGTCTGGGATGGCTTTGTTATAGCAGTCAGCAGGGCAGTTAGAAGACAAATAACTGAAGAAACAGCTTCTTTAATATAGTTCATGGGCAGCATGTGGTGCAACTATTCCTTCTGTTTACCCCTCCCCAAGAAGAATTCTTCCTATCAACCTGGGCTGGTGTTAAGTGTGCATATCTAGGAGGCATTTCTCTCCAAAATTTGGATCCAAACACACATCAAAAATAACAGTTCATCCATCACAGCTGGGAAGCATGTATGACAAGAAAATATTTGCCTTGCTCTGGTTTTGTGTTTGGTTTGCTGACCACTTATATCAAAAAGCTAGAACAGCTTTTTCATCTTGGTGTAGTTTAGAAACATTTATAGGACAGATGGTCTAAATTTGTGGGTTTTATAAACTTAATGAGAATGTTAAAAAAAAAAAAGGCATATGGGTGCAATATTTTCTGGGGCTTCTTTGAGCTGGCCAAAAAGTAGCCCACTGCAGAGCAGAGTAACAATTCACACTGGGAACTTATTCAAAGTTTTACAAATGACTGAAAAAAGGAACTGCCACAGGCTTGCTTCATCTCAGTGGCAGTTTCATTTACACTCAGTGGTATAGGGAAAACATAGATATATTCTTCCCAGAAAGCAACTGTTTCTTTAAACTTTGGCTTTATGTAACCATTACATGAACTGGCTGCAATAGCTCACCAGAAGGCATAAATTGTGCTCCATGCTCTGCCCCGAAGACTTGGTCTTGGGGCTTCTTCTTGAGCCCAGTAAAGATGTTTAGTTATCAGTTCTTCTAAGATGGTTATTACTTTAGTTCTACATGCATTTTTCTCTTTCTCCAGGCTACATCATTTAAACACAACAATGACAATGCAACCTGGTCTTGAGGTCAGGGACTCAGCATGGAGACTTAGAAGGTCTCTACAGAGGACCTGGTCTTGCTTCAAACATTGTCACAACCTTCAAGCAGCTGCACGGGAGTGATACCAAACATGACTTTTCTCCCAAAGTGGGACTCAAAACAGAGCCACCATGAGCACAGCAGGAAGGGAAGACAGCACCAGTCCCTCCATCTTAAAAAAGGTTAATTGCAGCTGAAACATTTGCAAGTTGAAATAAAATGAGCTGAAGATTTTTTCAAACAGCATTCTTTCTGTAAGATAGATATTGAGAATCTCCTGTTACACAAAAATCCTCCTCCATCCAGCTCCCCAGTCTGAAAAAATTACATTAAAAAAAATCAACTTCCAATCCTCCCTTATGTAAACTATTAAAATATTCATGAACAAAGCATAATTCATCAAAGCAGGCTCCATTAACTTCAGACCTCTTCCAATCAAACACACTGGAAGGTACAATCCTTAAATTGTTGTCAGCAAAATATTTAAGTGTTGGCATGTAAACTGTCATCTTTAGGTTTCCCTTTAAACACAATGTTAAAAAAATTTAGGCAGCGATTCATTGAATATTGTTGTTTAAGCCCCTCTGAAGTGTTAGATGTGCACTATTTCATTTAATACCTCATTGATGCTTCAGGACTCTGCTTTTTTATCTCATTTTTTAAAAAATATGACAGCTCAGGCTATAGCCAGGTGTGGAGTTCCTGGCACAGAAACTGCAATACTTTGATTATGAGGAAATCTTGAACAAATTCTTTAGCCCTCTAATTTCATCAGGAACCTACATGAGCAAGGCATGCAGACCGTTCAGGTCTTGCTTTATCTTAGCTAGATTGCAGGCTCTCTTTTGCCAACCAGCAGAGTTGGAACATGTTGAAATCTTACTTATTAACAGACAAGAATTAACAGGGTAGTATTATGCTCTAGTTTAACCCCCTTAAGGATTCTTTGCACGTTACCTGTTAGAGACAGAATTTTTACATGGTGAAAGGTGGTTATTTCTAATGATAAATCATCTTTACACACAATCCAACAACAGCTAGCTATGCTGGGTGTAGGGAGGAAAGCTGTAATTACAGAAATCGCTTTTCCATGCAAGGCAGAAGCAAGCCTGCTTCTTCAGCTCCCTATCCACCCTCATCCCTCAATAACTAAAGTGCTCAACAAGTGTTCAGCAAATATTGGACAAACAGCCAAGGACTTCTCAGAACATCAAATGATTATTGAATCTCAAACTGTACTTTCCAAAAATAATTTTCTGCTGCTGTTGTTTGTTTGAAAAGAGGTTAGTAAAATCCACAGATGTGTACAGTCATAAACCGTTAGATGAGACTCAATTTCCTTGATGTCCAACGATAAAATCCACTAATAAATGTGTACAGATGCAAAGGCCTATTTGTTGTCCTGTCAAGTCAGGCCATGTGGAACAAAAAACCTAAAAGCAACCAGGAGAGGAACTAATGATGTAGGCTTGCCTCTGCCAAGATGCACTTACTGCAGTTCCTGTGACATTTAAGGAACATAATGATGGGACATTCCTTTTTAACTTTATTGTTCTGTCAAAAGTGGATTTTTACAGCTGAAGATCACGTTCCCAAGATAGTCAATTAGATTATGCAGATTTACATACATGCTGTGATCTCTTTTGTGCAGCATGACTAGTTTCTTTGCTAACAATCACTCACATTTGATGACAAAGATGGGGCTGGTGTCAGTATCTCCCATTTAGAGCAGGACTTTTTTTATTATTATTTTAAATGCTTTCCATAAAAAGCTCTTTAGATCTCATGGTGTATCAAGACAGCATATTTTTTTTAATCTCCAGATAATTATTTCTGAATGTGCAAATATAATTTTCAAGGGGAAAAAGCCCACTCTCTGGAGTAACCAAACACCAGATTTCCGCAGTATGAAAGCCATTTTAAGGCACTGTGGTGTCCTTCGTGGTTAGCCCTGCTTCGACTTAATTAGGGACCTAAGTTATAAGTCCACAGCTGCAGGAGAGCAGTAAATAGCTATTGCTGACTTCCTTATTGCCAATATGTACATCATGATTGTAGGGTGAAGAGCAGGGATCTTTTCATAAACGCTGCCTTGTGCGGCAACAGTACTTTGATGTCACAAAAATGCTGTTACATATTTTGTAGTCTTAATTGTGGTCCACTGTGATGCTCTCAGATTCCTGGTGAAACAGAAACTAACCCTTTCTGTGATTTCTCAGGTGTAGAGAAAACTTCTTTTATTTGCAGGTTTCATAATTAAGCCAACACGTGCCATATCCTCAGCTCTCGTAATACAGCCTACCTTCACCGAATTCAAACCACCAAGCCCTCATATAGTACATGAGGGAGAGAGAAAAAGAAGTCCTGCAGTATGAAGGGTACTTGCCTGCTCCATATTGTTCCGATTATCAGCATCCGCTTGCTCACTGTTATGAACACGCCCTCACTAAACACCCTGGCCAGAAATCCCCTAATTCAATGCCTGCAAGACAGAGTCCCCACACCAGTGTTCCTAGATAACCCTCAGGCTTTGTTGATCCTTGCTTCAGTTTCTGCATAAACCCTCCCACCACAGCTCATTCTGGCTTTGTGCATGAACTCCAGAGACACTCTTTTCTAGCTGTGTTCTTATGAATTCTGGTCACCCAAAGCTGAATGTCTTCCATTTTTTAACATTATTTTTTTAATACCTGAACTTGCATCTATGGCTCCTGTTGCCACCTCAAGTACATTTTTTCCAACCACTTCTTAGCCTCTTTTTGAGCCTCCCCATGGCAGGTAACTTCTCACAGTTACCGTATAAAAGGTGGAAATCTGGCTTAAAACACCTTAAATCAAAACAAGTGAGGCTTGTAAGACTTGTGTGTCAAACTCATCTGGTACCAGCAAAAACATTTCTGTACATAGTCCAGTGGGAAGCCCTGCCCCTACTTGATGGGCCAACTCCTCAGGAGTAGTAGGAACAAACACTGTAGCTCCTACCAGCTCTTTTGAGCTCATGGAGTGGTCCACATTAGTTACTGGGTCTACTGACACAGCCACTTGTGTGCTGCTCTCCCCTGCTTTGCAGGATCCAGTCCCATGCTCTGTGCTATGCAGGTTATCTACATGACCACAGAAGTTTCTCCTGGCCTTCAGAACGTGCATTCTTTTGGAGATGCCTGTACAGCAGCAAGTAAGAGGCCAGCCTCAGAAGAAATCTTTGAAGAACAGAAAGGGCACTGGAAAAAAAAAAACAACAACTTGGGTCCATTCCCAGCTGTGCTGTTACTTTGATAAACACAAAGACATCTTTTCCCCTTTTCATACCTTTGTCCAGTCATACCCACAAAGGCTGCAAGATCCATAAATACAGGCTCCTTTCAGTATGAGATATTTGGTAGGTGAATAAAAGCCATGTATTCTTACTTAAGCTGAACAGGCTGTCAGGAAAAACTCCCAGATTCAGTCCTTGTTGCCCATAATCCACTCAGGGCTCAAAACTAAGCATCACTTGCAAACAGGCTGCTGACCTCTTTCTAGACGTCCTTGTAAGAGAAATGAAAAACAGCACTGAAAATCGCAGAGGGAGGACTTGTGTTCAGACAGATTGGGTTTGTGCAGTACCCCTAGTAAACACCAGCACTTTGGAAGTTGTCTTGATGAATGGGTTTGTCTGAAGGCAACACAATGGGGACTGATGATGAAACAGTGACAAATGGATTTCCTCTCCGGCTGGAGAGAGCTATTGTTTGACATCTGCAGAGTATGTCTCATGGAGGTATATTTTGCAACATNAAAAAAAAAAAAAAAAAAAAAAAAAAAAAAAAAAGCCCTGCCTGACAAAGGCAGCTCTCACAGCAAGAAGTAAGCGGATTAAAGGTACAGAAGGGACAGCTGTTTCAGAGTTGTAGACCCCAAAGAAAGGAAAGGAATTAGATGGCTTCTAGTTTCTACAACTGCACTTACGAAGTAAGCTGAGCATCTGAAGTCAGCCTCAAAACCTCAGTCTTTGCATAATGAGGTAGGTATATCCAATACATAAAAATTACAGGAGAAAAGCTGGCCATGATAAAGAGGAAGAGTTAAGACAAATTTCATTGACTTAGCTGCAGAAAGCAATAAGGGAAAAGAGATTTCAGAAGCAACTACAAATTTGCAAGGGAAGTGGGGATAAATAGCCGAATTACTTACACAGGAGAAGAAAATGACTTACCCTAACTGAAGTTCTAAATCATTTCATAGTGACACCAAACCCCATTTCACTATGTTTCCATTTAAAATGACGAACTCAAGCTGGGTTTTTTTGCATGTCTGGACCAGGAGGCAGCTCTTTTGAAAAGCTGCAGACAGACATCACTACCAGAGCTGCCATAGGGTGGAAATCTCCCATGTGGGAGTAGAACAAGATCTCTGCAGAAACACACACTTCTTGCAGCCGAAATATAAAAGCTGAGTTTGGACTTCTGTTCTCAACAAGCACCCCAAGAACAAGATAAGAGAACAGAGCAACCATACAAAAACTTTCCCCTTTGCTGTCATAAGGGGATTAACAAGGGTAAGAATTTCTTGGTGTAAATTAGAGATTAGTGACAAATTTTAAAACTCATTTAGTCACTAGGCACACAGGGTAGAATCCAAAGCAATACACCACTCTCCTGAAGGGAACCTGTAGGATATCACTGGAAATATAGGAGGTGCTCAAAAGCTACCCCAGTAAGAGCAGCACAATGGAACAAACCTCTAAATGAAATGAAGGTCTTAGGATCAGGTGTACTGAGGGCTACTTAGGAATAATAAATAAAAAAAAAAGTTTCTGCTTCGTTGGTTGGTTTTTATTGTTTCATATCCAGCAATGACTGAATACATTTGCCCCAAGGCTCTTGCTGTCTTCCTTTTGTCATTGGCCTATAAGAGGATGACCGGAGAAGCTGTTTTATCAATAAGTACCAAAACATTGACTCAGAACTTAAATTGTGCCAGGTATAATGCTTTAAATAAAAGATCAAATTTCTTTTCACTTGTAAAATAAGTCAGTTAATGCTTCTGTCACAATTTCTCTGTGTCACCCACTGGCCAGTCACTTTGTACTGCAAGACATCTAAGTATTTATAAAACAGGGCTAATAACATTTTCCAACATGTTGTCTGCCTTGTCTACCAGGATTATAAAGCTGTAGAGTCCAGGAACTGCTATCTATTTTATAAATATAGTATTGAGCATGAGAGACCACCGTATCAGCTGGAGTCTGCAGTAACACATAGTCCTTAAACCAATTAAGTCTCTTTTATTTATGGCACATGTTTTAAAGTACATACAACAATAAAACTGATGCAACAACCAGAAGCAGTGTATCTTCATCCACAAAGCTGCACTGAAAGACATGTCCCTTCCATTTTTCTTTCTTCTGGGAAGAAAACCCTAACCTTCAAAAATTATTTTATGGGAAAGACCAGTGATCATAGTCAGAACCAAACCAAGAGATACAAAAGCCAGGAGCATCATCATGTGGGGCTACACAGAATGCCATTTTGATGAATCATGTCAGAGATTGAACCTGAAAAAACTGTAAAACCATTATCATGATTCAGGTTATAAAAGAGTGAATTAGTCAAGCTGCCTCCATCCACAGACGAGAGTAATCAGGGGACAGTTTTTAGTATAACCAAGGGCCCTTTGAGGCAACTCTAACTCTTGAGCTCCTAAAGGATTACTGCAAAGCAGTTCATGCAGAAGTTATCCTGTCAGTGGTATTTACACTAGATGTGAGTGGGTACTTACATACCCACCTACAGGCATGAACTTGTGGATACCCCCAAATTACTGACTGACTCCGGAGGTAACATTTCTGGAAATAATGATTCAGTGCCACAGGGAGACTGGATGAATCTGTTCCCTCCCACCAAACCCAACACAGACACCCATAACCTCAGGTCTGTGGTATTTCTCTCTTTGGAAGTATGCAAAAACGTTGGGAGTGTTCAAATATCTTTAAATTGTGTAGCAGATCTTATCTACTGTGCTGCATACAGAACCCAATGCTGGCAGGCTACCTGGAAATACCATTCCTTTGGATTTAACTTCCAGAATCTAAAGAAGAGTTTGTTTTGCATTGTTGTCCCCCTCCCCCAAATCAGTAAGGTCTATAGACAGTTCTTCATCAGCTTAAGTTTTAAAATACTGCAGTAGCTTTGGTGCTTCTTAAAACAGGCCATGTTAATTTAGTCTCTGAAAGGACACTGATTTCTAAAACATATTTATGATCCAGATGAATTTCTGCAAGTTCTTCCAATAAGCTTACTTTTACCTGACATAGTACAGGAGCATTTGCAGGCTGAAATCCCATTTGTGACCTAGATTCCTGGCAAGTCCACAGCATAACTTCTATTTTTCAAGGAATGTGAAGTTCTGATGTATGCTTTTGTGTGCTTACCACATCATTTATTCATGAGCAAATGTGAATAGAAGGCACTAGAAGGCTCCTTGAAGCAAACACCCCTCAAAATCCATTATTTCAGGAAGAACACAGTAACATCTGTTCGGTTCTAATAAATACAATTTAGGATAAGGATCAGTAGTTCAGGAACCAAAAAATTGTTGCCATTACACCTGGGATGAATTTGGTTTAGCAGCCCACTTATCTATATGTATAAATTAAGTAATTCCCCTTAAACAGCAGGTTATAAAGTAGAAATCAACACCACCTGTTATATTTGTACAACAACAATAACAAGCTGACATGCCATTCATTTACAGCAAGAATGCCAACTTTGCCAGAATTTGTTTTGGCTGCCAGTAAATCTATGTCTAATAAGCAAGTGATGCATTTCATGGAAAATAAGCTGCACCTGGATTTGAGTCATACCTTGTCCCCTTGAAAATCTATCATATCCTCCTACTTAAATGTCTCTGATATAATAAACACATGAGCATAAACAAGGCCCCGACTTCTTTGCCCTGTCTCTCTCTTCATTCCAGACAGGAAACATAAAACAGCTAACAGCCCAAGATGCATGAAAACATTTCTAAAGCTACTTCAGGCCATTTGCTTAATGTCATCCAGGATATCTTTTCTGCACTGGACAATTTTCCTACATGCATTCACTTACTGTGTTACCTGCTGGTGCATTTCCACACAGAAATAATCATTGATTAGAAACTGTAGCTGGCATACTTCACAGAGGGTGCCTGATCCTGCACTACTGAGGTAACATGTAGTGGCTTAGCTGATGTGAGGAACTTTCAACTTCTACAAACACCTGCATACCTGATCCTGGACAAGTCACTTCTCTCCTCCTCATCTCACATTACAACAGTCAGACACTGGCACTCCCATGCCAAGATGCCTGCAGAGGAATGTGAGCAATGCTATCACAAGTTTCTCTACTGAAGTTACAAAGGTCACATGGAAAAAAAACTTGGTTTCAGAAGGTCCCCTTTGCCCAGCAGTTAGTAAACTCCTATAGTACAGGGATTGTTGATACATAAAAATTCTCACTACTATTTTAGGTTTCAAGTGTTTTATTAGTATAATTTGGTTAATTTTCCCCTCTTTGCCTGTCCCATGTCACACTGCAAGGCAGGTGCAAGGGTTGCAGAATTTCAAACTTTCACATTTAACATATTTTTCCCTACATTTATACATTGAATTTTCCTTATAGAATCTACGCATGTGGGCACACCTGAAAATGAGTAACTAGATCCCTTTTCCACATTTAATGAGTGCTTCCCTCATTATTCTCCTTCCTGTAGGGCCACACAGGTAGACGTAAAAGGGAAAATTAAAATGACTCAAAGTCACTTTAGTAATCCCCGGACCACCCATGTCATTAGCACTAGTCCCCTAGCAAATTCCCTGTTTTGAAGGGGTTCTATGTCACTTGCAATAATTTAGGTGCAAGACAGACTATAAAATCCCCTAGACTTACTAGCAGACATACTCAACAGTGGTAATGGTACACTGCAGCACTCCAATAACTCAGGCTAAACACTGCAGCTGGCCTAACACATCACAAACACTGGTTAACACTGAACTATTGTTTCCTACCCACCCCAATGATTTTTCTTCAGCTTGCTGGCTTATTCCTCAATTCTGTTTTCTTTCTCAGACTCTCCAGTCCCTCCCAAAGCATAAGGGTGGAGGAAACCATCAGACAAAGGAGTTTACTGAGTAGATCAGAGCATATATTGCCTGGATTGGGGTTGTGCATGTATGACTGACTGCTGAAGTAATGTCAGGGCAACCAGGGAGAGCATGGTGACCTGGAAAAAAGCCTAGTCCTTGGGAAGGGAATGTGGGTAGTGATAACAGGGTTATACAAGGGACAGAAAGGGAAATGGAGGGTCAATTTGCTGATGTCTGCATCTTCAGACAAGTAGTATGCGACATTAAAAGGAGGCACTGAAAGCATTAGTATGTAATCAAAATTATAGGTTAGTTTGCATAACAGATATAATGGAATAACTTATATGATTAGAAAAATAGCATTAAACGCACAGGCTACTCCAGAATAGCAAGTAGGGGAAAAGAAAGTCTGTTTGGAAATACACTGTAAATTGATGAAAGGACTGGATAAAACAGCTCCAAATGGTTTTGGAAGCAGAGTGGTGTCCCAGAGGGGCCATGATATGGGTTAAGCTGTGGTATCCAGCTATTACTCTACATTTTCCTCCTGTCCTAATGGGAAAAGAACAAAAAGTTACAAATGCATTCCTATAATTTAATTTTCACCCACAAATTAAGAGGTGAAGGATGACTTCTGTCTAAATAATATCTCAGAGGCATCTATAGCAGTGTCTGAACTTCGCAGTAGAGCTTTTTCAATAAACTCCACTCCTCAGCATTTAGTTGCTTGTTGTGACAGAAGTTCACTTGCAGTATCATATCACCATCAGTGACTATCACATGCTTCATGCCTTGAAGGCAACACTGAAGCAGAAGCTCTTTTAGAAATCGTGCTTGACCACTGATTTCGCAAATACTCATGTCCAATGCCATTTAGAAAAGATCAGACAACAAGTCTGATGCAGTTACTCAAATTATAGGACCTTCTTCACAAGAACTCTACCATGCACTGACATTATTTGTGCCCGTTAAGTAACTTTCCCAAGACAAAGACATCAAACAATGAAAAAAAACTCCGTGCCCCTCTGTCCACCACATTTAAATAAGTTCAGGCAGGAGTTTATGACCCATGAATAAATTATCATGATATTTGTAGTATTACTTAAATTCCTGCAGCAGATCGCATAGCACAGATTGTTAGGATATACCTGTCACTTAGTCACACTGCAGCATGTAGAGATCATACAAGATGTTTGATAGAGCAGACAGCAAACTGGGATACTTTACAAGGTAAACCACCGTAAATGTTTTAATTTGATTTGAGCTGCCCTAGCTTTTCCATCTTGTGTGCTATGACTAGCCAAATTCCTGCATATCACTTGAAGATTTTCAGAACATGCATCAAGTAGATTAAAAAATACACCTCTTGCAGGTGCTCTAGCATTATCTACATCAGACCCCAGGTCCCAAATAATTTGCGTATGTTTTTTGCAGGATGCATAACCTGAGCTTCTCTGGGTATGGTGGCTACCAATCTTCAAGCTGTGCAATCCAGGATATTTTTACAGTCTCCAGATCTGTATTATTATTCTTCTTCATCAGTGGTGACTCAAAAAGTAACCTTCACTGCTTAGTACATTCTTATCCCAATCTCATGACAGTGACTACATAATACTGTCCACCTTTAGTTATGCTACACCTGTGGCAAAAACCTCAATGCCTTTGATAACAAGGAAGAGTTGGTGATTTATCATGTTTGCAGAGCATTTTCCTATCAGCAGTTAAATTTTTTCAACGTTAGTGGAATCTCAGGTCTTTATATAAACTTGATGATGGTTTTACACCACAAAAAGGAAATATTTATAACTGAAGGCAAGAGGCATTCTGTCACATAAGAAAAGACTTTGTCTTTCTCGTGGGGAGATGCCACAATGCAGGCAGTGGTACATTGAAACCACATGAAACACCTCAGGCAATATTTATGCCTTTACACTATCACAAGCACATGTGGATGGATACCATTTCATTTTCTTGTGCAGCAATTCATTCAGGATGAACTATTGTTGCTGTGTTAGGTAAAAACCTATAATAACAGCCAACCATCTTCAGAAAAGAGTATCATTGAATCATGCTTTGTGGTCAGAGTGCCTTACAGATAGCTTCAAGCCTTGTCCCACGATTTATGTAGACCGTAATTATCAATTGCATGGCCACAATATATAATTAAAGCTTTGAAAAATTAGGTTTTCTCCTTGTATGCTGGAGACATGCCTTAAGCAAAAAGACTTAGATTGGAGTGAAGCTGTCCACACAAGGACTTGCATCTGCAGAAGTTCTACAAGTATAGCACCACTCAAATATCCCACAAATACGAGTTCTTTCTAAACCTTTTCCTTCAAAGAATTCTCTCTTCTGTTACCTTTTCCTGCACCTTCTACTTTCAAGATATTCAAAACCTCTACACTTCAAAAGTGCAAGCTCTTTGCTTGTGAAGTACGTATTAAATGGTACACCAGAGCAGTGCATACTCACACAGCTGCTGCTGGTTTGCCCCATGCCTTAGTGCAGAGGATCATTAGACAGGTCAAAATATATTTAAGGAATGTTGTACAAATTCTGTAGCCTGTATCAGGGCCTGGAGGGACAGTCACTCTTAACATTGATAAGTACCTTTCTGTTACTAATGAACTGATTCAAATAGTAAAGGAAGAAGAGATATTCATATTTTAGGGTTTATTCCACTTTATTCTAACATATATTTAACTGGTACTCAAAGCTACAAAGAATGCACACACTAGAAAAATAATAGCCATGCTGATGTGTTGGTATTGTAAGCAGCCAGGTTTAATGTGTTCAACACCTGAGTGTTTAAGTCTCTTATCTCTTCTTTCCCTCTTAGATGGCAATGCTAAAAAGAAAGAGGGTTCCAGGAAGCACTCTAGATGAGGTAGCCCACATTGTTATAAACATTTTCAAAAATGAAGCTATAGTGAAGTGTTGCATGTATCTTGACACAAACTACTTACAAATGGTAGCATATGCAAAACAGAAAAAGCAAACAAGCCTTCATACACCTTTCATTGCATATTTTCATATTTAGAAGATACATTTGGTGCTTTGCACTTACATACACAATTCACTGACACATCTGAAGCACAGTTCTAAAAAAAACAAAATTGGCCCTCATTGATTTTTCATATACTGCCTTTTCTTTTCTTGCCTGCAGCATCCATCCTAATTCTTGAACAGCTGCTTAAATGGTCAAAAAAAACCCCAAAAAACCCAAAAACAAACATTATTTTTGTGATCTTCTGTAGAGCTGGTTGGAAAGTACTTTGATTTTCCTGGGCAAAACTTCAATGGAAACACAAAATAGTTTTCATCTCAATTTTTCAAAGGAAAAATTTCAATGTTTTGGCTGAAACTCAAATACCAAAATATTTCAACCAAAACTTAAAATATTTCCATTAGGAAATGCTGCTGCATGGTGCCCTGGGAGATGGAATTCCAGGTCTCATTCTCCCATTTCCCCTTACACCCCATGATACAGCAGATTTCCCTTTCTCCAGACAAGAGATGCTGTATCACCAAAGTTGTACTTCCTAATTCTGGTGCGACGCGCATACTAGAGAAAAAAAATGGGGATCCAAGGCTGCAGAATACTTGCAAACTCCCACACAACCCCTTCAGCCTATCCAGATGGAAACATTTTGGGTTTCAAGAAGGTTAAGAAAAGTTTCCCTGAAAAGCAAGCCTTTTTTTCAAGGTAAGTATAATTGAAAATCTGTGAGTTCTGTCAACAAGCAGTTTCAAGACAGCTATTTTGTTTTAGTTGGTTGAAAATACCCTGATGTGGGGCATAATTCCAGATAACCATACAGCTTGAATGCAGTTAGATATAAGCAGTAGGACCTACAAATCTTTCTAGAAAACCTAGGCACTCCATTTCTGAGAGTTTTGAAATGAACATCCTGATCCTGCAGGTGGCACTGACTATCTCAGTCTACTTGCTTTTCCCCACTGCTGCTAATAATATTTTCTTCAGGCTTTGTCAGCAACATATTCAGAAAGGGCAATGCCAAACAATCTAGTCTGGTGATAGCATTTCACAAGACATTGAGTCCAATATCTTTGCGTATTAGCGACTAACATGCTTTTTGATTTAAGTAAACACTAGTCTTGCTTTACCTTGTGGCACACAAAGTTGCAAGCAGAACTGGAGCACCTCCTGGTTGCTTAGGAAGCTTTTGGACATAGAGGAATATGAACTTCTTTAGACCTTTGACAGGACACTTGCCTCTTCATACTACTGTGAAGCAAGCTAGGAGAGGGTCATTCCTCAGAAGACAAAGGGAAACAAAGTGTTTATGAAGCAGCAGGAAAGCCAGACAGTGTGTAACCCTGGGCATCCAAAAGCCCCAAGGCTCTCAGGGAGAAGCATATCTTCTGTGAGCCATTAGTTATAATACTAGAAACTTTGCCTCAGGACTGGAAGGGAAGTCCAACCTAGACTAGTCTCATTCCTAGGGACAGATAGGTAACAGTTTGAGAGACACCTTACTGAACCCATAGCTGGGTTGACTATGAGCATCTCCCCTTGAAAACCTGCCTACAACTGAGGCTTTCTATCAGTGGGCCTGTCTACATTCTTTAAGTTGTCACACCATGACACCTTCTCTTTGCCCATCCAATCAAAATGTCTTTTTATGATACTAAGGCCTTATCAAGTGATGCAGAAGAAAATTTCTTCCCAAATCTGGTAAACAAATCAGTTTAACTAGTCAAAAATTTTCTTTTTGCAGATGACTATGTACCACATCCAAGCACTGGCCTACCTCCAGTGTCACGTCTCCATCTGGGAAAGAGTCTTTTGCTTCAGAAGAAAGTAAATAATAAATCCCTCCCAAGTCCTGCAGGCTGAAGCCCTGAAACATGAGATTTGGTTACAGCTTTCCCTTTCAAAGCAGTTAAGAACACACTGCAAACAGTAGAGGCCTTCCTATTCTCCCAGAGAAGGGAATGAATAGTTTCTCTCTGCAGCACCAACACCCTTCAGACAGACATATAGGATATGCTTCCATTGCATGGAGATATCTAGGTCTATTTTGGATGCTGGAGGTGGGATTTCATCTGCTTGGTCCTCCAGAAGGACACAAGTATCTACAGTCCTATTCCAGACCAGCTTTAGCCAGATCTCTTGGAAACCTTAAATGTCTTGGAACTGCTCTGTCTGCGAGAAACTGGATCAAGTCCCTACTCTCACTCTGAGGACCTTACGTGCTGATAGCACAATTTCTTTTCTTTTTATTTAATTAGTTCCAGGACTTAATTACATCCCTATCATGAAATTTTACCTTCACTCTAAGCTGGACCAGCCATTAGTTCTGCTTCTACATGTCAGCAAACTGGAACCATCCCAGCATCTTTTCACCTGTAAATATTTACATGATACTTCAAGGTACCTCCGTTTCAGCTTTGATAGCTGAATACTTTGAGATCTAAAAGTCTCATGCTTAGGTTTAGACTAGTTTTTAAGGTTCTCTGAAAAACCATCCTTGTGAAGGAACACAATGACTTGGCCCTTTTGCAAGTCTGAATGCCACACAGAGAGGCAAAAGCCCTGCTGTTATACATTCCTACTTACATTCAGAGGTCACACTCCCTACAGAACTGAACTGTGAGTGGAAATTGAAAGCTTCATGAAGTATCTTCACTATAATGGAAATTAATTAACTGACATAGATGATACCTCCAGGGAAGGTGAATCAACCACCTCCCTGGGAAGCCTGTTGCAGTGCTCAATGACCCTTTCTGTGAAAATTTTTTTCCTAATGTCTAGCCTAAATCTCCCCTGGCGGAGCTTGAGGCCATTTCCTCTTGTCCTGTCCCCTGTCATTTGGTAGAAGAGGCCATCACCCTCCTCTCCACAACCTCCTTTCAGGTAGTTGTAGAGAGCAATGAGGTCCCCCCTCAGCCTCCTCTTCTCCAAGCTAAACAACCCCAGCTCTCTCAGCCGTTCCTTCATAAGGCCTGTTCTCCAGCCCCTTCATTATCTTCGTTGCTCTTCTCTGGATTCACTCCAGAGCCTCAATACCCTTCTTGTGGTGAGGTTCCAGAACTTTTAATGCCTGCTCTTAGCTCCTCCTGGTGTCCTTATTTGCTCAGTCTACTCCTGGTATGTCTTCCTCTATAGAGCAATAAACTTTTTAAAATTTACTAATAAAGTAGATCATTTTTGCACCAGTTTTGGTTACTGTGGCCAACACTCAGGGGGAGCATATGTATCCAAAATAATGTTTATACACAACCTAGAAATTAAATTCATGTGCCAATACAATTTGTGACATGATTCTGCAGCTTATGGGTAGCTTTAGCCTCCAATAGTTTATCAATCTGCAGTTTATCACACAGCAGGCACTTCTTTGCCTGACTGCAGTCCCTTGACCAGGGACCATCTTCTTTAAGTACAGTCTAGTTCAACATGCCATTAAAACCAGGATAATATCCTATTACCTAGTTCAGTTATGCTTCTGGACAGCCAGTCAGGATAAAACTTGAGCCAGGAATACAAGACTTTTGCATGGATTTCCCTTACATAGGGTGGATTTCTGAAGCTCTGCAGAGCCTGGGGCTGTCTCTTGAGCCCCTCCCTACCAGGGAAACAAACCCTCACCCAGGGACAGTGTGGAGGCTCCACAGGTCCCTGCTCAAGGAGAAATGCAAGCCTTTGCATAACAATAAACATGTGCACACCAAAGAGACCAAACACATGTTGAAACACTATGTGCATGCTCAAATACCTTGCTGAATCAGGGCCACAGTAAATGCATTCTTTTCATAGAAACTCTTTTCCATAGATCTGATCCAAAGCCCACTGAGGTCAGCAAAAGTCTTTCACTTCAACAGGATTTGGATCAGACCCCACAAGCATTTCCAACTAAAACCAGCACTGGAATTTGTGAATGCCCATGCATTGAAACAATTTGAGAGTAGTTCACTGCAAACACTAGACTCAAATATATCTTAGCACTGGGAAAGCTGGGACCACAAGCTAGATCTTTACTTTGCCCAGGTCCTTCTTTCAAAGGTCAATTTGAGAAAGGTTCAGACTCCAATGAGCATAAGCCATCAGAATTCCATACCTGAATTGGAGTCTAAACATAAAAACACCTGGAACATCTCTGAGAAAGAGAATTTCATCAATTCTTTCATGTTGTACTGCAGGTTAAGTGTAAAAATAATAATTAAAGATCAGCTGAAAAGACATCTGCTGAGGTATACATTTTAGGGTCTTCCTACAAAGAAAAACGTTCTATTTCTTAACAGTTGTATAAATCCATAAAGTCTTATCTATGATTTCACTCATAGATTATCACTGGAAAAAGAGAGAGAGAGAGAAGAGAAGAGAAAAATCATTAAAGCATTCCACCTGTATTGCTGGCAGATGGCTTATAAATGTCACACAGACTTAGACCTACTACTGGCTCATACAAGAGGTATTAAATAAACTGCTGAACATCTGCTGGTAAATACACAGCAAACAAGAATGCAACTTGGAGCCAAACATCTGGTGAGTGTGGACCACATCTCTGCTCATAAACTAAGCAATGTTTTCTGCTAATCATTAACAGAGTTATTGATTTTAGAAGTGTATCTCACAGCTATAATTTTGTCAGAGAGTAGACCACATAAGTTGTTCTTTTTCTGGTTGTTTCATTTTGTCTTATTCCAAAAGTCCGTAAATTGACGAGTGGGACAAAAATTATAATTGACATCATCTGTGGGAAATATTTCATAAAACAACAGGCCCAGATGTAGGATTAAAGCCATGTGGTAGTAAAATACCACACTGAAAAAAAGTCCAGGTTCCATGATTTCTTATGAAAACAGATGTGCTATTACTCCACTCTACTTGTTTTTCAATGCTTTTTACTCCAAATAATTCTCCTTTTTTTCCCCCCTCATCTTTTTTTTTCCACAATTGCACTAGGGAGAGATCATAAATTGATTGCAGATGGCAACTTGTACTTCAAAATCTTAACTGTCACAATCTTTGAAATAAAAATAAATGAAACATTTTGTGAAATTATATTGAGCTGTGTTAAAAGTAATGAAGATTATACAAACATATGTCTGTTTGTCATTTATACAGCACCTTCAGGAACGACAACCAAGTCTATTGGACAATACTTTCCTCCCTGGGAAGTAGTTATTTTCTAAGTCCAAGATGTATTGAAATACAGAAGGCAACCCATAGTCTGCATGTTCCTTTATCCAAGCATCATGATGGTCTGAACCTCCTGCAACACAGAACCAGGCATGCACCTCCTTGATTCTCTTGCATACAAAGAGGCAACAAGGAAATGAGACAGAACAGTTCTGTGCATCCTGCTTTGTAAATAATTACATATTAGTACATCTTACAAAAGATCCGTGAAAGACAGAGGCTTGTTTGGTTTGAATTCTAATTTCTTTAGCGCTGAGCAGAATGGCAAAAGACTGTATTCCTCCCTAAATGACTTTGTAACATATGGAGCCCATTGTGATGCCACTAATTACAATTTATTAAGTTCTGAATTTATGCAGTTTCACAATGTATTCTTTAGAGATGTTCCATTTTCCAGTTATCAGATATTTTGTAAGACCTAATAAAATAAGGTCTAAGTAGGCTCCCATCCTGTCACTTTAGCACCTTCAGAAAAAAAGTCATTTCAAATAGAGCTGATGGTGGTTGTTGATTAAAAAGGGCTTCATCTAGGTGCCTATTACAGGGATTCCTGAAGACAAAGAGAGAAAGCCACAGATACTCCTCTGGGAAAGATGGTGTTCATCTCCCAGTATAGTCGAGGTTACTTTTTAGGTTTGGTTCTGAAGGAAATCAGAATAAGATTCAATTTAAGGTTTGCCCCTCTTTTGTCTCACATAAAGGAACAATAAACCAACAGTAGTGGGTGATGGGAAGAGCAAGAATGGAAGATTTTTTTTGACCACAGAAATAATTTAAAAAACAAACAAAAAAACCCCAAAATACAAACCTAGAGCAGGAGCAGAGTCAATGCCCACAAATAAGATGTGGAAGTAAGCTGAGAAAGAGCACTGTTTGCTCAATTAAATACTATGTCCAAGAGAGTTAACAGGAATCCCTTCATTATTCCCTGTCACAGGCAAACCCTACAGACATTAGTCGTCTTTGCCATTGGGCTTAGAAAATTTGACATCCTTGCTGTGAAATCTTTGCTTATAATGCAGTTCTCAGAGCATCCCTTTTTCAATAGCAGCAAAACCTGGGCAAGTATTCACACACCAATCAGGAATTCCTTCTGCCAGGAATGCCAGGAGTAGTGAGACTTGGTTCAACATATCTAATGTATGCTGTAACTAACGTGATACACAAGAGTTTTCAAGGAGCAAAGCAGTATTTGAGGGAGAAAGAGTAGGGCTGAACTGTTGCTCATTTGGCTAGAATTAAGGATTTTGAGCAACCTGTTCTCTGAAGCATAGAAATCCTCAGCTCTAGTCAAGCTTCTTCAGAAGGACAGCAGTTTAACACCCAGTCTTCCTTCATAAAGGGACATGGTTTAAATCCTTATTCAAGAAACTCCATTCTTGACTCCTTCCACTATTTGGGCCAGTAGGTTTAAGCTTTGCATACTCTATGTGAAGATCTATGGAAAGTAACAAAACTAGAAACTCCTGGCTTTGCAGACCATGTAAATACAACTGCAGCAATAGCTTTGTATGCATATATGCTTACATATTTACTGATTGTATTAGGTTTTGGGGACAGCAAGGATTACCAAAAAGTTTATCACTACTTTTCCTGCAAATAGTCACCAGTTCAAAATGGACAACTCAGTCTTACTCAATCTGCATTTATTTCAAACTGGAGTTAGCATCTACCATCAACATTCAGAAAACACCACCTCCTTTGAAACCTGTTTTCCAAGATTAAAAAATCATTAAGGAAGCACACATTTAACGCATTGCAGCACCCAGGTTAAACAGAAGAAAGGGGGATCTTTTCTGAAGACCTTTCGGCTCAATACCTGAACCAGGGACATGATACTGTGAAAAATCAGAAGATAAGCTTTCTGTCTTTTTTTTTTCCTAGTATGCTTTGGGCATTGTACTCTGAATTTCTTTTTGTTCAGTTTGAGCTACCATCTTGGTACCACCTGAAAACCTACACATCCTGGCAAGTTGGCTGTGTCCAGCACAGTAGCTCAAGTAAATCAGAGAGCAGATCAGAAACTTTGAGACAGAGCCCAGAAGTCATACACAAGAATGGACAGAAAATGATCCATATTAACACACAGAAGAGCAGAGGAAAAGCCTAAAATTAGATCAGCCTAAAAAGCTGACTCCTGGCCCAATTTGCTGGGACAACTCCAGGAACTATATCATGTTTTCCCATAATGACTTGAGGGCTGAAAATGTTGCCCAGAGAAAGGCCTTGTAGTGCTGTGCACTGAGCTACAGCCAGCACTGAGGAATGTCACATTTACCGATTTATTTGGAGTATTTAGTGATTTGCAGACTATGTTGGCCTTTATCACAGGAGTTTTACTCTTTCAAAACCTGCTGTTGTTCCTAAAAGGGCTGGCAATGCTCCCCATCCATTCAGTTTTATTTTCACAGAAGTGTTTTAGAGAGATGGAAAAGGTCAAAGAAACAGAAGTAAAAAAAAGGTTGAAAATGGATAAATTTGTTACTAAATCAAAATGTGACCTTCACATGAAAACAGCTGCATTTGAAAGTTCCCATTCATTTTCAGGGTTTTCCCTGTAGCACATAAAAAGCCTAGAAACACATTTATTTTCCAAGCAAAGTTTGAGCTCACATCAGATGGAACAACATGGTCAACAGGCTACTCCTGCATCCCATTTAAGACTCTGCTATCTTGTTCCACAGCTAGCAGTGAGGAGCGAGTGGGAATGGGGAATCTGTAAGGGACTGCAATTGAGATGGTTTCATCACCACTATGTCTGTTGGTATTCCTGACTTAAGCTAAAACTGCCCCACAGAGCTGCGTGAAAAGGAGGTGTTGGTGCTAGGGAAGGATTTCTAACATTTGAGATGGATGAAAGGAAGCCCATGGCCATTAGCACTGTTGAAGACACAACTGTTATTAACACCATCTGCAACATGGACATTTCTGTCTTTGATGAAGGAAGTATGGAACTGGAGACCACCAGGAGCAGCCTGGAGTGGGTGGAACAGGGAGGAAACATACCACAGTAGCAGCAGCCACAGGATTTGCGATCAATAATGAGGAAGATGGATCTAAACAGGATGTTGCTTGATTAGCAGCCATACGTGCTCTTGGGCATTTGAAGCTCTACGTGTTTCACTAGGAACAAGGGGAAACAACAGTTCTTTGAGATCTATTTCTGCTCTGAATTAAGTCCAGCCATGGTTACAAATCATACAGTGATTTGTGTCTATCAGCAGCTAGTCAAAAGTCTCAACAGTCATCAGCAAGAGAAAGTGACAGCAAAATCTGCAGCAAGACAAGGCTCTAGCACTGAAAAAAAACCAGTAACATCCAATTCTATTTATACTTTCTGAACAGCCTGGTACCAAACGATGAAGGAAGAAAATGAAAATGAGACAACAATGCAGATGCAATTCACACCAAGGTCCGACTACACATAAAGGAGAGTACAAATACTGTAGCTCATGTTTCAGCCTTTGAAAGCTCCCTTGCAACACAGCAGCCTCTGAACTGCTTGTGGAGGTATGCATTTGGCCCAACTACATGAATTAGTGCTGGCAGGACTGGCAGCGCAATCATCAGTAACAGCAGTGGTGTCAGACACTTCCCTGTCTTCTCCTCCTTTCAGTGCTAGCATTAAAAGCATCACCCTCTGAAAACAGCCAATTAGGGCTGACCCCACCTTTTCTGTACCGTTGGGCTTAGCAACAGCCACCAAGTGATAGTACTGCCAGCAACAGAGCTATCAACCAGAAGTTCCCACAAACTGCATTTCAAGCCACAGCAAATATAAGCCCCTAGAGGTCATTGGGAAAGCACATGACCTGAATGATTGGACACCTAATGACATTTTCTGTCAGCATGCTGGCATAGGTTTTGTTGACAGCTACAGGTCTGGAGAGGCCTCCTCGCTTTCCACCAGAAAGGTAGAATCTTGTGAACTTTGCTGCAAGACCAAGGGGAATTAGGCGTAAGAGGTGCTAAAAAAATATATTAGTGCCTTTTCTTCAGAACTGACTCTTTGGGGAGGGAAAGAAACCTGTTTGGAATAGGCTGCAGGATATCTGTTAATAGAGAGGAACTACAATTAATATTTGACTTTACTTTGTCAGTCATTGTCATGAGATCTTTCTGCACCCCTTTTCACTGACATCTTTAGACTTCACTGTCTGCATAACGTCATATCAGAGATTTCTCTTACTTTGCTATTCATTCTATTTAGATAATTTCGATAAGTCAAACCGCGCAAGTTTTGGTACAAAACCTTCATTGGACTATTATGATTTTCCAAAAAGATTCAGAGATAAACAAGAAGCCTATATGAATAAGTTTTCTTCTTTTAGCTGTCCAGCCTTTCCATGTCAAAGCTCAGAGGAAGAAATGATCACATAGCAAAGAAAAATCAGGAATTATAATTTTGCACATGTATAAATGTTTCATGTTTGGCATGGAACAAAACATTTGTCTTTGACAGAGGACCCATGCCATTTGCCAAAGCAACAATTTGTCTTTTGTGTAACAACAGAGGCTAATGGGAAGCACACTCATTGTTCATCACTGCTACCTTCAGCAGAAGTTGGATTTGTATGCAACCGCTAGGATACCCACCTTCCATCCAGAGCCAAATCATCTAAGCTGATGGCCTCACTGTCTCCTTTCCCAACTAATCATCATTTCTTACATGTGGACCCAGGATCAATACTTATAACCTTATTTTCTGGCAAATCAAATCCAGTAAGTGACAAGGTGCTTGAGTCTGTTCCTAAGCTCATTTGATTCATTAGCTTTCAAAAATACAAAGGCCCATGAAGCCATGCACTGGATGTCCTGCCAAGAGTTCCATTGTTTTAAGGGCCTTGGGCCTCTCTAAGGAAAACTCCAATCACCCTTATTGCACACTGAATCTAACAAGACACTTCATAATTTAGATAGCATTGATGAAACTCTACAGATGGTAATTCATATTTCCCTGGTACAGAAAGAAATGGAACCATGCAAAGTGTGTGGTTTCTTGGAAGCAACCTAAATAATTTTTCGCCCACTTGGGTCTGATGCATGGTCAGCCTCTAGCAAGGGTCCAGAACTCAGCTGTCTAAATGCTTAGGAGAAGAGCCAGAGGTATTCTGAAGTTCACTTCCCAACACCCTCCCCCCCCATCATCTAATGTTAAGCAGCACTAGATCCATCTGCAGTAGCTACATGTGATCTACTGACCTACTGTAAATTCCTTTTTAAGCAGCAGATTATATTTCACCACTAATAGGATATAAGGCAATAGGAAATGCTCACTTGTTGGTATCCTATATCCTTTCCAGACTTTATCAATTCCATTACTATTCATTTCCTAGCAGAACACCGTACAATTTAACTTTTCATATGGTCAAAGCTAGTCAGTCTAGCTCCATCACAAGAATATTTTAAGTGAGGTTTAGTCAGTTGCTCAGAATTGTTTATAAGGAGAATGACTTTAAAAGTGCAATTCAACTTCCTTATACTTCTTTCTTCCATCTTCTAATACTGACCTATTTATTGTGACAGTGGTTTGGTCAACCTTTGTGGAAGAGAATATATACTGTACTGGCTTCCAATGGGTGAAGGCCTAAAAAAAACCAACCCTGCAAACAGTAGAGCAGTGACGCTTAACAATTCTTTTCCTATAAGCAAAGACGCCAGCCATGCCAAAGCAACTAATTTTGGAGATACAGTAAGGGAAGGGAATTAGATAAACAATATAACAATAAGACTTTGTGGCAGTAATCCTAAATTAAATTCTGCAATGTGCACAGTGCCCTCTGTTCCATATGAAGTCAGAAGTCTGGTAGAAAAGAATTCTGTGATTTGTTGTGCTCTACAGAGAGCATAATTGCTTTCTTTCTCCTTCCAGGCCCAAAAGCTTGCAGTTATTCATTCTGCTCAACAAACAAACAAATAAAAATAGCTAAAAAAATATTTCTGAAAACATTCACAATGAGATCTTTGATTAACACTTTACATCACTTTCTTTAGCACATCTGTTGTCAAAGGACAAGTGGTATAAGCACCTCTCATTTGCTGGCAAGTACTAGAATCCCTTTTCCTTTGGACTTCCCACCTATGTCAAGACCTAGACAACAAAATATCATTATTGCTACAACTACGCTACACTAACTGTAGATCTAGACCACCTAGCCAAGAAAGAGGACAAATAGCTAAAGAGTTGCTCAGCACTCATCCACTGCAACTCTACATCTGTAGTAGTACTCTGTCGGTGTAACATTTACCTCTGGTAAGAAACTCATGGGAGGCCTTTAGTGCCTGCAAAAATTATCAGGCTTAAATATTACTTGCAGTTTCTTTCCACCATTGAAAATTTGAACAGGCAGCTGGACAAGACCCTGGAGAATCTTTTTCCCCCCAGAGCTTCCAACCCCCAGAGTTACATCATTTTCTAAAATGGTGGTCAACATGATCAGCTTGCTTATTTATTACCCATATGATAAGCTACAATATTTTAATTGATGCTGGATAATTTCAAAATCAGAAGGAATAACAGTACCCTTACAGGATATCATAAAATACTCATACTGAGTAATCCATCTTAATAACAACTAATGTTTCAATCAATACTTTCATTTGGAACAAGCCTTAGTCTTTCATGACTTGTCGGATTAAAGAATTTGTAAAGTGGCCTCTAACTTGGACCTATAAAATAGCTGTATACCCAGAAGCATTTTGCAAGAATTCAGGAGGCATTTAGACCCTAGCAACCCTGGGAATGCTGCATTTCCTTCTTGGAAGAGAACACTACTGGCTATCAGGGTGTAGGTCCAGTCAAAATAGCTAATACACCAGCTTGAAGACTTTACATGCCTTGAGGTAGATCATATCTACTACCATTGTGAGACTGTATAGAAGCTATGTGCTCAGTCAAAACCTTCCAGCGCTGCTATAACACAAGACAGAATTTTGGTATTTTTTGCGTAACAAAGATCATATAAACAAATTAAACCCTCCTCACCATGATGGATGCTCTGGGCTGGATTCACTGCTCTCCTAGGCTGCCTGTACAGCACGAGTACCCCTGTGCAGTGGAACTCTATAGGAACTAGCAGAGGTACCTTCAGCTCTTCACCTGCCAACCACTCCCTCAGCTCAGCCAGAGGAGCAAACAGAATTCCATAACATCCAGAGTGATACCGAGGCGTTTTATGCAATATATTCCTCAGCAGTATTACTTGGAGGCAGTCCTTTAGTGTCTTAAGAGATGCTTGTTCCAAAAAAATCATAAAGCTACAAGATTCACCTTCTTTCCAATGTTAAGACATGCTTTCGTAAAGCAGCAGCACCATCCCCAGAATTATAGATGCTGCTCATCTGAAAGCAAGGTTCTTCTGAAAGGATACATTCAGCCAGAAGACTATGCTTTTACAGACCGAGTTCCAAAATGTGTAGCTCCCTCCCTCGTCTTAGCTGTTTAGAGCCCTTTGGAAGCATTGCATTTTTGTTATTGATTGTTTTGCAATGATTTTTATCCCATTTGGCACTGGCAGGTTTTGTGGTTTTCCTTTTCTTCTAAAAACAAAAGCCACTGTTGATTACTTATTTTTATTATCTTCTTGCCAGGTTTCCCTTTAGCTGAGTTAAATCTCTAGAGCTTTACAGCCTATTCCATCACCGTGTCTTGAATTACACAGCTCTACAAACATCTTGGTAATGGCCAGTATGGCAAAGAGATTGCAACTAATGTTCAGCTGTCAATTCCTACTTTGAATTTCTTTTACTTATTTTAAAAGCATTTGAAAGAGCAACATTGAAGCACAGATGGCATCATAAAAAACAAACATTGGCTGGTATACAGCACAAATACCATACTGCAGCATCCCTTCTAAATATAGGGGATATTGCAGTCAGGTAAATATCATGGTATGATATTGGTTTACCTTTTAGTGAGATCTACAATATTAGCAAAAAACCAAAACGCAATACTCTGTGAGATTAAGGCATTGCCTTTAGAATGTACTTGTCTGACACAGGCTTAAAATTGACTTTTAGGCAAGCTTTGGATGTATGATTCTCCAGACCACAGCCCTCCCGGGCCAAAAGGGAAGAAGTATTAGTCGATTTATTAAGCTGGTGACAGCTCCCCTGCATGCTGATCTGTACTAGCAGTGGAGCTACATAGTCCATAGATCTTCCCAAGAGGAGCACCGAGCTAGTATTTAACGTCTACTCTTTTCCTCTGTCCCAGAGTTTGATAACTGTGACAGCAGCATAAGGCACAGCAGTATTTTAACTCCACATATAAATGTTCATGATCACTATACTGATGATGTCTTTCTCTTCCAATAGGTTGACCTCAAGAAATACATATCATCTGCTTCCACACATTAAGGCTGATCTTCTCAATGTAAACATCCCCTAATTTATGAGGGCATAGATTAAAAGTAAACTTTTTCTGTTTATATATATAACTAGCAGTTTGACTTCTGGCTGTGTATGAAGTTTTGCTGCTTTACTGACCTACATCAATGCAAAATAAAAAGGCTACAGAGAAATTGCTGTTCATAGAGAAACAGGAGTTGCCACCTAAGACTTTCTGTTGGATGAAACAGCGAAACCATTATTTTCTTCTTCATAACTTTTCCGTGTGCATTTCAACTGCCCTGCTAGATGGCTCTTCAGGGATTAAGGAGTAATGTTTCATTTTCCACTGATCCTTAACAAAATACAGCAAAAGTTTCTACAATATAACAGAAGGGGTGCTGTCATTGTTCCAAGCATATTATACTTTAGACTAGCTGAATAACCTTTGGGAAGCCAGAGTGCTGAATCACACATAAAATGTTACATTCTCTTATCCATTAAGCTACATTTATGAAGAAATGCATTCCTCGTTTGCACTGGGGTTTGCTCATCTGTAGAGAAAGAGACTTTATTCCAAATGAAGGATAAGATCAGCTAAAAATCTCATAATATTTTTCTTCCAATTACATTTGGCCAGGCCACTGAGCACCTCAGTAACATATGACCTACAGCATTATGTAAAGCTATACGGAGCACCACCTCCTCTGTCCCATAGAGCAACACTAATAACATGCGAGAACTCAAAATGGAATTATTTTCCTTCTTTCCCTCTTATGTGGATTACAGTCTCATCTGGTTTCAGCAATAAGATTAGTTGGTAAAATGCCACTGCAGCAGAAGAGAGAAGAGGTGGATGGAAATTAAAGGAAGATTAGCCTGTAATTCAGATCACCCCCTCCTCTCTTTGATCTGGTTGAGCAAGGAGGTCGCACCACATTTGCTTTACACCTGCTCACAGCCAGGTTGCTGTTCCAGCTTGTGTCACTCACCTTGCAGAGTCACAACAGAGCTCTGCTAAGGCATACACTACACCAACCACATTTTCTGTGCATGCTCTTCTTGCACCTAGTCCCAAAACCTATTTTAAAAAGTATATGTGTATTGGGTCTTTTCTCATAATCTATTACCTAGCACATTCTTGCAAATTCTTTATATAGGGACAGTCATTCCATCATTAGGCTACTCATGTTTTGAAGACCTGCTCTGAACCCCAGCACGTCACTTAGAATCTAATTATCACAGTGTTTAAGTCATCATCATTAAGTGAAACAAAGACTCAAGTTCTGCCTCCAGATTTTTTTCATCATGAGCAAGCAGAGAATGTCAAGATCTCCACAAAAGCAGATCACGAAAAAAAAACAAGTCGCATGCTGAGCTGCAGAACATCAGAAAACACTTAAAGATGTTAAGGCTCAAATAATTATCTAGTAAAAGCTTTTACATCATTTGTGTCATCACACAAAGTAAGAAAAACTTCAAGGGCCTCAGATATGCGAGGCATTTGCCAGTGTTGGAGTTCTGATAAAACTCACAAGGAAAAGAAGATTAAATGACCCAGTTACCAAGCCAAGGTAAATTCTATCAGGCTAAAAAGTTGGAGCCTGTATTCAAAATGGAAATTTTCACTAGCTTCCCAGTTTGCTAGGGACTGACACAATCACTGAACCATCAGGGACATATCTCCTTAGGGAACTGGGAAACAATTTAGAAAGTGAACCAAGGATTTGACCCTGTCCGTGCACTGAATAGTGCTTAGCTGCAGTTTTCTCGTAGTAATACCAGATTTTTTTTCAAAGGCAAAATTTCCTTGCTTTATGCAGTTTTATTCAGCATGAATGTGACTAGTTCTCTCCCCATTGTGAGCTGTCTCTCTCCACATGTGTTTCTTCCCCTCCTACAGTGAAAGACAGAAGAAAGGAAAAATAGTTTATTAAGGAAAACAAACCCAAAGCTGTGCAACTGCTGTTTTAGCCCCATTGGAGAAGCTTTTGTCTAGTTTTACAGGGCCTGACATGTGTTCGATCAAGTTCAATTTCTGAAGAGATCTAGATGGAAAACAATCAGGTCTTATCAACAGTATCACTGGAGCAACATCAAAGCCTTGCCTTAGCACACGAGCCTTGATGTTCCCCAGCTGCTGCATACAGAGTCTAAGGCAAAACTCCAGGATCTGGCAAAGGCTGCAAGACACCTTGTAAAGATGGAGAAAATTAGCCAAGCAGGTGCCTAGCATGGAATGTTTCTAGAAACTCCTGCCTGAGCATTACAACATGTAAAAATGGAAAAAAAGAAAGTAAGGATGCATTATTTAACAAATACTTTTTAGAAAAACAAAGCAAAAACCAAAATAGCCAAACAAGTATTCTGAAAACGGCTTGTCCTACAGATGTTCTTTAAGAAATATTATGCACAGACCCTCAGACTGGACACAAGATTATGCCCATGTCAGTATTCATTTTAGACAAAATGTACTATAATGACTCAGAAGAAACTTCTTATATATTGTAACTGCTTACGAAATAGGACTTCATGCAGAGGTCACACGCCCTGCTAATTTGCTGGCTTCAGCCCTGTTCAATATTTTTTATCAATGACCTGGATGAAGGCATTGGGTGCACCCTTAGCAAGTTTGCAGATGACACAAAGATGGGTGGAAATGTTGATCTGCTGGAGGGTAGGGAGGCTCTGCAAAGGAATCTGAACAGGCTGGTCCACTGGGCAGAATACAATGGCATGAGGTTTAACAAGGCCAAATGCTGGGTCCTGCACTTGGGGCACAACAACCCTGTGCAGTGCTACAGACTAGGAGAAGTCTGAATAGAAAGCTGCCTGGAGGAGAGGGACCTGGGGGTGTTGACTGACAGCAACTGAACATGAGCCAGCAGTGTGCCCAGGTGGCCAAGAAGGCCAATGGCATCTTGGCTTGTATCAGAAACAGAGTGACCAGCAGTTCCAGAGAGGTTATTCTCCCCCTGTCAGGAGAGGACACACCTCCAATACTGTGTTCAGTTCTGTGCGCCTTGCTACAAGAAGTACGTTGAGGCTCTCTGGAGCGTGTCCAGAGAAGAGCAGTGAAGCTGGTGAAGGGGCTGAAGAACAAGTCTTATGAGGAGTGGCTGAGGGAACTGAGGTTGTTTAGCCAGGAGAAGAGGAGGCTGAGGGGAGACCTTATTGTTCTCTACAACTACCTGAGGGGAGGTTGTACAGAGGAGGGAGCTGACCTCTTCTTCCAGGCAACAAGACAGTAAGGAATGGCCTCAAGCTCTGCCAGGGGAGGTTCAGACTAGATATCAGGAAAAAAAGTTTTCATGGAAAGGGTCATTGGGCACTGGAACAGGCTGCCCAGGAAGGTGGTTGAGTCAATATCCTGGGAGGTATTTAAAAGACAGGTAAACAAGGTGCTTAGGGACATGGTTGAGTGGCAGATAGGAATGGTTGGACTCGATTGATCCAAAGGGTCTTTTTCAACCTGGTGATTCTAATTTGATGTAGCTACAATTAACATGACTGTTTAACATGCCAGTTGTCAAGTTATGAGTCTGTTTGACAGTAGGACTTTTCTGGTTATGCTCCCATCTTTGAATAGTGCATGATGCCTCACCAAGTCACATCCTGGTTTTACCTTGAGGTAGAGGCAAATGGGCAGGAACAATGAGGCACTAGGCAGCTCTAAAACCACACAGCAACAGGCATGTCTGCTCATTGGCCAGGTGCGGAAAGACAAGCAGGTTTTACTTCACAGGCCTCTTGGGCAGTGGAAGAGGTTAAATATGATCTGACATTTTGCCAATAACCCAGCAGATCTACCCTAAGCATGGAAGAAGGCTTCTAACCAATGCAAGAGGCCCATTTACCAATAGCACATCTTTGCAGCTAAGAAAAACATCTTACTCTCTGCCATGTGTCTCCCATCTGAACAGCTTAGGCTACACAGAGATATAATCAGTTACAGCTGGGACATTTCCTGTTTCCCCATAAGCTGCATTAACCCCTTATTTCTTTCTCCTATTCAGAGGAGCTTAGAGCATAGATACTTCTTCCAAGTCTCACAGCATGTCCCACAAACACCATTATCCCTTGTTCTTACCATTTTGAACACTCCAGTACCCCTTATGGCTTGCGCAACACAAGTTTAACTATAGTACTTCATATAAGTAGTCAATGCAGAGACCCATGAATAAATGGAATAGAAAAGGATTTTTCTTGCAAATTACTTCGCTACTACACATTTCTTAGAGAGGCCCTTTTTTTGGTTTGTATCCACATAGGTTAAACCAGATGATATTGTTCAACTAGATTATATTCTTTGACTTAAATTTCTGGTTTTCTCAAAGATAAATCCCTGACAACAGAACTAGAGTAGTTACAAGAGCTGCTATCCTTAATCAAGAACTCTGTTGTCCACTGACAACTGCTTGATCTTTCTAGGGCCTAGTACTTCAACAACATTTGCAAGACAGCCCACCAGTGAGGTGGGTATACATGTTCTGTCATAACTACACAAAAACCAAAGAAGGGCATAATCACTCCCCTACTGTCAGGACATGTGTTATAGCAAGGCAGCTGGGATCACTGGGAAGCTGGTCTAGCCAAATCTTACAGTGATTTCATAAGAGAGGTATCCAAATGGCATAATGCATCACCTTTCCTAACGTCAATATGTTGCATGAGCCCATCTGGCTTCAGAACTAATATTAACAAGCTGTGCCACTCACTCTGACCTCTCTATAACCACCAATCCCTTCCTATTCTCACTATCCACTCTTCCCAACATGTATTTGCCAGATTTTCCCCAAGCCAACAGGATATACAGAAGTGGTAATCGACTCCAGCTGATGTGCCTCCTCCTTCTTAAATCCTGTCTTGGCTATGCCGGTATTTGTCACAGGGTTTATACACATACCAATGTAGCACAAACCCCATGGTGCATACCAACATCTCCATCAGCTCAACAGCCATGCAAGCTATCTGAGAGCCTACAAAGTACCACATTTTAAAATAAACACAACTTTGCTTATACTGTATCTTGATCTTTCACCAAGGTCTTGGGCTCTGCCCAGGAAGCAGACAAAAAGACTCAGCTGGGCAGAAAGATGGGCTTGTGGTTAAGACACTGGTCTGGGAGTTGACACAGCTGGGACCAGACCCTGCTCCTTCCATCTTTCTCCATGACCTTGAACAAATTGCTAATTCCTCTGAGCATTAGTTTTCTCATCTTCAAAGTGGGATGCAGATCTCTTAGTTCACCCTTGTTGTAGGAATTTAAGTCAAAATGGGACTTTTAAATTACATTTCAAGCACAGTTTCCAACATTTAAGCTGATGTTAACTTATACATATTCTCTGACCTACACAATGTAAGTTAGATGGAGAGTGTTGCAGCTAGAGTGGAATCTGTCTTGGAGGACAGATGTAGAATCCAAATGATATTAACAAATAATATGGTAAAAACTTCAAGGAAATTAACAAAGTGCAATATTTCCCTGAAGTGGGAATACTTACAGTTATACAAGGAGGTTAGTGCTGTGCAAAACCACTGGCTATATGAAGGGAAGGAGACCTTTGAAAAATAAGGTTGCAACCATCACCCTGAAACACATAACCAGGAGTAAAAATGGTAAGGCATACAAAATGCCTACTTTATTCAGCTTTTGCAAGACTTTAGTTCAACTATGCCCCAATTTGGACCATTTACAGAAATTCCAGAGAAGAGTCATGGGCATGGTCTGAAGTTCAGAAATCATGAGCTGCCAAAGAAGACTGAGAAACTGAAGAGAAATGGGCTGCTGAAAAAAAAAAGGGGGGGTGGGGGGGTGGAGGAATTAATCCATGGTGGTAAGAGCAAATAGAAATATGATTAAGCTACACATATTCAGGAAAACTTTGGAAGTAAGAGAATAGGAAAACACTAATGTTTTTCTTGGACACAACATCCACCACCAGGAGAATTAAGGACAGGTTAAAAAATTTAGCTTGATCCTGCTCAGTCAGAGCGTGCCCTAGAAGAGCTGCATTCTTCTCAGCTGCAATTTTTATTCTTCTTTCATTTATGTAGAAACTGGTCACCTACAGAGTCCCCATCATGCAAATATTCATAAAGTGATCGTATCTGAAAATTTTCTGGGTTTGGGTTTTTCTCAGGTCTGGTTACAGACACTCAGTTTTGAGGAAGAGTCTCACTACAAGAACATCCAAGACAGATGTTCTGTTTTGTTACTTTACACCTACCAGCCACTTATTTCTAAATGTTTGAGAAAATGGAGTTCACCTTTCAAGCACCCTGGGTAAACAAGACTCATACATAACAGAAGACGATTTGAGATATCCATCATATCCACATGTGTGCTGAACATCTTTATTTTTTAAAGTCATGTTAAATGTTTTGCTTTTGTGACCTCGTGTTAATGAACACTGCAAAAAAAGAATCAGATTATTTCCATTCAGAACTGGCTGATGAATCCACAGTACAAGACACTGATAAGTGATTTTTTTTTTAAACATTTTTAACAGAAGTCTTTCAGGACAGTCCAAGTCCTGTAACACAGAATTTGGATATTTTCTTCATGTTGCCATTACTGAAAGTCTCTAACTTAAAAAAAATAATCTCAAAAGTCTCTAAATAGTTGGATCCACATCTGAAAAAAGAGCTTGATATTATTACAAGAATAGCCACTATGTGACTAATAAGACAAAGTCATTAATAAGATAAAAACAAATAATCATACTCCAGTTACTAAATTAGTGATGAAGAGATGCATTTCCATGCTTTTGGCTAGGGAGGGTTTTGTCAAGCACATTTAGCATGTGACCCAATATGGTCGAACGTCATTAACTGTGAACTGTTAAACTGCAAGTCCAGTGCCATGGAATGAAATTTTTCAAGATAGGTATATTACAGAGTCAGATAAGAGACAGTTCCCTCTGCAAATACTTGATGTAGGTATTTTCAGGAAGAGGTAAATCCCTGGTACCACATCCTTGTGCTTGTATTAATGTATCAGCAGACATTCATTCTACAGCCCCTAGCAGAGTTAACAAGTTGCAATTCTGGATATTGCTTATATGGAACTTCTACACTGCCTACCAATGACCTGGTTACTACTATACCCAGTCTTATATTTAGACATGTCCCACACACTGCACAAACCTACTGGGAAAATGGCTAGATTGTGCCAAAAGAGCAGGTCATCTTTGTACAAGTCCTGAACCAACCGTCAGCATGAGATGCTTTGAACAAGAGAATAAACCTTGCGACGAACAAGCATGAGAATAAAGAATGTGTGGAACATTTCCTCCACAACCAAAAATCTTGCACACAGCTTCTGAGAAGCGAACTGCTTTGTTGGTGTTAACATAAATGTTCTCATTGCCAAGTACAATCCCTCTTCTTTCGTCCTAACACTCCAGGCTTCTTCCTCTCCTTGGTATTTAGGTTCACTACACAGGAGGATAAAAAACTACATTTTCACCCTCCCAACAAGGCCTATCATCAGCATTGAAAATGTTTTCTATATTATTGCTGCTGAGTCAACAGTACAACAGGCTCACCTTATTGTGTTAGTTCTGCCCTAGCATATTAATAGCCAGCGGAGAGATCACTTACAGCCTGACTTACACCCAGTTGTCATATCAGTTTAGTGACTCTGGGGAGGAGCCCTGAGTTTCTATTTAAACAGGAGAACCAAAAATGCATTTTGCATACATATACAATGTGTTGAAGATACCACAAGAAATTCAGAACAAAACTATATCACAGAGAAAGTTACAGTTAAGTATCAATGCATCTATACAACTCCTGCTACATTAAGCAAGCACAGACACATTTGTAGAGTACCAGCAGATGATATCTAGATGTAGGAAAGAAATAGACTTTTTAGACCCAGTAGAGATAATATACGCATCTGAGAAGCAAACAGAAAACCAGAACACAGTTTACTCCGAGTGTCATAGTTCTTTCACTAAGGAATTCAGAACCACGAGCACTTTCTCGGAGAACCACAAATAGCAACCTCTCTGTCCTGCTATTTTCCTTCCCAAGAAAAATCCCAACATTTTAAACACAAACCAGCCTTACAATTAGAGATGGGCCTGGGATGCAAAGACTTGGATCAGGACTTCTCCTCTCAATATTAAATTTCAGGTAAGTTTGAACATATGGGGATCACATTTATTCATGTGTTCATTAATTGCCCCTATATCCAGTTGCCTGGAAGTTGAAGTGTGGCAGATATTTCTGGTTCTATCCCACAAAACTGTATGACTTAATTCTCAGAAAAAGAGGTAAACTATGTGGAAAAGCCAGTGCAGGGCTCTGTCTGCTCACCTGCAACTGCAAAATGCCTCTAGCTATTTATACAGGTTATGCACAAATATTTATTGGGCTTTCAATCAAAACCAAATATTTACTATTTTAATTGGAACAGTACTTGGCAAATGCGTGAATCTGCAAATACAGAGCATCTTCCTAAGGAGACACACACTCATCCACCAAAGGTAATGAATGCAGATGAAAAAAACACTATTTCCACTATTAAATTAATATTTCTTTCAGCTTCCCTAAAGTTTTGCCAATTGCATTAAAAAAACTCATCACCTGCTTTATCCCATCACAGTCCATTTACTGACCTGCTACAGGCAGCTGAGATCTTTTGACTCTTTTCCGAGATAGCCAGGATGGCTTCCAATCTATATTTGTTCTTGCACCCCACCACTCCAACTGACTAGTTCTTCATCTATAAAACACGGGAAGTCTTGCTGCCACTGAGGGAAATATTCTTGATTTCTATGCCAAGGACACTGGCAAGCAATCAGACTCTGAAAACCTGCTAGGAAGAATCACCACTGGAAGTACTGCACTGTCTTCTGTTTACATTATGGGCAAGAAGAGCTTTATTCAAGCAAATTTTAAGTCCCCCTGTATACACACTCAGACAGTATAACCCGTCTTGTAAGACAGTAAAAGACTAGCAAAGTTTTTAAAATGTCTCAATTTTTAATCTCCTCAGAATCCTTGTTCTCTCTCCACCTTTCCCAGAGAGAAGAGTGGTCAAATCTAAATTTTTTTGTCTTTTTCTACATTAGAAGAGAATAAAATCACATCCTTTCATGGAGGATATTCCACTCAGATCTTTACTTAAAACTGCATTTATATGGCACCTAACATAAGTGATCCTAACCACAATAGCCTCATAAGGACTTATGAAATACATCTTTAAACTCATGAAGCCATATTTCAGGGAGCAATTTGCTAGAAAAATACTCCACACACACTGTCAGTGCTTTTTTGGGGACCTCTATAAATCACAGATATGAAAGTTATTCAATACAGGAAAATAGTAATAGAAAAACAGAATTTTAGATTCAATGGGATAATTGTGAAACTGGTCAAGACTTCACAAACCAGAAATTTGAATTTCTTCTCTGCAGAGGAAAATCTCCACAACTGTTTTGCTGATAAGAGACTCAAATTTTCCCTAAGTCTTCGATATATAAGAACAGCTAAAGCACCTTGCTTACATCTTAGTCTTGTGTGCATTTAGACTAAATAGCCTCTATCCTCCTTCAAATAGGAAGGGATTTTCAGATGAGCTGTCATTAATCATACATTACAGAAAACATTAATGCACTTTCTTAAGTTATTGCAGAAGAGAACACCTTTGATATCATATAATAAGGAATTATTTTTATAATTCATTTTCATCCTTGACTGTCAACCAGCTTAAACAGAATAAGATCTGTATAGTACATGCTGAAATGTGACTTTACTGCATGTCATAAATGGATGGAAAGTTTTGCTTAATAACGCTGCTCTCTTATGACCAAAGGTGGAGAGCATGCTGCAGTAGCTTCCAACACATCAGTATATTAGAGAGGAAAACCCCACACATTCTAATAACACACACACTCCAAAATTTCACTCAAAATAAGCAAGTGCTGTGAACCTTAATTGGCTACAGCATACCTGGAAAGGCAGATAAAGCACTAACAGAGTCAGAACAAACTAAAAAAGTTAAGCAGATATTTTTTGTTCTAGCTAATATTTCAATACAGAAGAAAAACCTTAAAAGTACCTCCATTTCTAATATTTAACAAGCTTTGTTTATGGGTAACTGAACTATTGATTCCTACTCTGGCATACTTTATAACAGTGCCTTCAAATATTCAATAAATAACAAGAATATTTAACTACAATGATCAGTTTTACATAAGTAACGGTGCACAGAAAGGAAGGTTATCAAATATTAATTGCCTCTACATCTTCACAGTCATGCAATGGGTGAAAAACTAGAGTGTTCAGTACCATAGGTTACATTTCCAGAGGGCTCCCTGATCATCTTAGTCCTTATATTTTGGGACAAGATGAGATATTCATGCTTTGAAAGTCTCCATTAAGTTCTTTAAAAGAGGGACCTGGGCACCCCAAGTTTGTCTGAGACAACCCTGAATTAAGGCATGCATCAATCTAATCAATATATTTCGCAGTTTGTATGCCCATAGCACATTATCCATCACCAGTAATGTAAATCTGCATTGGAGGTTTGAGGTCAGACAACCACAGATTTCTTCCTTTCATCTCACAACAGAAATCTAAAGTAATCCGAACATACAGAAGGGGAAGTAGTTGCTCATTTTGAATCATTTGTTACCATAAACCTGATGACTTGGATTCCAGTTTGGGACAAGTGTGTCATTAGACCTGTTGAAAAAAGTTCCATTTCAAATAATAGACACAGTGTCACACCCATCTGGATGTTCCTTTTGGTTTGGTCTTCATTTTGGGTTTGGTTTGGCTCTGTTGGAACTTGTTATTTCACTTTTTAAAAAACTGCCAAATGTGGACAGTGGGTGTGTCTTGTTGACATCTTGTGGTCCACATAATAAGACCATTTTGCTGATTGTCAGGGCAATATGATTAAGACCTTAAAATCAAGGTAGATTTTAGCCAGGAACATGCATTGAACAGCCGCAGTATTTGTTAAACAGCGGCAATTAAACCTCATTTCAACAGTCAAGTATGACCACCTCCATCACTCTTCGTCAATGCAACCTCCCTTAATCCCCAGCTGTATCATTTGTCTGGGTCCTCTTTACCAACACTTAGGCATAGCTCCAACCAGCTATTACATTACAGAGAAATAACAGCAATCATAAGGAGTTAAATCAAAGGTCCTGCTAGCCCAGTACTGTTTCCAGCCATGTCCAGGAAACAGCTGTTTAGGAACAGAAACAAAGTAAACAAAGTATCCTTCCTGTGGTCTAGTCTCCCAGCAATCAGCAGTTTAAGGAAATATTTCCTGATTTCCAGAAGCAGACTGTTCCCACAAGATTATGTACATCCAAGACTTGGTGTTCCCTCCTAGCCAACTGGCATGTGTTGGATCTTCAATCTGTCAGCCCTTAAACACTGCAGAATAGGCCAAACTCTGCCAGTAAAAATCAGTGACATTTCACCAGCTTGAAAGCTGTTAACATTTAATAAGTACTTTGGCCTCCTGTCTTAATATTAAAGCATCCTTGGGCCAGTTCTCATACACACAGAGGATCTTCTAAATCATAGTAGCAAAAAGGAGACTATTAGAAGCAATCATGAGTTTTGTTTGGCCACTCCTGAGGAGCTTTAGCCTGAGTTAGAAAGAGGCCCCATTATGAATTTGAAACTTAAAAGGAGATTAATGTTTGGAGGTTAAAGTTTTCTGTTAAGTATCACACATAGGACACAGTACTAAGAAATCCAAGATGTGAACATATAAAAGTAATAAAGCAAGATTGTTGCAACTAACTAAAACACACAGCTAAAGTGATTTACAGCAGCCATCGATATGAAGAGAGCACGTGTGGAGCTTTTAAAAACCATCCCTGGAAGTATTCGAAAGACAGGTGGATGAGGTGCTTAGGGGCATGGTTGGACTTGATGACCTTGGAGGTCTTTTCTAACCTAGTGATTCTGATTCTGTGTTCAGATGATATTATGAGGTATAATGTTTATTAATCTTAGAGTCATAGAATGGTTTGGGTTGGAAGGGATCTTAAAGACCATCTAGCTCCAACACCCCTGTCATGGGCAGGGACATCTCCCACTAGATCAGGCTGCTCAAAAGGCTGCTCATTCAACCTGGTCTTAACAGACCACAACATTGTTGTGAATGAAAGTAAAACAATAAACAACAAAATCCACCAATAAATAATAAGGGAACATGGTGACTTCAAAAACTGGAAGATTTAATGAACAATTCCTGTGCCCCCACCCTGAGGGGACTTCTGAAACCACAGTTTGTTTCAAACAGGTGGGATTAACTGCATAAGGCATCACATAGAAAAGACAAAACATTACTGCTATTTTCACTCTCCCAGACATTTGATTGCACAACATAATTACTAAGACTCCTTCAACTGTGTTCCTCATCACTCTGTATACCCCAATGGTAGGGAAGAATAGCTAAACACCTGTAGTCAACATCTATTAACTGGAATGAAGAGAAGGAAGATCCTACAGCTTTAAAATGCCTCTTCTGGTTTCCTCCAACTCCCACCCCTCAGCCTTATAATGAGAGGAAGGCTACCTATGAAGCAGCAGCCAAAAAGTTAGTTTAGCAACTTATTATGGGATTGCAACAAAAATCAGGTGTGGGAGACACATCCTCAACTCAGTACACTAAATGCAGGGAAGCATTCTACATGCCTCTCCAGGCAGAGAGACAGGGAAGGCCAGTAAGTTTTAATGCTATAACCATCACCGCCACTAGTTTGATTACCCAAACAACCACAGAGAAGAGGCTATTCAAGGCAAGTCACATGTACCACATGATTTGCTGCAAATATACTAGCACTATCTGGTCTGGATGTATAGCTGGCCTGGGCAAGAAAGAGCTCCCTTAGATCAGTGAAGGTGGCATTTCATAGCAATTTTCTCACAAAATCCTAAGCACCAGAATGCCTACCACGTCCCCATAAATCAGTTCAGACATAAACAATTGGAAAGTTGCATAAAAATTTTATACAAGCTTCAGCGTCCTCTGTGGAATAGTAAATCCTTGGCCATCACTTTGCACACAATGATGAGCCATACTTGATACTCTAGGAGCTACATGTATCTGAACTGGTCTTGTTAACAAAAGAAAAATGAAGTTTTATATCCTAGGAAAAGGGAACTTCAGGCCATTTCTTCCAGCCAGTAACACCAGTATGCATCAATGTCTGTCTTTATTCTTCGAGTGTAAAAGAAATGAAGGTCAGATATTAGCCTCTTGCAATCTCATCTGGACCAATAAATGTCTACATATTATGGCAAACCCACTTAAAAGGCATGTCTAAATGATGTCACCCTTTTCCTGAACCTTGCAATATCCCAGAATTTACAACATCCTCCTTGTACTTAAAGCATCACTGCTTGTTCTGATAAAAGCTTTAACTTCACAGACATTACCCCAATGACATGCCATCAGTTTAATAAAAGGCTCAAATATCAGACTGCATCACATGAGTCAGCCTTATGTTTTTATCTCCTCATCTGCAGAGGATACACATTGGTGAGCTACAGACAGAGGCACACACAGCCACGCAAAGCAAGTTGGCAAGCTATAGCTCTGCAGTGGAGTGGCACGTACCTCCTGGTATGTGCATACATAAAATAACAGCATCTATCACACATCATCTCTGCCAAGGGTATTATAGACCACGATATCCCAAACAAATCCCTCAAAGGCATTTGCACTTTAGACCAAACACTGATCCCATAGGGTTCACTTACCATTCTGAAGAGCCTACTAATCACGTGTCACTTCCACAGGCTGGCTGTATCTGAAGCAGATCTCATCCTACACCAGTTGGTAAACGGATAACAGCAAGTGAGTTGATTAAGTCCTCAGACCTTCAAAACAGGATTTTCTTGAGGAAAAAGCAACCTTGGATCTCTCACCAAGCCCAACTCAGCAGGGTTTATTTTTTCTCTTTTCTGCTGCCTTTGAGCTGGGCCAGACAATACAGCAAGCTTGCCAGGCCTCACTCATTCCACCACCAGACTCACAGGTGGACCAGAGCTGCAATCACACTGTCAACCCTTTCATTCTTACTCCTTGCTTTCACCAGCATTTTTTAATAGTCTCTCCTTTCTAAAGGAGAAATGCTCTCAGGAGTTAGGAAGCCTTGTGCAGAGCAACTGAAGTCCATTCCTTGCTGCATTTCAATGCTCCTTCTCCTTCTTAAGAAGGCACCTTCACATCAACAGCTTTCATTCAGGCAGTATTCCTCAGCTAACATCCTCACCCTGTAAAAAGTGCTCTACACCAAGCTCAGAACCACTATAGCTTACTTACAGAGGAGGAGGAGGTTCCTAATTCATCCTTTCTTTAACTTACAGCTCTTCATAAAACCAGCCTTCCCTTACAAGCTCAGCCCCTTCCTTGTTAAAAAAAAATTGCTGCAGGTGTGACCAGTTGAGAAGTTCTGACCACACCTTAAAAGGCGCAAACCATCACTTCCCTTCCCCCAGTCACACACCCCTCCACCCCCACGGTCTGCTAGTAATTTCAGGGGGGTTACTTTTGGTTATTCCTAACATAATGCATTAAGGATAAAAGAAATATATCGGTCTAGTTGGGTATGTTTAAGCAGTCTTCTGGTTTGCGAGAATCAAACTTTTTTTTTCTGTATTTGAAATTGAAGATGTTCCTTTACTTAACAGCTGTAAAGAAACATGAACAAACACAAAGAACAGTTCAAGGAAAGTTAGATAGTGATGAACAAAGTGTTCCTGATTGCATGGAACTCCCTAAAGCAGCCTGGTTTAGCACTTAATGAAAGGAGTATCTTCCTTTTCTTCCAATGTGATTTGTTAATATGGCATATTTGGACAAGAGGGAGTAATAAGGTGTTCCCTGTTTATTGTATCAAAGGTTTTGGTAGGTTGCTTCAGAGGTGTGACATAGGCCTGGGCTGAGCTGCTGCTGCAGCTCACTGAGCCTACTTTTCTTCTGCATTACTGTCTATATGTGAGGGCCCCCAAGATGCTGATAAAGAGGAATCATTCAAGCTATTCTGCCTTTTTCTAGGAGGCTTGGTCGAACACCTCTATATGTAGGCTGAAAGCTGCCCAGCTGCAAGTACATGCTTTGGTCCATGATCCTGCATGTACCTGGTAACGAAATGATGTACTAATGTGTAGGGGACACCTGCATTCAGATCACACAAATGAGGAATATCCTTGCACAGCTAATAGTTGTGGCAAGGTCATGGCAGTCTTCCCTAATGTCTCTTCTCAACCAGAGAATATGAAGAAGCCAAGTGTAGTCATACTCTATGTCTGTGCTTCCTATCCCACTTAACAATAATAGTGCTAGCAGTAAAGTGAATGCTTGCAACTTTAAAGGATTAGTTTCTGCTGGAAAATAAAACAAGAAGGCAGAACCATTGTGTACCTCTAATTGTAACATTCAAATCCAAGCCTAACTGGATTTGATGAACATCTTTTCATTGGCTTCACCTGGCAATATATCAGGCAGATCCTTAGAAGAGTTCCTTTTTTTCCTTCAGATCCCTTATCAGCCTTAGAGCATTAGAATCACGTCATGGGAAATCTCTGGTAATATGCTCACCCTACTATCATCAATTTATGCTACCATTAAAGAACTGGAGAATAATGAAACCTAACAGAAGAAATTAGACTTCCTTTATCTTCAATAATGCAGCTCTTCTCTGTAACATTCTGCCCTCTTTCTGGGTGAGAAAAGGTTTTCTCCTGTTTGGTTGCTGCTTTTCCTCAAGCAGTAACTCAAACTAGCTTATCAGTGACTAAAGAAAGACAACACTCATGATTATGACTTTTGAAACCTAGTTCTTTCAGGGGTCATAGCAATACAAATGCTACTCATGAATATTGTCTTCACAAACACAAGAAAGGAAAATACTTAAGATTTTGCATTTGCACAAACAACCTTCCGTTATCCTGGCAACTTGGTTTCACCTGGAACATCCTATCTTCCTATTTCAGAAAATATGGAATGAGAGAGGACAGGGAATATCCTGCAATTAAGAGTTCATTAACTACTTTTATATAGTTCTTTGCTTTAGAATGGAAATAATTTTCATTTCCACTCCTTTTTTTCTCCTCTGCCACCTTATGCTAGACTACTTTCCTTTCTATTGCACTTAGCATTTGACCTGCTGGTGAAAGTCAAGAAACGTAGTTCAGCTAATTGAATCTATATGATCTTTAAACCCAAACCAGTCTATGATTCTCTGATAAGTATGAGCACTTGCATTGCTCCCTCTGTGAGGGAAAACATCATACTCATTGGGTCAAAGAACCCTATGCTGATTTACAATTATGAAGATGTGTTGTGTTCAGAAAAAGCAGCCTGAGTTCATTGTTAATGCAGTGGTGGAAGGACATATCAGAAATTCTACTCATGGCAGTTAAAGTGACTATAAAGACTTCATTTTTGAGAGAGGACAAAAAATGTACTTTCAGAACTGTGCAGTCTACAGTTTCAGCAAACTGTGTTCTCTGTTGAAATCTTTCACTTTTCTGTTTCAGTCTAGATCAAGTCGAGTGTACACATATGTGCACTCTGAGTACATGAAGACACGTTGAACTGCCTTTAGTAGCACTGACCAGGCACACAAGATATTGGCTATAGCATATTTTTAGTGCTTTTTCTGTTTAATTTTTAAACTGGACTCATATGAGACAGACACCTCTTTAAAGATGATAGATTTACAATCTCCATGTGGGTGGACTTGGCCTAGACCTTGGACAACTTGTGAAATTTTGCACACCACCATTTTCCAACCGTGGATTAAGAAGGAGAAGAATCCTTCTTACCTCCCATACACAGTCTTACTGCTCAGAATAAAGCATTAAAATTTCAGAGAGAATCTGCCTTTTATGACATTTCTCTCCACTAATTATAGGACTAGAACCCCAACCACAGCTGGGATGTCTAATAAAAATAAAATAGTGCTGCTTCTGTAAAATCAAATAAATAATACCAATAACTCCAGGAGAATTCTGACAACACAGGTAATGGACAGGGCTGCCATAGTATTTTATTTGCTAGGTTTCTAGAACTTTGCTTTTGACCTTTTACCTTTTAGAAACAGCCATGTTACAGAAACCTCCCTGAAGAACAGTCTTTGTCTCTCCATGCAAACAGCTGAGAAGTCCCCAGAGAGCTGCTAGTGAGATATATGCACTGTCTGTCAGTGCTGAAGGAGTCAATTCAAAGCCATGATTCAAATAAATGCACTTTAAGAACTTGTAATGTTTATGTTGGCTTTGTGTCCACAACTTTATTTTGAGAATGGTCTGCCTAAGGCATTTTTCTCATATCCAAACTGGAAGGTACTTTAATGGGGCCATGCATGCAATAGTTTAGTTCCTGCAATGGGCTCCTTGCTGAGGCTTCTACCTGCCTGTTTAATATCAGAGTTTTCCGATTGCTCTGCATGGAGTGGTATCTGGACTTTAAAGATTTCTGCAGCAACGGTGCTCTGCATGGTATTGTGCACCTCACACACCTTCTGTCCTAAGGTTGAGAACAGCCAGAGCTAGACAGAGCAGAGGAAGAGTAAGAAAAAGCAATGTTTAGATAGTGAACTTTCCAAGCACTCAGGAGAGAATGGTTTGCAGATGTACATTTTTCGACCACATTTATACTCACATTGTTTCCTTTAGCTCAGTGCTTTTCTTACTCAGGGCTTCTTCTGACAAAAAAACCCAACGCTGCTAAGAACTGTCTTCTTGCTGAAAGATAACACTCTTCCCTATGAGATGTACTGAATGCTAAAGAAAAAAACCAACAGCATTTTGGAAGAGGTCTCCCTTAGATATGTGAGATTAATCTCTTGGGCCTTTTTTAGCCAGAAGAGCAAAAGTCTTCACAACGCAGTACCAGGATCCAGAGCAGAGTTGGCAGAGTAATTTCTTATCTCCCACTCCAAGGCTTCAGGTGGAAGGAGAAGGAAGAAAGTCTCAGCATGATAGAATTTTCAGGTCCATCTTCACCTCAGAAAAGACACATACCTGATCTGCAACTTCAGATATTTCTTTCTTTTATACTGGGAGTCCAGCAGACAGACTTATTCCTTGCTTAAAAATCTTGAGATACTTTGGTCAATCCTGCACAGATGTACCTGCATCTACTCTGGCACATCCACACCTCTGAATGGAACGTCCTTCTAAATCAGCCTAGTGTACTACTTGCTGTGTTGCTGTGCTGATTATCATCTTGATCTGCTCTGCCTGGAACATTTTGATAACAGCAGTGGCCTCCAAAGGAGAAGAGTTTGTTAGCCTGTCCTAAAGGGACCTGGAGTGGAGATTGCAATGAATATACCTTTTAACAGTTGTAACCCATTATTTGAATTGCATGTTATAAGAATTACTATAGCAGGAGCCCAAAGTCATGGACTAAATTAACTCAATGTTTGTGGGCATTTGTGGACATTTTATGGGCATTTTACAGACATGGTCTGTAGTCTAAGGGAAAGGTATCTGTTCATTATATCAAAGTGTGGGAAGTGAGCAGTGAATAAGGAGATCTCATTTGATAGTGCGGTACCTGAGCATGATGAAAATGGTATGGAATAAGGGGTGGATAATGTGCTGGGTTGGGCTGAGATAGTTTTCTTCCTAGTAGCTAGTATGGGGTTACATTTGGGATTTTTCTGTAAACAGTGTTGATAATACAGGGGTGTTTTCATTATTGCTGAGTAGTGATCTGACAAAGTCAAGGCATTTTCTGCTTCTCACACCACTCTGTCAGTGAGATGGCTGGGGGTGCACAACAAGCTGGGAGGGGACAAATGGGACAGCTGACCCAAACTGATCAAAGGGATATTCCACACTGTATGACATCATACTCAGCAATAAAAAGCTGGGAGGAGAAGAACAAGGAAGAAAGAGACATTCAGAGTGATATTTGTCTTCCCAAGTAACTATTAGGTGTGGTTGAGCCCTGCTTTCCTGGAGACGGCAGAACCCCTTCTAGCCAATGGGAAGTAGTGGATGGATTCCCTGCTTTGCTTGTGTGCATGGCTTTTGCTTTACCTTTTAAATTGTCTTTATCAAAGAAAGCAATAATTTGCTAGGAATAGATTAGGTTAAATCATTCTTGTGAAGAATAGGTATGTAAGTAAGAAGCATCTGGAACTAAAGATCAAACTGAATTCAATGCAGATTGGTATTTCTGAATACCTGTGAACTGCTAAAAGTACAAAACTCAACACAACTATGTGACTCAACTGAAAAGCAGCTACACTTGGATTCATTTTACAAATATCAAATTATTTTTTCACTAAAACCTTCTTCCTATTCTTTATATTTCAAAATAAACAGTCATTCACTGCAGGACTCAACAGAAATTATCAAACTTCAGTCACTAGACAGACCTCTATACGTATTGGGTTGGATTTTACTGGAGCAGCTTGAAGCATATGTTTGTATATACTTCCATTAAGTTTATTTTCTTAGGGTGAATGAAAATAGTAACTTCTTGTAGCAATGGATGGAGAAAATCAGCTTTCCACATAAGCCACAACTTAGAAGAATATGTCAATAGTGCAGAGTAAAGAGTACTATGATATTTAAGTTTCACTAGAGAGTTATCTTCCTCCAGGAATTGCCTGTTGCTTATATCCTTAAGACTGGTTACCCACAGGTTGCCTCAATTTGAACCCTCTGAAATACTGATTCCCCTTTCCATCTTCAAGCACACATTATATTAGCAATACTACCTAATCCCATTTCAAAACTACCACTTTCTAGATAGGTTAAATACTGAGCCAAGTCTGCAAACATACTAGAATTAAGGAAACTCAATAGAAGGATGCACGCTACATCCAGCCCCTTGCCCAGTACCGATAATTTCATCAACTCCATACAGAAAACAGGCCAGTATCATGTGATGGTGAGTAATGAAGAGAAAAACACAAGCTCTGCATGATTTCAAGACTTGATAAAGCACAGCTTAGCATGTAGAGGTTTTCGTGTTCTTTCCCAAATCTAAAAAAAAGTCTTTATTCCTTCCCTTTCAGGCACATTACATCATCCTTTCTCAGTTATTAACATCAGTCTGTCCCTGACACAAATAACCCAGAAAGAAAACCAATCATCACATGACCAGATTGTGCTCTTTTCTTTGAAGAATTTCTAGGTTTGGGATTCCTTCACTGTGAAGGAGGCAAAGCCTGTGCCCTACCTTGGCGTATCTGAAGAAGCATTAGCAGGAACATGGAGCAGCTGGGGTGATATGGACTGGTCAAAGACCAATGTCATCAGCTGGATGGAAGAAACTTTCAGACCAGAGTGAAGATGTGAGAAATGAGAAAATGTCATTGAAAGCAGTTTATTTTAAATAAATAAAGTTTATTTTACCTAGAATTATAGAACATTTGGAGCAAATGCCTCAGTTTAAATTATCTCTGTGATAATTCTGAATCCTTCCCTTACAGATTCTCTCCAGGAAGGGAATATAAAAGGTCAATATGTTCAGTGACTTCCAAACTTCTATTTTTCATATGGTTCTTAACGAGAGAATCCATAGCGTCCAGGGAAATAAGTCCCAAACACAGATGGGTTCTGTAAGAGTGACTGCAATCCAAATAATAACAAATTAGAAAAAAATCCAATTAATTGTTTTTCTCATTAAAAAATAAGCAGTAATTGCATTCTTATTATTCTGCAGGAAAGAACTGATTGCATGGATTTGTCCTCTGGGAAAAAAAAAAAATCAAATCCAAATACTTTTTTGGATGTCAATCTCCATCTCGGTGAACACATGAATCCCTTCTATAGCTGAAGGCGGGTAGTTGCTGTCTTACAGTGTCTATATCCTTAAAACCTACATTTTTTGTCAGACTCCATCACTTATAAAACTGTGTAGCATCGAACTGGACCCTGCAGTGTAATGCAGATACCATCCAGATTCTGAGGGAGAGATTGAAACAAGAGAGGCTTGGAACTGTGGGTCCCATGAGGCAGCACCACAAAACAGATACAGATATTCATTTCTGTTTTAACTAAATCCCATTTTCTGATGGGGAGATATTCAGTCTGAATTGTCTTTTCTGACCTCATTTATTGTTCAAGTACAAAGCTACAGGAGGAATTGCATTTGTTTTAATACATCAGAAGCAAAAGTCAGAGTGCTATCAAGCCTAGTTTCATCTCATGCATTTAAGAAAACTTTTATTTTATCAATGAAGTACCAAATCTTGATTTGTGCAGAGCTCATGATAATAAAAATGCACACCAACACTTCTGTCTGAAGATAACGTCAAAGGTAGAAATGGCTGACATGAAATGATACATCAACTAAATCAAGACTGACTTGAAAAGCAAAATAACTTTAAGAACCCTGAAACCACAGTTCTCCATGACTTGTTCAAAGTGTGTGGAAGGACAGACTGATTTTGACTAAGCTGCTTCATTCCACCAAATAATTATTTCTCATGAAAGCTTCTCTGAGATTTTCAGCCCACAAAACCTTCCATTATATTGTCTTTTCATTGATTTGGAACTGAAACAAACATCATCTTGTCAGGACTTCTTTAAGATGGAAATTCTGAAGCAAGTTGCTCAGCTCTTTTTGTCAGATGTCATGAAAGATAAATGATTGTCTTATCAAAATTATGCAAGGTCTTCCTTTGTGCTTATGATCCATGAAAACAATCATGGGTGCCCTGGCTAAGATCAGTTCAAGGACTGTGCCCCTACCAGCCTCTGCCACAAAGTACCTGTGTGACTTCTGCTTGACAGTTCCAAAGGGCCAGCAAGAAGAGAGGCAAAGATGGTGACTGTGGGATATTCACTACATAATCACATACAGCCTTCTCCCTGATAAAACCAGTTTCACTATTGCTAACTCCGACAGCCCTGTAGAAATTTTCTGTTTCCATTGGATCTTATAAGAGCTGTTCAGCTTCCATGATGTCAGGCTGAATTCTGCAAACAGGTTTTCAAAAGTCCAAGTCACTCCTACACATGCAGGTCACAGCCTCTGTTATTTATTACCATTTATTTTGCGGTAACCAACATGCTTTTTCAGTTCTTTACCCACACATTCCAAAGCTGCCCCGAACATCATGAGTATTTATAACATATTTCTCTCAGATTTTCTTCCTGGATGACCTGTAACACACTGTGTAAAGGATTCCTTTTGTTCAGTTATGGAGCAAGCAATTCATTTGTTTAATGGCACCCTACACAAAATAAACTCATTTTAAAAGTCCAACTTCTCCTTCAAAGCACTCCATGCAGGACCTTATCATTGCATTCCTCAGTGGTGTCTCAAGAAGAAGCTGAGCTTCCACTTGCCAACCAGAATGTAGTTATTGAAGGACCAAAGCATGGCACCACCCTGTAATACTCCAGATAACATACCAGTACTATGGATAGCACAACAATTCTTCTTAATCCTTCCTCTCTGCATTTACACCCCAGACATCTTTTTAAAGGCCAAATAGCCTATTTCTGGCAATATTCTGACAAACCAGCTATAGATGTATCTGATCTGGATATTCCCAAAATAATGTTATCTTACCTTGGCCTCTGTTACTGCAGATGGCCACCGCCCAACTGCACCACCACTCCATTGTTTCTATGTGATACCTAAGAAATAATGACATCAACCTATCTTTTAATCACCACTGAAACCATTAATCCAGGCCATCCCATCATCCACTCTGGAAACTGAGTTACTATTAATGACTGATTCAACTTCTATCAACTTCAGAAACAACTTTTGGTCTCCAGTGTAAGTCCCAGGACTCTTTTTCAAAGGATTATTTCCTTTACAGACCCATTTGTATGCTGAGAAACTTTCCTTCCTCTCAAAATTTGGACTGGGTTCATGCTGGGCTGTTGAGTTGATTGCAGCTGTTTTGATCCCTGTCATTTTACTTGCAGGTTTCCCATATAGGCACTGTTCAGGGATGGAGAGGGACAGGAACAGGAGGTTGCAGGGTAGATTTTTTCCTCCAGATGAAACATACATGATCTCTTTCTGGGAATTGCCTCATTCAGCTTTAACTTAAGCTGTGAGTTTTCTCCTCCAGGACAAATTACTAAAGCTTCAGACCGCATTGACTTCCCCTTCTTGTATTATTAATACTACAAACTAAGCTATCCCTCTAGGAGTTTTCTAAAAGAAAATTAGCCAGCTTATCTTTTTTTAACTCCACCAGAGTCACAGGGGCAAGGTCCAATGTCCAGAGCAGTGCTCATTGCAGAGGCTACTTGCAGTAGATATCCCCTCCACACTAACAGACCAAAATGCTCCTGGATTCCCAGTGAAATGCTTCTTCATAGCCTTCCTGATCCTAAATCCAGCTGTGGGCGGCATTTGCTCCCCTCTGGCATTCCCTGCCTCACTCCAGCAAGTGGCAGGCTGGCAGGAGCAGCAGATTATCATGTAGCCACATGGCTACTGCTGCCATTAGCACAAAAGATACAAGCTTGCCAGGCCTCATAAAGGCTGGCTCAACCAGGGACAATGACAATGCCTGCAAATGAAAAATCTTCTCACCCCCTCTTAAGCTTCCTGCGATTTTTCTTGAGGCGATCCAGATGCTGACATGGCTGCTGTGTATTTCCCCATGAGCCAGTTACCATCTCAACACAGTGCTTCAGTGCTAAATCCCCATCCCATGCTGAGACTGTGTGAGTAGACTGCTCCACAAGCATGAGATGTGCAACCTATACCCCACTAATGACATTTCAGCTACAACCACAGCCAGAGACCACAAGACATTGTATACAATCTGCTTCCAGAGGGATCCATCTCTTTCCTGGAATCATTGTCAGAGCATCTTCAGTTAGGTCATGTCCATTCAGTATTGCCAGCCTGAACCGGAGGGCACAATTTCACATGGACTAGAGAAAAGATGAAGAGATGCTCTAGTGGGTGATCAGTCCTGTTTGTGATCGCTTTACTTGGTGTCAAGTTCCAGCACCACATCACAGCTACGTAGTCAGAGCTGTGCCTGTTCCCGACTGGGTCCCACATATGTAATTAAAAGATAGATTGGCCAGCTCATCAGAGAGTCACTAGCTAATGTTACCATCTGCAAAGCCAGAACAAAGTATGCTCCTGGTAGCCTCTGTCTTTAAAAGATTCACTATTCCAATTGCTAATGCTTGTACTAGGCTTCTAGCAGCGTTGCCCTGTGTTACACCAGGCGTGCTGCTTGTCAAACCATCTGCCAACATTGTCCATTATGCTTCCCCTCCTGACAAACCAGGCTGTTGCTAACAGGCAGCCACTTATTGTGGCATTTGGTGGAGCTCTGTCAACTTATCTGCTTACATAGATATTATAATCTTTGCGTCTGAAAAGCCAAAGTTTGTGAGATCCTTTGCCACTGAAACTCTGCTGCCCAGATTATCCAAATTAGTTGTGAAATGGCTCTGCTTCCAGAGCACAGAGCTAGAGTACAAATCTGTTCAAACTTTATCCAAACCCTGTTAACTGGTGTCTGACCTGTGAGCAACCTCATCTAACTCTGAAGTGAACTCAGTTTGAAGCTGACCTGCCTTGAGCAAGAGGTTAGACTTCCAGAAGTTCCCATCCAGTCAACGTTATTCTGTGGTTTAGACAAACAGAGGTTAACTTGCAACTCTCACCTCTATTTTTGTTTCCAAGGAAATATACCCATTCTGGAGCTATTAATAGTCCAAACAGAAGCACAAGGTAGGAAAAGATAGATAACATCTTCATAAGCCTGTGGTTCACAGCGGAGCTCCTACAGGATACTTCTACCTAGATTTGGACAAGCAGGTACAAACTCATCTGTCTGTGATCTAAGGGCTGTACTCCAGCAAATATACTCTCTCTCTTAGTAGATATATAGAACTGCTTCTCATGTGTCTGGTGGTTAGGATAAAATAAAAATAGCATGAGCCTACCGACATCACTTTTGATTCCGACCTTCTTCAGGCATTAGGAAAAATAAATGATTTATCCTCCTTTGTTTCAGTCTTCACATCTGTAAAAGGGGAATCATTATTGTAGCAAGATACAACTTTTTGCTTTCTATTGATACATAATACTTCCATTTCACTATTTGCTGCTGTCTAGATCTAAATGAATGTGAAGGTTCTCCACAATTTTTATTTTAAGGACTCCTTTAGAATACATATTTCAATGTTCACCTTTTAACTTTTTGTTTCAACAAGAGTTTTCATCCCAAGTAGGCATTTAAATGAGGAAAACAATTTGTTTTCATTGAAATAATGCCAAAAATGTAACTTCTTGCCAGTTTGGCTCAAAACTGAGTGTGCAAATAAGAAACTGATTGAAACCGACTTTTATCATTGAAGTTGTTATGGCTTGGGAAAAAAAAAAATCACCATTTCCAAATTCTATTTCCCCCCAAAATTCCTGCCTCCTCCTTTTCCTAATTGATTAAGGTTTTGTTCGGGTAATGTTTTATTAGCCCAGAGGTTCTAAGGATAAGGAAAAGAGACACAAGCCCTCCCTCCTCTCTGTCACCCTAGAGCCCACTGAAGATAATGCAATCAGAAGGCTTTCTGCCCCAAAAATTATCAGAATCACTTTAAGCTGTAACTTTTAAGTGTTTTTTGCCAAAGATATATTAGGATAGCGAAAGAGTCTGATTAGTAAGTTCTTCAAGGACATTTGAACTTCATGCAATGCACAGTGTAGATGTGAATGAACTCTGTTTACAGCAGTAGACACACATCATACTTTGTACTGATGTAGCTGTGTAAAGAAGATTCTGTTACTACTGTGCCTGAGAATAATAAGCCTTCCCCAAAGCGTGTGGTAAGCCTGTGCAGAATTTCACTCATTCTTTTCCTTAATTACATTTCTGACAGTTGATAATATTTCATGAGAACCTAAATGTCAAAGTAAGACTTGTTCCTATCAATGTAGTAAAAAACATATTTAAAAGCATCAAAGTTTGATAGTCTATATTCTCACTTCAACAAAAATCTGAATGACTACAATGGTATTTTCAATTGAATGAGGAACATGAGCTAAACCCCAGTATTATTTGTGTGTAGATTTTTTCCCCTGTAAGTTTTTGTTTGTTTTAAAACAGTTGTATATGTGCAAGGCAATTGACTGATTAAAACTTACTTCCCACCAGCAAATAGTTCTAAAAATCTTTTACTTATAACCTTGTTTGCTAGCTGAAGAATAATATGAAACAAAAAAAATCTCATGACAGTACAAGGGGAAAGTCATAAATGGAATGGGATATAAAAGTCCACTAACACGTTAAAGATGTTCCAAAGAATGTGACAGAACATATCTGTGGTCACTTGAAGATGCTTTCAGTGGGGATAATTTCCCTGAATTATTATGTGATAACATTCCTGATCATAGTACACAAAGCTCAAAGTTAGGACTCAGAATATTTTCTTTCCTGCATAGGCAAAATATTTATAAGTCTTTTAACAGTTATCCGCTTGTTTTTTTCAAAGAAATATAAACAACCAGTTCAACTGGAACAGGGGGACAAAGACTAAAAACAGAAAAAGGCTGTAGGCAATTAACTTGCATTTGACCTTAAATTTGGGTCAAAATTCATGGTCAGGTGACAACTAATTCCATAGGTTTATATTGTGCTTGTACCAGCTCCACTATATGATTAAATATTGGTTGCTAACCATGAAGTCATAATAATGACTCACAAGACATCTTATTGACAGCTGACAGTGGGATACATATTAAAGTGAGTTATTTGTTCTTGACAAGTGCAACCAGGGAGACTCTAATAGTCACACCTGAAACTAGAATATCAAAGAAATGGGCTGTCCTGGTTCCAGATGGGAAAGGACAAAGCTGGGGCAGTTAACCAAACTGGCCAATGCAATATTCCATAACATCAGTGTTATTTCCAGTATATAATGAAGGGCAGTGAGCAGGGTTGCTGGGGTTCAGAGTGTGGTTGGGTTCATGGGTTGGTTGCATACTGGGATCGTGGCTTGGGAGCATGTACGGGTATAAGTTTTTCTCTGCGCAGTAAGCTGTTTATTATCTTTGGCTATTATTGTTATTTTCCCCTTCCTTTGCTGTTCTACTTTATCCCAACCCACAAGCTCTACCCTTTTTTTTTCAAGTCCCTTCCCCATACCTCTGGATGGAGAAGGTGTGAACAAGCAGCTGCCATGGTTATTTGTTTGCCAGCTGAGGCTAAACCACAAGAGAAGCAGAGTTGGCAGAAGACTAGAGAGACCAAAGTTATTCTCCTAATTTAGAAAAAGCTGATTATTCATGTCACCAGACCTGCCTCCTTTGCTAAAGCCATCTGTGAAATAAAGTATTGTCCAGCATCAGTATAGCTTAATGCTTCTAGAGTTTTCCTGTGCTCTGATTTCACTTTCCCACCATGAAGACTTTCTTTCATGTCAACAGATGTGCACAAATAAAAGCTGAAATGAGAGGAAATTTTGAGCTGGTTATCTTCAGTCCACTAGGTTGTGCGGCAAAGCTACACTTTCAGTTAGGTAAACTGCTGATTCACAGAAGTTATGGGTCTGATTAATGCTTTGTCTCCATGGCTTAAAAATGACAGAGTTAGTGTCGCAGGCATTAACAACACAGCTGTGCACATCACAAACACCTAGAGAAGCATTCCTGCTCTAGAGGAGCAATTCTTGCAGTCATATGGTGATACCATCACTAATGAAAAATTAAAGGTCAGATGCCTCCTCCATTGAAACCGGTGGATTAGTGTGGCTGTCACAGGGGGACAGTGTGACCCAGGATCCCCCCCAAGAAATATCTACATCTCAATGAGAATGAGCAGCTGCTAGTTTGGCCTTTGGTCTCACTTTTACTGCCAAGCATATAAAAAGAAATGTTCTAATATTTTATTCTTTTTTTCCCCACAGCTGCTGACTCAATGAACTTCCTTCCACCAGCATTCTTTTTTTGATAGATATCCTGTAAAACTCTAGACAGATAATAGCCTGATCTATAAAGTGATAGAATCACCCCCTAGTCACCAAAGTATCTTAAGGATAAGCATCTAAAACAGTCAGCCCAGACTGAGTGTATTACATTTTGACAGGAAGAACTAAGTATAAAATAGACTGTCCAAGACAACAGCTGCACTAATGAAATATTTAGCTACAACAGATGCAGACCATGAAATGTAAAGGGGAGAGACACTTGCATCTCATTCTTTTTTTCTTCTTTTCTCTCTTATCTGTACTCTGCTTTTTATTGTTTAGATGAAATTTCCGAATCATCAGGAGATTTTTGTGGTTGTATAATGGCTGGAGTCCATTCCTACCACCCTTGAATTACACTGCAGGCATCTGGCATGAGCAGCAGAGCTCTGTAAGAAGTCTTCTGGGTTTAAGACCACCAAAGAGAAACAGGCTGTAAAAGAGACACAAGTACAGCTAAAAGGAGAGTGAAAAGGAAGTATTATTAGTGGACATTTGTGATTTTTTTTTTGTCTGAGTGTAAACCAATATCAAACCTACTTAAGTAATGAAGATTTCAAAGTTCAGTTTTAGTAAAACCAACTTTTCCTTTGTTCTCCTAAGGGGAAAAGACCCAGTAAGAAATGGTCAATATGCTGTTTAAGCGTGAAAAAGTATTTCTGCAATCACCAAGGGCAATTCTCATTATCTCTTTGCAAAAAATTGCACTGAGACTAGCATAAATCACCAATAATGACAAAGATGTGTGAGCTTCTTGTCCAGGAGTGCTCTTAAATTTTGTCATGGCTTTATTGCAGAGTGTGTTGGACACGCTCTTGGCCTGCACTGACACTAACATGATTTGGAGCACAGACTGGACCATGGGGCCTCTTTCACCAAAGCTTTTCACCACGTGTAGTAATTTACACTTCTGTGGGTTTTAGCTGGTTTCCAAAGGAAATGAGGCTGATGTAAGCATGTCGTGTTAGTGGGCATGGGTGTGGTCTCCCTCCCACCAAGAACTTCTGAACCCACTAGCTGATTTCAATTGAATTGGACACAGGAATACAGATCTCATGGAAAGTAAGTTGTAATGGATAGAGATGGACAGATTTGACTGTATGGACTTCCTTGGGGCAATAAAGAAAGTCTTAGATGGAAGGAAGTGAGAAGAGGCACAGAAGACACTCAGATAGTATCATTTCAATTTATAAAGGACTATCTTGATACAGAAACAGTTACTGCCCAAAAGAATAACAGCACATTTCAGACACACAACCCTGCCAGAAGAAAGTGTAAATCCAAATAAGATGGTTAAAAAATATTTGTGAGGCATTTATGGGAGATGGTCAGAATATTTTTGTCAGAACTTTTATTCATAAAGGAATAGAGTTCTGTTAACACATTCCATGGAAAGAAATTTTGACAGCAATGTTCCTGACAAGCAGGACAACTTTGTAATCAATTTCAGAAAAAAAAAAGGAGTGAGTTTTGTTAAAAATTTTAGTGTTTCAATCTCATAGAATCATAGAATCACCAGGTTGGAAGAGACCCACCGGATCATCAAGTCCAACCATAATTTGAAACAGAAGTCATTGCTTCTTGTGAAAGCATATGAAAAAGCATAGGTTTGGGTGGATGTCTTCATTCCAAGGCAGAATATAGAGAAATTTCAGACATCTGGAAGCTGTCATGAGATGAAAATGTTGCTGGGACAAATAAGAAATGACCAGTGAGAGAAGAGACACTATGCTACCCCACTACAACCCTGTGAGAAGGAAACCTATCTAAGCAGGCTGCTTCCCAGCCAGCTTTATAGAGCCCCTGGAGAGCAGAGTTTCACACCCAGTGGTTTATGCTGATCATGTAAATATTCAGCCTCCATATTACAGCCTGCTTTATGGTCTGTTTGAGCTTACTTTTTATCACGCCAGTGCAACATTAAAGCTTATTTAACTCCCTCAGTTTTTTAGAGATCTCCCAGCATCATCAGCAATGTATACAAAATGCCCATGACATTTCTGTGACATCAGAAGTAAATATAGTAAATACCCCTAGCTTGAAAAAACAGTTTACCAGCTTTTTTTTCAAAAACTCACAGTGACTGATTTGTATTTTAGTGAAACATAGTCATGCTCAGAGAGGTAAGGGAGAAGGAAGAAATACACTTCTGTTTCAACGTACCCATTTCTAGCTGTAGAAGCAGAAATCCAAATGCCCTAGTGGGAAACAGAAATTGCTGAAAACTTAATTCAGATGATACTTTATTTGATTTTTTCAAAGGCAAGTAATATCCAATAGGAAAAATACTGATTTTCATGGGCTTTTCTGACCCTTGGATTCTTTCATCTATACTAAAATTCAGCACCACAAATTCATGTTTTATGAGAAACAGCACCGTAACATAGATGGAGTCGAGTCATGGATAAACTGTTCATCTTAAGGAAGCTTGAGTGATCCTAAGATTAAGAAAATAAAGTCCAACATCTTAAAAGAGAATAGCACTCTCAAATAGATTGTTTTTCTTTTTTAAAAAAAGGGTTCTCAAATGAAAAACATGTTAATAATAAGTAGCATGCTGGTGCAAATATTCTGCCCAACTTCTTCTGTGCAATTAAAGACTGTGCTGAAAAGCAAACTTCTGCCTTGCAAAAGACAGATAATTTAGACCATGCTTCAGCATCCACATTCCAGAGTCTTTAGCTTTTCCACTGAAAATGTGAATGAGGAACAACAACTGCAGAGACAACTAGGGCAGCAGTTGTATCGATGAATGACTGGCTATGAGGAAGAACATTGAGTCCTCTACCTCTCTAAATACAGACCTTTGACCTAACAGAAAAAATGCAAAGAACCCTCTGGGACCTGGCTGTGAATATGACCCATGTATTTGCAAATCCATTTNTAAGATTAAGAAAATAAAGTCCAACATATTAAAAGAGAATAGCACTCTCAAATAGATTGGTTTTTTTTTTAAAAAAAGGGTTCTCGAATGAAAAACATGTTAATAATAAGTAGCATGCTGGTGCAAATATTCTGCCCAACTTCTGTGTAATTAAAGACTGTGCTGAAAAGTAAACTTCTGCCTTGCAAAAGACAGATAATTTAGACCATGCTTCAGCATCCACATTCCAGAGTCTTTAGCTTTTCCACTGAAAATGTGAATGAGGAACAACAACTGCAGAGACAACTAGGGCAGCAGTTGTATCGATGAATGACTGGCTATGAGGAAGAACATTGAGTCCTCTACCTCTCTAAATACAGACCTTTGACCTAACAGAAAAAATGCAAAGAACCCTCTGGGACCTGGCTGTGAATATGACCCATGTATTTGCAAATCCATTTTCAAACATATTCAAAATCTATGTGAGACAGTACTGGATCCTTAACATTCTGACTAGCAAAGTTTTAGTCCTGTGCCTAAACGCAGTGTTCAGAAAATATTAAACATTTAAATCTCATATGTTATTGCAGTTTACTTAAATTAGTGTAAGCATCACTTCTTACAAACATTTAAAAACTTTGACTTTGCTAACAAAGTGTCTAGTCACCCTCTTTTCTTTATTGGGTAGCTATAAATTTGTGTAGAGAGAAAAACCTACAAAAACACTGGAGACAGCATGGCCCAAGCCAAGGCAAATTTATGTATTAGGAGACAATGGGAAGTTGACAAAAAACAACATTAAAACCCAAAAGTTTATTGTATACATGTGAAGAAAAGACCACCCTATGTGTGTGGTATTGTGCTAAGTCTCACATCTTCTCTGTGATATATATTTTTTACAAGGTACTAAGCTTTTTTTATGAGGTGAATAAAACACACAAGAGCAAAGTCTCTTGCAGTTAAAAGGCAGTAGTAGATGTCACTGCTATGCATTTGCTTCTAATAGAATTGCCATTCACTTTCCGTGAGCGAATGAAAACCGTTGTTGGAAAAAAATTTTTGAAAACCAATGACCCAAATTACCCTTTCCCAGAGGAAAGAAAGAGGTATTAAGTGTTTGGAAATTTGTCCCCAAATGTATATACATAAAATGAAGTGCACAATAGTTCTTGATGAAGTCCTGTATGATTCTGAGCTCCAGCTGAGAAACTTCCAAGACCCTACTGGAGCAACATGCTCAAAACACCACATTGCCCAGCACTATCCCATATGTGTGTTCATTTATCTTGGAGCTGCAATATTTTCCCTCATTTGAATTCAGCTAATTGATTTTGTGTCTTGTTGGCCATTTTGAAATTCTATGTACCTCCAGTATTAGTGAGAGGCTTAGTTATTTCCTAGTTTTCTCCTCATCCCATTTAGCATATCTAATTTGAATCACCAATTACATTCTCCAGTCCAAATCATCTTTTTTGCTCCTCTCCTCTACCTTCTTTTTGAGAGTAGCTTGTAATTATGCACAGTGATTACATTCTTCTAAGGATGTGGTAAGTCCAACAGGTTTTGGTTACTTCTTGTGAAGCCTCAAAACCTGTCAGTGGTGAGGGAAGGATGCTGGTCTCCAACGTGTGGGGGAAATTACTAAAATTAAGCACGTGACAAAAATTAGCAAAAGAAAAAAAGGAAGCTTCAACACATGGAAGAAATTTTGGTGGAACAAATAAGATTTGCTGAACCCTTCTCATATGATTCAACTTTTTTGTTATTACACTGCAAGTTGCAGTAATGGAAAACAGAACAACAGAAAGTGGGAGGTAAACAGAAAGTAAAAGAATATGTTACCTTGCTATGCAGAAGAGGTGAGTGTTATATGTTTCTAGTGCATTAAAGGGCATCACTCACTTGTCAAGACAAAATCCATCTTAAAATCCTTTCATTCATTTTTGGTTTTTGAAAATTAAGGTAATAGCACGATTTTGCATTTTACAAAATGATCTGTGATCTACTCAGAAGAAAGGATTGCTGTCCCTCTTTGTCCAATAATGTTCAGATTTAGAGTCTGAGCAGCAGTTCATTTCTGGAAAATATGTACCAAGTTCAGAAGTAGGTTGCTGTAAAGTCTACAAACTCATGGTTATGAAGAATGTATATCACTTCATTTCCTGACATGAGAGTCTCAGCTATGAATGCAGTTTTTAATTTTCACAGTAGGTTCCACTACATTTCACTACCCATTTCTACTACAGTCACATCATTTTTCAGTAAGCATATCTGTAATGTTAACATTTCTCACTATTGTGTTAGGAATTCTTTAATAGTAGCCCAAACTGGTAAT